>CM023540.1:59934694-60402194 GCA_013350335.1 Chimonanthus salicifolius
ATATGTCTTATGGTGAAATGGTTATGAGGTTTTCAATAAATGAAATACAAAATTATTTATGTACAATGGGATTTTGTAATATGAGATGGAATATTTATAATGATATAAATGGGGATTTGAAATATGTGTTTCATTTTTCAAAGTATAAGCTTACTGTGATGACTTTCAAGAGACAGTCTTAAGTTTAAAAGAGGGATTTACGCAATGATTTTGGAAAGGGCCTTTGAGAACTGTATCATAATAATATATGATTGGAATTTGAGAAGGTATAGGGTCTAGAACTTGTGATTTTCCTATGTAAATGTAAGTACATATACTTTACTATAATGATGCCTAGTGCATATCTGTGATCGGAATTCCTATTGGGTGTGCTGACTAAGTCCATAAATTTCCCCCCTCAGATTTGTATGCAGGTTTACTAGGTGTAGACAAGATCGAACTAGAAGATGGGCAGATGTGAACTCAATGGATGCGGGAGAAAAAACTGGACATCTTGAATTCCATTTTATATTTTTGAATGTATGAGAATCATGTAATAATGTAAAGAGATATATTATTGGGGAATGTACTATTTACGATTTGGAATTTATGTATTTAAGTTTTGTATTTGACTCATATATTGTTGCGAACTCCTTATTTTCCTTTGAGATGTATGTTGTTATTCATGCATTGGAATAAATATTTTAAAATTCCTCAGGATATTTTAGTGTGTGTAGAACATATCATAGACTTTAGTCCCTACACACACTAGTGGGCCAGTCAAGGGTCGTTTCTTCAGATTCGGACTTGACTCGCGTCGTGACGCTCGCCTCCCTCTCCTCCAAACATTCATCTTATTGTACTCTGATAAGGGTGGTTAGAGGGAGGGGTGTTACATCTGTAACACCCCGGATTTTCAAGTTATGAATATATATGAAAATTGTCCATTTAATTTGTGAATTAATGGAGATAGACCTTAGATGGGTAAGGTGTTGGGTCAATTGCCCAATTAAGACCCAATGGAGTATGGATAAGGTTCACTTGAAATAAATGGGTAAGATTCATTTAATTGGGTCAAGGTTGTCAATTGGGTCAAATGCCCAATTGGGACCCAATGGGTCATGGTTGACTTGGTTTACCACCAAGTGAGTTCAAGCTTAGTTAAAATATGGTTGAATTAAGATGGAAATGGAATCAAGTATTTGAGTTGATTTTAAGTGAGTAGATGAGTTGAATTAAAGTTATGAGTTGAGTTAAAAATATGAGTTGAATGGGAAGTTAATGGGACATTCATCTTAAGTGAGTTAGGTGATAAGATGGAGAGTTACATCTCATAAGATCAAACCTAAGGTGGTCACACGTTGGAGGGGGGAGTTTTATCTCATGGGATGACACTCCAAATGTATCATTAATGGGGAGGTGGACAGTATTGTTGATGTTACACAAGGTTACACAAGGCACACTGTTGGAGAGATGGAGGGTTTCCATCTCAAGATGGAAACCCAAGGGTCAAACGATGGGAGTGTTTCATCTCATGAGATGAAACCTCCAAATGGAACATTAAGGAGGGAGGTGAAGGGGCATGGGAGTTACAAAAGGGCATCACCAAAGTACACCACCTTTGGCCGACCCTCATTGATCAAGAAAAGACTTTGGTTTCAATTCACTCTCTCCCTCTCTCTCTTGGTCGAACCACCCCTCAAGACAAGAACACTTAGAGTATTTTCATCTTACTCTCTCCCTCTCACACAAGGCCGACCACTCTCATTGACAAAGGGAGAACACTTAGAGTTTTATCTCAAATCTTCTCTCTTTCTCCCTCTCTCAAACCTATACCTCTTGGCCGAACCACTCCTAGAGATTTTATCAAGATCAATCTCGGCCAAGGATCAAGAAGGAAGGAAGAAAAGGCTAAGGAAGGAAAGGAGCAAGAAGGAGTGAAAGAAACCGGAGGAGTCGCGGAATTGGTAAGTACTTGACAAGATTTTATTAATTGGAAAGAGGTTAAGGGAACATTTCATTTTGGATTGGGAAGTTGGCAAAAAATGTTATGGGCTATGGATGTAAAAATCCATCCAAGAAATGAGATGGAAAAGATGGATCATTAAGGACAAATGAAGGGTTGGATGAGGTTCAGCCATAATGTATGGCCGAACCCCATCAAAGGATCAATCATGGTTGTATGATATATTTTTAAGGAAAATAATGGACCATAGGGTTCGGCCATGTTGTATGGCAGAACCCCATGGAAAAGTATTTAGGATTTTAAAGGGTTTAAACTGATGTATGTTAGTGAAGAACCTTAGACCATGGGTTCGGCCATGGGGTATGGCCGAACCCCATAAAGAAATATTGAATTATGTACATTTATTTAGATCATGGAAATGATGGGGGAATGATGGTAACTTTAATTGACTTTAAACATGGTTAATGATGATCCAAAAGGATGAACCTAAATGTATAGTTAAACCCCCATGGAGGGACTTTGATTATGGACCCAAGAGTGTATATCATTTAAAGGAGAATATGAGAAATAAGACATCATGGGTTCTTGCTCTTCCAATTTTCTACTTCTTTAGCCTCTTCTTCCTCCTTGATCCTTAATTCCCATTTGGTTTTCATGCATGAGATATACCTCCCATGCATACAACGTGTTCCATTGTTTGAATTTTGAAAACAACCAAACACCTTTCATCTACACACTTCACTCACTTAAAATAAGTATTCCATCCAACTCATTTAATTCAAATTTATTTAACTCACTTTACTCAACTCATCCATTTAATTCAACTCAACTATTTAATTCAACTCAACCATTTGATTCTATTTCCAACTCAAATCAGCTCCAACCAAGTTAAGCTTGGACTCACTTGGTGGTCAACCAAGTCAACCACGACCCATTGGGTCCCTTTTGGGCATTTTGACCCAAATAGCCACCTTGACCCAATTAAATGTATCTTACCCATTTACCCTACATTGAACATTCATTCCATAACCGTTGGGTCTTAATTGGGCCATTGCCCAACACCTTACCCATCTAAGGTCCATGTCCATTAATTCATAATTTAAATGGACAAAATTCATGTAAATTGATATCTTGAAAATCCGGGGTGTTACAATACAACATCACAATAAACTCAAGTGCCCAAGACGGGTACAAAAGGTAGTTTTCTAGATATCGCTCTCCCTCACCCTCAACTGGTGATAACCTGGCCGGAGATCTATCTTAGAGAAGTACTTGGCTCCTCTCAACTGATCAAAGAGATTGTCAATCCTTGGTAACAGGTATTTGTTCTTGAATTTCACCCATATAACTTCCGATAGTCAATATACATTCTCATTGTGCCATATTTCTTCTTAACAAGCAAAGTCGGCGGGCCCCAAGGAGAAGTACTCCAGCAGATAAGGCCAACAGAAGAAATCTCGGTGATCTAAGTCTCTAACTCTCTCAACTCTACAGGCACCATGTGGTATGGTGTAATAGATATGGGTGAGGTATCGGGCATCAACTCAATCACAAATTCAACCTCTCGAGGTGGAGGTAAATCTGTAAGTTTCTCGATAAACAATTCCGAAAACTCTCGCACTTACCGAGGCATAAGAGTATGAGTATCCCGCAAATCCTTCCAACCCACACTAGCAATCATGCCCTGAACAACTGCATTACAGCAAACACACTCGCAACCAGACTGAGAGTCACGCTTAGTCTAATGACAAACTCATCACCTTTCAAAGATCAACCAAATACTTTTCTCTCAAAACAAATAATAACAATGTTGTAGGCTGACAATCAGTCATATCCAAAATCAAATCAAATCTAGACAAATCCATAACTAGCAAATCAAACTCTATCTCGAGAGTACCAGCAGTCATAACCCAAGTTCTGCACACTTTGCCAACTATAGTCTGCCGTCCTAGAGGAGACATGACACGCAAGGGTGTGCAAACTAACTCAAAATCAAGTCCCAACAAATTAGCATTCCATGATGCAATAAATGAATGGGATACACCATTATCAAATAACACATGTGCCCAAAAACTGTAGGAAGATAGGATACTTTGCATAACTGGAGAATCAGCAGTATCTCCAGTCTAAGGCATCACTGGAAATATCCTGCTCAGAGTATCCCGTCCCTAACGGTCTCCATCTCTGCCTTGCCCAGACATTTGTCTCGATTTGACAGTAAATTACGGACCTACTGCTGCGCAAAGATCGGGGTTATCCTCGCAGATCACTGAGGGGCCACTACTCTACTAGTGCCAATACCAAAAGTGCATCACGTTAAGCCTCGAGTTACTAGCCTAAAGCTATTCATGTCCAGAGGCTTAGGGAAACAATCATTCTCAACTCAAAGCAACTCTCCTCAAAAAATATCCAAATATGTCTGGCCACTATGACCCACTAGTCATCACATCAGGACACAGTCTCAAAGGTTTCACCAACCTCTTTTAGGTCCAAAATCTTTAGCTCAAACTTCATAGAGTCGTGAATCAAAATTGACTCACCGATCAAGAATGTCCTCAGTCATCCAAGACCGTCGCTAAACAAAACTTGTGGTCTACCATAACCACTACTCATAGCCAACTTCAGGCCTTAATCTCTTGGTCTAGGCTGAAAGACACAATCCAAGCAGTCCTTGGCTGAAGTTTTGCAAATTCATAACTGATGTCAGAAATAAACTTCCCCTCAAGTCTCCCTCCTACATGGAACCAGTGACGACCTCATCTGTCTATCGGGTGGTTACCTACCATCATACCATTTCTTGGTCTATCTAACCCCCATCATAAGACTCTCGGCCTATTGGTCTCACTCCCATTTTCCTAGGAAGACAAGGTCATCTACACCTCACAGGGTGTTCTGCATACTGTTCCATACTCTCAATCATTACCTTGCCACTTTCTCAAGCCTAACAACCTCTAGTACCTCTCAACTCGGGGTCCTCGTGAGTCTAACCCTCATGGGTCCAGTTCATGCTATGATGTCACATGGTTACCCCGTCTCAGGTACCTCTAAATAGCAGTTGCCTAAATCTGGTGGCAAGAAGAGATGTGATATTCCGACCCACCAGGCGAAGTCAGACCGTCACCGACAGGTCGGTAATGACAGTGGGGAGAGGTCCACATCGGAAGTTAAGGAAGGAGAGGAGGGGTTTATTAGTGTTTGGGCTCCTTCAATCCAGTGGATGCATTTTGGGCATATCCTTTGTGAGCTAGGCCTAGAGAAAACCTGTGCCTGTACGTGTGTGCTCGCGTACGAGGCCTAAAGCAGGCAATTTCCACTGAGTTGGACCCTAAGCTCTGTTCACGGGTCGAGTCGTTACAAATTTGGTATCAGAGCTCCGGGTTCTACACTCGGACTGTATGGGCCTTCTAACTTTCGTTAGTTGAGTGTGTCGAGCCTGGAATGGCTCTAGGCTTTAGGGACGTGGATTGTGATATCCCGACCCACCCGAAAAAGTCAAGCCGTTACCGACCGATCGGCGGTGACAGTGGGGAGAGTTCCACATCAGAAGTTAAGGAAGGAGAGGAGGGGTTTATTAATGTTTGGACTCTTTCAATCCAGTGGACACGTTTTGGGCCTATCCTTTGTGAGCTAGGCCCAGAGCAAACCCGTGCGTGTGCGTGTGTGCACGCGTGTGAGGCCCAAAGCGGACAATTTCCACTGAGTTGGACCCTAAGCTCTGTTCACTGGTCGGGTCATTACAAGAGGTCCCAGCCTCAACTCATAATCCTACTCACCCTATTACGACCCAAAACAAACTCATACTGCCAAATCAGCATCTTGTATTTCTTGTTTTTGGGGAACTTTCCTATGTATCAAGTATTGTTTCTCAATTTGGGGAAATCCTGATGTTTCTTGTTTCGAGGAAATATATCCTATTTTTCTATGTTTGGTAAATCCATTTTTTTATAGTGATTGTCCTTCCCTTGCTGTCATAGTGTTGTTCTCAGTTTGAATGCTTTAGTCTGATTCTTAACAAAGTAAATTAATCCGGCCCCTATGCAGCAGACTCAGAAGAGTCGGTCAGTTGGGATTTTTATCTTATTAGTGAGACATGATACCGTCTTAATCTTACTTTGAAAGATTCATACTTCCGGTTTCGCTCTATTACCAACTGTAACGCCCCGCCCTTTTTCAATTGCCGAAAAATCAGAGTATTTTTTTTTAAAATAAAGAGTGAGAGAGAGCGGGACGCCACAACGCGAGCTAAGCCCGAGCTTCCAAAGCCCGGCCCTTAACTGGCCAATCATACGTGTGTATGGACCGAGTCCACTAAAACAGTTCACACGCTAAAAGTTATACTTGCGAAATAAACACATTGCGGAATTATCATATGATTAGAGTTACTATCCCTATCCATTTCTAAGCAATGAAGTCCATCACATAAATTAACTTAAGTTCAAATATCCAAATGTAACCAAACCATAGCAAGATAATTCTAAGTTATTACAGTCCCAAAATGCGATTATCTCAAATTACATTGTCCAAAATAAAACTTAAATAAAATAAGCATAAACTATCCAAGCTCATACGCTTGGCTTCTTTCACGTCCATCACCCGTTCCGTTCCCTGTACCATCATCTAAGGTAGAAGTAGGGCGTTAGTCAACATGCCCAGTAGGTATTCCGAGTAGGGTCATACACATGGGATTAGTATAAAATCATAATAGATACATAATATCAAAATCATGTTAAATCAATGCCATGCCATGGGTGCCATATGCCAATGATTTCCCACCCATCAACCATATCTCAAAACACATTGATAATCCTCTTGATGAACAAGCCACATCAAGGTATTCATTGTCATGACTCCCCACATGTGCCTTATCGGTCCCACCGAATAGAGCGTGAACTCCTCTTTCATTTCAAACATCATTTACCATTTCCTTTATGTCAATCGAATCAATGCGGATCCTTCCCCACGTTTGTTTATCGAATACACCGAATGGAGCTTGGACTCCTCTCATATGTTCCCTCCCATGCCATGCATGAGATGTGAGTGCAAACATGCTATTTCATATTAAATTACATAATAGCATTGAAATTTCATTTTTAAAACATAAGCATTTTGATACCCAAAATAGATCATCAAATATGGAAATAAAACCATTACATGTATATAATCCAAAGTGTTTCAACAAGGTAGGAATCCTATCCAAGTCCGATTTACTGTCCTTTTCTTGTTTCTCACGAACAATCGATAACCGTTGCGTGCAAATGAAGCACACCTCTTTACCTTATCAATTTAATCATACACATATATCAATTTAATTATCCATTTGATTTAAATCAACCCTTACATCCTTCCAGTTAGACTAAAGTTTCTGGAAACATCAATTTAAAATCAACTTTTTATTTCAGTCGACTGAATCAGGGATTCAGTCGACTGAAACACGCACTGCTACAGTGTTCTGCCTTGCCGCAGACTTTGAGTAGACTGAAATACACATTCAGTCAGCTAAAACCCAACTCACTATTATTTATACCTGGACTCGCTCTCTTTCAGTCGCAGATTAAGTCGACTGACTTTGAGTCAAACCTTTTGTATTCCTGGTCAATCCTCTTTCAGTCGACTGAATTAGAGATTCAGTCGGCTGACTTTGGAGCAAATAAAATGAGTGTTCGGCCAGTGTACATTCAGTCGGCTGAATCATCAACAAGTTGGTTACGTGTTTGTCAAGTATTCCTTCAGTCGACTGAATCTAATATTCAGTCAACTGAAACACGTCCGATCCCTTTACTTCTTTGATACGTCTTCTTTCAGTCAATTGAATCCCATATTCAGTCGGTTGAAACATCATTATACCCCTTATATTTTAATCCATACATGGTTTAGTCGACTGAATCCAAAGATTCAGTCGACTAAAACTCCCAGAATTGGTTTTCTGTTATAGCCAACTCCAGTTCAATCGACTGAATCAAAGATTCAGTCAACTAAATGTTTTGTCAGTCTTTTCTATTTGCATATTTGTACCTCCTTTCTTCATGAAATTCCCTCCTAATATTATTCCAACATCTTAAACATCATCCATATAACTCTTAGATGGATTTACTCTACTCACTAGCCAAGGCTAGGATTATTTCTCTAACTCCTCCAATCTTATACTATTACAACATAGTTTTGCATTCAAACCTTTGGTTGTTTGTTACCACGCTTATCCATTCCCTGAATGGATTACCAATTCCATGGCTCTAATACGACTTAGCCATCCATTCCAACCCAATCCAGAACCCATAGGTTCTGCCACTTCATGGCAGACCCTATGGTTTCTTTAAACTTAATCTTAATTTTACATTATCCTCATATATAAGACTTACCTCTTCCCCGTCTCCTCATTTATTTTGCTCTGTCTTTACTCCTCAGTCCTTCTCCTTCCTTTCTTGTTCTTCAGCAACTCCTCCGAGTCTAGAGCCAAAATGGGAGGGAGAGAGATTGGGAAGACAGGAAATCTCTATGTTACCTAGTGATGAAAATCGGCTAAGGGTGTTGAGAGAGGGAGAGAGTTAGAGATAGGAATGGAGATGGGATTCTTTTGCTCAAAAGGGAGGGAGAGGGGATCGGCCAAGGGTTTGGTGTGAGCCCTTTGTAACTAGCCCTCTACCCTCTCAACCACCCTCATTACTTTTGGTCTTTCCCATGTGTCCCTTGGTTTAACCAAGGAGACACATGGCTTGAGTTAGATCTTCCCAACGTGCATGCCTAGGGTTTCCATGAGATGGAAACCCTCCATCTCCCCCTTTGACTCACTTAGAGCCCCTTCCACTTCCATTTCAACTCACTTGCTTATTTGAACTCACTTCCCATTCAACTCAATCCCAACTCACTTTAACTCACTTAATTTTCTTGAACTCATTTCCATATAACTCAAGTGATTTTTAATTTCCAACCCAATGTAATTCAATTCACCACATTTGAACTCACCCATGGTTGACCAAGTCAACCATGGTTAGCCGACCATGCATGTGCATTAAATCATTTGCCACCTCACTTGATGAGGTGGATTTGGGTCCCACTTGGCCATGTCACTCATATGCCACCTCACTTGATGAGGTGGATCCCATGTCTTGGGTCTTAATTGGATACATGACCCAATTAAATTAATTCCTTACCCATTTACTTCCCAAAATCCATTAACTTTGACCCATTGGGTCCCAATTGGGTAATTGACCCAATTAATTACAATCAAACCCTATCCATGATCCATTGGATCATAATTGGGCCATTGATCCAATTCTTACCCATTTAAAATCCATTTCTATAACACCCCGCCCTTTTCACTCTAAAATCAGAGTTTATTTTTTTTATTAATAATAAACAAGTGATCAGGGCGGGACGTCACGACGCGAGTTAAGTTCGGACTGCTAAAGTCCAACCCTTAACTGGTCAAGCCCATGTGCGTATGATCTAAGTCCATAAGAACCGATCCACACATGGTACAAATAAGACTTGCGGAATAAACTTAATCTTAATCTAACTGCGGGTTATAATAGATCCTAAGACTACTCTATTTTATATTTTTAGATAGCAAAGTACATAATCACATTATCTAAAATTACTAAAATAACCTTAGACTAAATATTCATTCCAAACCATCCAAAACATACCAAACCATAGCTAGTTAACTAAATTATTACATGCCAACATCATCTAACTATCAAATTACATTGTCCAAATAAAAAGTCCATAAATCAATCCATAAATTAAAGTCCATTCAAAAGCCCAAGCTCCTATGCTTGGTTTCCTTCATGATCCTCGTTCTTCCCCTTTCCTGCGATATCCACTAAGGATAGAGATAGGGTGTTAGATCAACGCGCCCAGTAGGTGTTTCCGATTAGGGCTACCACAAGGTTAGGATAAAAACATGCAAATAATATGATAATACATGTTCATCAAAATCTCATAAAATAATGCCATGTATGTTATGCACATGTAATGAGTCCCACCCATCATAAATATACATAGCCTCCTCTTGATGGGATTCTCATCTTCAAGGTACCCCACAAGTGGTCTTTCGGACGCCCCGACGGAGTGTAGCCTCCAGATTCCTCTTGATGGGATTCTCATCATCAAGGTACCCCACAGTGGTCTTTCGGACGCCCCGACGGAGTGTGGCCTCCGGTTTCCATAATCACCACCCCATGCCATGCATGAGATGTCCATGAGTTCATGCCATTTGTAAACACATCTTAACATACAAAACCACTTTGAAATATAATAACTTAGCACATAATTCATCAAAAGTATGATAAAACATCAAATAGAAGTGTGGTTACAAAAAGGTAGGAAACCTACACAAAGTTCACTTAGATTGACCGCTCTTTTAAACCGTCACCCGTTCACGACTTGTACACCGTTCAAGAAATCTCATTACCCTATTTATATAATAGTAAGTCAAGCATATGTCCATATAATTCCCAACTTAGTCCAAATCCCAAAAACCACTTTGTGGGGTTCGGCCATACCCCATGGCCGAATCTCACCCACTTAAATTTTGGTCTCTCTTTTATTAACCAAAACCATACAAATAACTTATATATACAAACCCCAATCTACCAAATGCAACATTGTGGGGTTCGGCCATACACCATGGCCGAACCTCACTTAATTTTGTTTTAATCCCTCATTTGGATTCTTAAGCCTAAACACACCATTCAAATAACTTAATCAAACACCTTAACTACGACCATACTTTGGTAGGGTTTGGCCATAAAACATGGCCGAACCTTACCTCTTTGATTTTGACCCTTCTTTTCTTTGACCATTTTATTCATATTTACCATCTTGCCACTAGCATAACCCTTTGTTTAATTTTTCTTACAAAACAAAGTCCACATTCAATCCACCTTAGTGGGGTTCGGCCATAGAACATGGTCGAACCTCACCACTTAATTTTTTATCCTTTAAATCTTTCATACATACATCTCCATTTTGATTTTTCCCAATTACATTATATGTTAACCATTAGGTCCATCAAATGATCATTAGTGGGGTTCGACCATACTACATGGCCGAACCTCACCATACTGATTTTTGTCCCTCTTTCCATCATCTATAGTGGCTAATTATTTACCTACACTAAGTCCATAGATAAACATATGTGATTCTTAAATCAAAAACATATAATCATCCATAATTTCTGAAATTCCGTTAGTAGAAGTATGCACGACTTAAAGGGGGGTGAATAGGTCGGTTTTCAATTTTAGGTCCCTTTTAAAAATAAATCAGATTTAACATTATGTGCAGCGGAATAAACGTATATGCAAGTGATAAACAAATGAATCAAACCATTAATGCAAACCACACATGCACAACGATATATAGTGGTTCGGTTCACCTGAACCTACATCCACTGTTGGACTCACCCTCTCTAGGGCTATCCCAAATATACTATGTATGGGTCTCACACCCAAATAGTACAACCTAGTTTTTTATAAAGGTTCAACCCAATTGGTCTAATCCTCTACTCCTATTTTTTAGAGTGGTTCAAACACACTGTTCTAATCCACTTTACAATGTTTTAAATAAATCAAAGAAGAAATACTTGCCTTGGGCTTTGACCGTTTTCCTTTAAGCTCTTTCTTCTTTACTGAATCTGTGTGCTCCTTTCCATTAGTTTAGCTCCATCAAAAAGACTGTCGGCACAGCAGTATAGGACAAGGGCATGACTGATTTTATAGTCCTATATGAACACCTTACTCTTCATTAGGATTGGGGTATTGATTACCCAAACATCACTAAGAAGAATAATGAAGAAGGTGTCTAGAGAGAAGGCCGACTAATCACACACTGTAATATTGTTCCTGGTATTTCTCTATGTATTTTCGGTACTTTGAACAACCCCCTTACTGTTATTTTATAAACAGTTTTAAGGTGTGCAGTAAGTCACGCCAACGAGGCCTCGCTGCTTCTGATGAGGCCTCGCCAGAGGTAATTCTGTAAAGACAGCTTGCAGTTTTCTGTAAGTCACGCCAGCGAGGCCTCGCTGATTCTGACGAGGCCTCGCCAGCGGTAATTGCTGGAAAGACAGCACACATGTGCTGTGTCAATGATTCAGCCATATATCAATCAGATATCAGCCACCTCATCTCCACCGTGCATGACTTGCAAATCATTTATCTTAGCCACTAATCAAGGATCTTGATGAGAATATTGCAAGGTGGATTCCAAATCATGGAGGAGCCTTTCCATAATTGTTATGGACAGCTCCCCAAGGATATTTAAATTCAAACTTAAGAGAGGTGGCAACATCTCACCATGGATAAATTTCTTTACCATAATAAGCTTCCAATCAATTTACCATAATTACCCATCTCACCATGTGGATAATTTTATTTACCATAATAAGCTTCCAATAAATTTACCATAATTACCTCTCAATTAAACAATCACAGATTTTAACTTTCTAAAACTGTAAGAGACTGAGTCAGCTCGACACAGGGTCAGCTAGACTCAGCTCAACTCAGCATAACCGGCTGCGAGGCCTCGGCAGATTGCATGAGGCCTCGAGGTTGAAAGTCACGTATTTAATTTATTTTCCAATTGACTTCTAGGTATATGACTTAGCCTAAGGTCTCCTATGGTTCACTTACATGTGTGCCAATATCGTATTCGGTGTAGACACTTCAACTCCATAGTAGATCTTCTTATTCATCCAAGGCAAGTTCAACTGAGTCACGTAATTGACAATAAGGGTGACTCGGACGAACCGGGGCACTTACAATCTCCCCCTTTGTCAATTTCGTGACAAAAACCTAAGATCTACCAATTACACCAATTTCCCTTTTACAATGAAATACAAGTCCTTAAAAAAATATAACTCAAACAATGACCATATCAAGGCTTGAATTTCTTGCACTAACACTTCTCTCCGTCTTTTTCTTTTTCTCCCCTTGAAATGATGCCTGTAAAGAAATTCCTGCAAAAGACATAGGCAACTTGGTGGGATTTTGAAATTTCTCCCCCTCAACATTAGTACCATTTTTCTCCCCCTTTTCGTCATAAAATTGACAAAGGGTTCTACACAATAATATCATGGAGAAACATATTTAACAAAACAACAGTTTTAAATAAGCACTTCTACCAAGATTTGAAACTAAGAAAGATCCACCACCAACCAATCTGTCAAATCCTCAAAAAATACATTTTCCTATTACGCACAAGGAGGATCTGAAAACATCAAGGGGCCTAAACACACCCTCTCACCTTCTGAACCCATTTCGCATTGAAGGAAGATGGGCGGAGGGATGGGATGAAATTCTTTGAGTCAGTTCTATGTTTGAGAAGCTCATTTAGCAAATTTGTTACTATTTGATTTAAGAGCTGATTTTGATCTCTTCTTTCAAAATTTTGCCTGATATTGTCCCTTCTATGATGTACCTTTGGTTGGACAGAAGTGAACTTCTCTTTGTGATGTTTCTTTCTTAAGGGACATTCAAACTTTAGGTGACCCAACTTTTCACAATAGTAGCATGTCACACTAAAAGATTTAGAGAAAGAATGCTCACCTTTCACAAAAACAGTTTTAGAGTTAGATTTCTTATCAAAACCTATACCAGTTTTATCTCCAAAATGTTTTCCAATACTTAAGAGTTTTTCAAGTTTTTCTTCCCCTTGAGTAAATTTATCTTCAAATTTTATTTTGTGACACCTTAACTGGTTTAAGTCAAATTCCAGTTTTTGTTTTTCACTTCTAATTTTTTACTCATCTTTTTTTAGTTTTAAAGTTTCATCTTGAGCCAATTTGAGCTTTTCTTGAAGACATAGATTTTCATCTTGAATAATTTTAAAGTCTTTTTCAAATGTTTCTTTTTCAGTTTTTAATTGATTTTTCAGTTTTACATTTTCATTTTTAGATTTACCAAGTCTTTTAGCTAAATCTTTGCTTTCTAAGAACAAAGCATTATAAGCTTCTTGTAAGCCATCATCCTCACTATCTGATCCTTCACTATTACTTTCAACATTTGGAGCATTTTGAGGATCATAAGAGATGGAAGCAATAAAACCTTTTGTTTTAACAACATCTTCATGGATTGACACATCGGATTCACTTTCAGATTATGAGGTGTCTTCTTCCACCATAGTGGTCATGGCTTTCTTTTTAAATCTCTTCTTAGAAGGACATTCATTAGCAAAGTGATCATCTCCATCACAATTAAAACATTGAGTTTCTTTGGGCTTGGATTTTTCCTTAAATCTATCTTTTGACTTTTCTTTTAAAAAATGTGTTTTACTTTTATTGAATTCTCTATAGTCTTCTTTATTAGGTCTTCTTCTCTCTTTCCTCATATTAAAATGTTTTAAGAAATTTTTAGCAAGAGTGGCAACCTCTTCATCTGTATCACTTTGTAAGTCATCAGATTCTTCATCCCTTTTAAATTTAGTTTTTAGAGAAGATTTTAGAGCAATTGATTTTTTCTTAGGCTTTTCATCATCAAAGTGAAGCTCATAGGTTTGAAGGGCTCCTACCAAATCATCAACCTTCATTAGAGACACATCTCTATATTCTTCAATGGCGGCTACCTTAGGCTTAAAACTTTTGGGCAGATTTCTTAGTATTTTGGTACATATTTTAGATTCAGGGATTGTTTCACCTAAGGCCCACATGGAATTTACAATGTCACTTAGTTTCGAATAAAACTCCATAAACATTTCATTTTCCTCCATTCGTATGTTATCAAATTGTGACTGCAGGATTTGAAGTTTAGACCTTTTAACAACTAAGGTTCCTTCATGTGTCCTCTCTAAGATGTCCCAAGCATCTTTGGCTGTCACACATGTCATTATACACTTGAACTCATCAGGTGAAACAGCACAATTAATGGCATTTAAAGCCTTTCCGTTTGCAGTATATAGAGTTTTTTCCATGTCGGTCCAGGTGAAGTAATCCTTAGATTTAGTACCAATGATTAGTTGAACAGATTTTCCTGCTTCATCTTTGGTTGATTTTTCATAGATTTCCATAACAGGATGTTCCCAACCCCTTACTACTGATTCCCATACAGCTCCATCAAGAGATATAAAGAAGCTTTTCATTTTTGCCTTCCAAGAGGCATAGTTAGAGCCGTCAAAATAGAGAGGTTTGGAAACAGGGTGACTATCACCTCTATACATGATTCTAGTACAGGATCAACTCGGACGATTAAGTCCAACTCAGAGTAACCTTGCTCTTGATGCCAATTGAAATTCCGTTAGTAGAAGTATGCACGACTTAAAGGAGGGTGAATAGGTCGGTTTTCAATTTTAGGTCCCTTTTAAAAATAAATCAGATTTAACAATATGTGCAGCGGAATAAACATGTGTGCAAGTGATAAACAAATGAATCAAACCATTAATGCAAACCACACATGCACAACGATATATAGTGGTTCGGTTCACCTGAACCTACATCCACTGTTGGACTCACCCTCTCTAGGGCTATCCCAAATATACTATGTATGGGTCTCACACCCAAATAGTACAACCTAGTTTTTTATAGAGGTTCAACCCAATCGGTCTAATCCTCTACACCTATTTTTTAGAGTGGTTCGAACACACTGTTCTAATCCACTTTACAATGTTTGAAATAAATCAAAGAAGAAATACTTGCCTTGGGCCTTGACCGTTTTCCTTTAAGCTCTTTCTTCTTTACTGAATCTGTGTGCTCCTTTCCATTAATTTAGCTCCATCAAAAAGACTGTCGGCACAGCAGTATAGGACAAGGGTATGACTGATTTTATCGTCCTATATGAACACCTTACTCTTCATTAGGATTGGGGTATTGATTACCCAAACATCACTAAGAAGAATGATGAAGAATGGTGTCTAGAGAGAAGGCCGACTAATCACACACTGTAATATTGTTCCTGGTATTTCTCTATGTATTTTCGGTACTTTGAACAACCCCCTTACTGTTATTTTATAAACAATTTTAAGGTGTGTAGTAAGTCACGCCAACGAGGCCTCGCTGCTTCTGATGAGGCCTCGCCAGCGATAATTGCTGGAAAGACAGCACACATGTGCTGTGTCAATGATTCAGCCATATATCAATCAGATATCAGCCACCTCATCTCCACCGTGCATGACTTGCAAATCATTTATCTTAGCCACTAATCAAGGACTTGATGAGAATATTGCAAGGTGGATTACAAATCATGGAGGAGCCTTTCCATAATTGTTATGGCAGCTCCCCAAGGATATTCAAATTCAAACTTAAGAGAGGTGGCAACATCTCACCATGGATAAATTTCTTTACCATAATAAGTTTCCAATCAATTTACCATAATCACCCATCTCACCATGTGGATAATTTTATTTACCATAATAAGCTTCCAATAAATTTACCATAATTACCTCTCAATTAAACAGTCACAAATTTTAACTTTCTAAAACTGTAAGAGACTGAGTCAGCTCGACACAGGGTCAGCTAGACTCAGCTCAACTCAGCATAACTGGCTGCGAGGCCTCGGCAGATTGCATGAGGCCTCGAGGCTGAAAATCACGTATTTAATTTATTTTCCAATTGACTTCTAGGTATATGACTTAGCCTAAGGTCTCCTATGGTTCACTTACCTGTATGCCAATATCGTATTCGGTGTAGACGCTTCAACTTCATAGTAGATCTTCTTATTCATCTAAGGCAAATTCAACTGAGTCACGTAATTGACAATAAGGGTGACTCGGACGAACCGGGGCACTTACAATTTCCACCCATGTTCTTACTCCAATTAACCCATAAAAACAGTCCATGGGGTTCGGCCATACACATGGCCGAACCCTATGGTTCTCTTGACTCAATCATTCCATCATTTATCCATGGTTTATGATCAGCGACTTAGCCATAATAACAACATGGTTCAACCATGCAATAGCCAATCCAAAACAGTAACCTTATCTCCATTTTAAAACCCTTTAAACCTTCAAAACATGGTATGGTTTTTATCTCTCAAAAACCATAAAAATTACCAAGTCTTTTCATGGGGTTCGGCCATCCCAAGTGGCCGAACCCTATGATCCATGTTTTACCCTTTTTAAATAGCATAATTCATAATCTAAACCCTTGATAGATTCGGCCATACAATGGCCGGATCATTTTCCCTTAACCAATTTATTTAACAAGGGTTTGTAGTGCACTTACCAACAACGCGACTCCTCTGGTTCTTTCACTACTTTTTTATCCTTTACTTCCTTAGCCTCTCCTTCTTCTTTCTTGCTCCTTTGGCCGAGACTAACCTTGCTGCAAACTCCTTGGAATAATTCAGCCAAGGTATAGATTTGAGAGAAAATGAGAGAGAAACTTGGGATGAAAATACCCAAGTCTTTGTCTTGAGAGTGGTCGACCTTGTGTGGAAATATTTGGAGATGGAACTCTATTTCTTTGGTCTTCTTTCTCCTTGTGTGCTGGTCGGCTAAGAGAGGGTGAGAGGGAGTGGAATGAAACCTCTTTGATTAATCAAATTCAGCCCAAGGGGTGGTTTCTCTTGGTGTCAACACTTGTAACTCCCATTTGCATTAACCAAAATTCTTTATGCTCACTTGGGGGTTTCATCCTTGGGATGAAACTCCCAAGGCTCCAACGGTGTCTCATTGCTTTGGTTTGTATAACAGCCACCTCTCCATTATTGGCCCTTTTGGAGTTTCGTGCATGAGAAATAATTCCCATGCATCCAACATTGTAGCCATTGCTTGGCTTGAACAACCGCCACCTCTCCAATATTCTCATCAATGCCCCATGTGGGGGTTTCATCGTTGAGATGAAACTCTCCCTTTCTTTCCCTCCAACGTGTAGACCACCCTATCTGAATTTGAAACACCAGCCTTTCAACCTCATACTCCACTCATTTATAATTTATTTCAAAACAACTCACTCACTCATAATTTATTTCAAATCAACTCACTCACTCATAATTTATTTCCAACCAACTCACTCTTTTAACTCAACTATTTAATTCCATTTCAGACTCCAATCAGCCCCAACTTAATCAAGCTTGGACTCACTTGATGGTCAACCAAGTCAAACCTGACCCATTGAGTCCAAATTGGGTCCTTTGACCCAATTAACCACCTTGACCCAATTAGATGCAGATTACCCATTTATTTTAATTTGACCTATAACATGTACATTGGATCCTATTTGAACAATGGGCCCCACAATTTACTTATCTACGGTCATATCCTTTAAATTCATAATTTTAATGGCAATTTCGTAAATATTGATATATTGCAAAATCTGGGGTATTACAATTTCATCCATAAATCTTAAATTCATCAAATTAAACAATTAAAATCGACAAAATCCAATATATTATTGCATTGAAAATCCGGGATGTTACAATGGCAATCACCTCAGGTAATTTGACCATAAATGACTCTAGGATGGACCCACACCTCTAGGATGACCTTGTCTGGCTTAGATATCACATCTAGATAATTTAATTAAGCCTAAGTGGACCATTGACAGCCATCAGAACAATAGAACTCGAAATGGTAAAATTGTTTTACTGTCAGGTCGATACATCAAGTCTGCCGACCCATCGGTGCAAACAGAATAGACCCATCATGGTCTTCGATACATCGATTGGAATGACAAAGGTTATGGTTGGAGTCCACTGTCAAATCGGATTGCTCTTAAATCGATACTATCGTGCACACCGACCCATCAATATGGACAGGACAGACCCATTGGTGCGCACAACATGTCAACCTAGGTTGATTGAAGTTCTGGGTGCTAGAACTCTGTATTTCTGGGTTACTCAGACAGATTCGATCGGGGTCATCGACCCATAAAGAGGAACATGACCGATCCATCGATGGTATCGATGCGTCGACCTGATTTTGACAAGTTTTTGGATGTGAAATTTTGTTTGAATGTTTTTGCCTCAAGACGATACTATCGACAGAACCAACCAATTGACAAGGAGCATGTCGCCCATCAGTGAGCACAGCCCATCGATTGTGACTCTTACTTATCCGTTGAGGTACAATTTATGCACAGAGGTCTTATTGTTGGGAGGTCACTTTCGAGCTCACCGACCCATCGGTCTGGCCGACCCATCGATGAAATTCAGTTATGAAAATTTTGGATTTGCTTATTTAAGCCCTGAATTTGAGTGAGAGAGAAGGGCTTTTGATTTTGAAAAACCAGAGGAAAACATATGAGGTCTCTACACTCTCTATCTCTCATTCTCTCTAAACATTCTACATGTAGTAAATCATTGCTCTCTATCTCTCATTCTCTCTAAACATTCTACATGTAGTAAATCATTGGAGATCCAATCAACTCTTGATTGAGATATAGAGAGAAATGAAGAAACCAAACTAGGATAGCATAGGCAAATCAAAAATCATATAACTTCTCCAAAGCTTGTGATTGTGCATACACTAGTACATCTTCTTCATCAAAGAGATCAAAGCTAGGGAGAACTCTAAGAGGCACATCTACATTCAAGTGAGCTACAAAGGAAAATGTTTCTCTTTGTTTTATTTTAAACATCATCTTGTAAAGTGGATTAAGGCAAGAAAGCTTGAACCACTATAAAAGTAGAGGGATAAGGAAGTATACCGGGGTAGGTCGAACCTTTCAAAATTAGGATTCGAGTTAGGTGAAATTTCTACTCTATAAGTGAGGGTGTAATTCCCCACATAGTGCATTTGGGATAGCCCAAGATTGGGTGAGTCAAACAGTGGATGTAGGTTTATTTAAACAAACCACTATACATCGGGTGTCCATGTGTTTGATGGAATGTTTGTGAGGGTTAAATTAATTTGTACACATCTTGTTCACACAATACCAAACTTCTTGATTAATATCATTATTCTGCTTCACTAAATTTTATTAATCAAAATATTTGTAAAGAACCGAAAAATTGGAGATTGTCCTATTCACTCTCTCCCCCTTCTTCCCAGACAATTGTGATATTTGCAAAGCCTCAAGTTCGTGTACTGCATAATGCAATACACGAATTGTGAATGTTTTATTAAAGGGGTAGTCGGCCATACGGATTTGCCTCCTTTATTTTATTATTTTATTCTAAAAACAATACCCCCTTGCCAAATATAATTGGCTTCCAATATTTTTGAGCAACTAATTTTTCTCCCTTCCACTCCAACGAATTGGAGCTTGGGATTTTCAACTTTTTTTTTTTGAAATTTCCTTTAAAAATACAAACTCGTGTGGCACCACAGCCCACTAAATTCCAACTTCAATTCTTAAATTCCATCCAAAATAAATTGGATTTTACAAAAATTGATTTTTTTTGTTTCAAATTAAAGTTTTATTTGGTCAAAATAAATTTCAAATAAACCTTTCCAAACATAAATAATTTGGGCCCCACAACAATGTAAATTTTCAAAAGTTTCCAAATCAGAATCCAAAATCAAAATTTGAACAATAACATGCATATAAATTTTTTGAACAGTTATGGACCCCGTTAACACACCAATTTTAAAATTTTCTAAATTTTGAAAGTTTTCAAAAATAGACACCTGCTATTTTTAGAGTCTTTGATCAAAACTTGATTTTTAAATCAAATATTAAATTCCAAAAAAATTCAAACAAATAAACAGGCAACAAGAACAATACCCGATAAAAATCTACCCAAAAACTCTAATTGAGTCTTACGTAGTTAATTTGGGTCGGGTCGCTACATTATCATCCTTGTCATAGCCTCAATCCCACCTATTTGGGGTCGGCTTTTTGAGTTCTATTGCTTCATTTAACCCTACAAAAAATCATACGTTCCGTCCCTCCAGTATCTATCATGTTTTTCGTTATCACTTTCCTTCATGTTTTCCTTGGTCTACCTTATACCTACAACTTGTAACCTCTGAACTTTATGTACTGAGGTTGTCTCTCATCTCTTACTGATGCAGGCATTCAGCCTAATAGTTCACAAACAGGTTCGTCGGTGGATTTGGATCTAGTGGATGAAGTTGCCACATCCATTAGCCGACCCGCATCCATTTCCAAACAATTGGCCGACCTTACCTCAATTGGCCGGCCCCACAGCGATCCCACGTCAATTCCCAATTCCCATTCACGTCAAAAAGCACATGGGTATTCCAAAGCCTTCCATTCCCTAAGCTTTCCAATTCCCAAGTTTCCTAAGTTGGAAAATAATTAAAGAAAGTATCGGAGGATAAAGCAATTGCAAAACGGTGGATGGGCATGGCATGGTTCCAATTCGTGGGAGTTTAACTTAGCAACATTCTTTATTTGTTTTTATTTTATTCAAAAAATGAATCCACTTAATTTGTGTGGATCGTTGTTAGCTTTAGGATTTAGTAATTTCTTTTTTTATTTTATCACCTGTTTAGAAAGGCATGGCCTATCATGGCTTAATTTGGCCTATTTAAAGGCAGCCATGTATTGTGTTTTGGGATAGAATTGAATAAGATTGAATTTGATTTTGGAGAAAGATTTCTCTAGACTCATTAGAGTTGTAGAAGATTGGTGTACTCTAATTTTCACCCCTTTGCAAGTAAGTAACAGTGTAATTTTGAGTTCAATTAGTTTTATTGTTTTCATAGATTAGGTGTGTTCATTATTTGAATTCATCAGTCTCTTTTTTAATTTGCTTCCACTATTTCCAATCAATTCAACTAGAAGAGGCCTAATCTCATGAAATCTATAAATTAATTTTGAATTCTTGTGAAACTTATGCATCGGTTTGGATATTGTTTGAGTAATTCCTTACCAAAGTAGAACCTTTTTATGAATACGTAATCGGGTGCGCGGGTGTTTCAAAGACCATACTCTGAAATGAGCGAGCCTACTGGTGAATTGTACCAATTCGACCCTACACCTGCATTAGTTGGTCATCAAAGCTTTGGATTGCTTTTAATTGCAATCAAAACAAGATTCTTGGAAAGATTTGATAGTTTTTGTGGACTTCCAATTTTTCTCCTCCAATCACACATTATTGATTCAAGATTTGTTGTATTAGAGCGTCAAAAAAAAATTGGTTCTTGAACTTAACCCAGACTTTACTTCTATGAGCCGGTGTTCTTTCTAGCACAACCCTGCAATTTTCGTCATCTTGTAGAATTTCCTGGGAAAACAAGGCTCGGAGAAAAAAATTTAAAAAGAATCCAGAAGATAGGTCTTTCAAATTGGATTCCAACGATATCTTATTTTCACTGAGTCAAGTTTCCTAGCCCGAGATAGCATCATTTTACTAAACTGGTACATATTAGCATTACAGCAGCAGTTTTTTTTTCTTTGCATTGCAGAATTTTCTGGGATTTCTGTGGGCTAGTAAAAATTTGAAAAAAAATCATGTGAGTATATCTTTCAGTTTCCTTCACTCTAAAATTTTATTTTGCATTATTCAAAGATTCCTACATCGAGTTATTGTTGTTGCAATATACTGCTATCAAAACTGCATAACGGTCTGCAGTATTATTTTTGGTCTTTGTTGCGACATTATTTTGGGTAATCAATTCATCCTCTCTTGCTCTCAAATTTGGAAGATAGTTAGATCTCCTTATCCTCTTTTCAACAATATATATATATATATATATATCCAGGAAGATTTTTGTTGCTCCAATTACGATTTTTTCGTCACAGCGCGCAGAAACAGACTGAGCAGAAACAGGAATTTTTATCTCTGTCACTTTGGTTTCTTACAAATACTTTTTGGGGTATTAAACGAACTTCTTTCGATCCGAAATTTTGAAAGGAGTCTTATATGTCAGTTGACTTGTTCCAAAAAAAAATCGTGGACATATCATATTATAAACTCCAGTTATTAATTTTTTTGTGACGGGTGCGCAGGTTTTTCATACAGTAAACTGGTTTCTAGTCGACTTGGACCCCAGATAACTTTGTTCTTGAGATTCTTTTTACAGATACTTGAATTTTTTTTTTTTATGGTTATTTGCGTGATTCACATTCCATATTGCTTGTGTTTGCAACAAACACTTTCCAAGGCTCTCTTGCTATGTCGCAATTGGACTTCTATGACACACGATTATAACCCCAGACAAAACATGGGCAAAAATAGTGACGGTACCTCTGATACTAACCCTTTGTTGGGTCCAAACAATTATCAGGATGGCAGATAGTTGGAGATGGTTGAGCTACGGGAGGCAATAGCAGCATTGGCACGCCAGATAGCTACCATGCAAACCACCATGCAATATCAGGTGACTACTTTGCATGATTTTGTGCAATAGCTGGCCCATGATAGACATCGCTCATCCTCTTCTAGACGATCTCACCGTTTGCGTCATAGAAATCACTCCGAGTCGACTGACAGCAATGACGACCGTCAGGACAACAATGATAGACAATCGCCAACAACGAGATACCGATCACATCCCTACCAAAGTTGATATTCCAGAGTTCTTCGGACACTTATCGGGTTAGGGATTTCTTGATTGGCTGGAGATAATAGAAAATATGTTTGAATGTGGAGATGTGCTAGAAAATCAACAGGTCAAATTTGTTGTAATGAAGTTATTAGGAGGTAGTGCTTTATCATGGTACAAGTCTATTAAGGTTGAGAGAAAAAACCTAGGAAAATGATCCATCCAAACCTGGAATAAACTAAAAAAGGTTATGTGTAGTACTTATCTGCCTCATAATCATGTTCAGACGTTATTTTCTAAGTTGCAAAAGCTCAGACAGGGAAGTAGGACCGTTGCAGAATACACAGATGAGTTCAATCTCCTGATCTCCGACAATAATTTAAATGAATGTGAATAGGTTGTGGTACAGAGGTACATTGACGGTCTTCGTCCTTCTATTAGTGATCATATGGCAGGTCTTGAGATAACTCATACACTTCTATTGTTTATCAAAAGGCCCTCAAGTTTGAACAAATAGAAGGTCGTAGAAGTTGTACCACCCTAGAATAGAGCAAGTCCATGAACCCTACCCTATCAGCATGGGGTTCTCAATCCAAGCCACTCAAAAGTCAACTCCTCAAGTTCCACCTGCAGAACGGCTGTAGAAATCTCAGATCAAGTGTTTCAAGTGCAATGGCCTAGGACACAAGGCTTCTGATTGTCCTATTCGCCATGTGGCCTTGATCCAAGAAGAATATGAAGAGGAAGTTGAAGATGTAACGCCCCGCCCTTTTTCACTCGCTTTCCGAAAATCAGAGTCTATTTTTTTTTATAAATAAAAGTGATAAAGAGCGGAGTGTCACGACGCGAGCTAAGTCCGAGCTTCCAAAACCCGACTCTTAACTGGCCAACCCTATGTGTGCATGGACTAAGTCCATGAAAACGGTTCACACATAGTAACTTATTATCATTGCGGAATATAACATAAATTGAATGATGATTATAATAGAACCTAAGTCTACTCCATTTTAGATAGCAAAGTACATACTCATTTATCCAATATAACTTAATTTAAACATCCATACCAAACCGTTCACAAACCATAGCAACTATTATCTAAGTTATTACATGTCCATCAAAATATAATAAATAACATCCAATCACATATCCAAGCTCCTATGCATGGCTTCTTTCACGATCATTGATCCCTTCCTTTCCTGTGTCATTCACTAGGGTAGAAGTAGGGCGTTAGAACAACGCGCCCAATAGGAATTCTAAGTAGGGCTAACACATGGGTTAGTATCAAATATCATATCATCAAAATCATGTAAAATCATGTCATGCCATATGTGTTATGCAATGAGTCCCACCTATCACATTCCATGTAACCTCTTGATTGAATTCTCCTCATCAAGGTATCCCCACAGTGGTCTTTCGGACGCCCCGACGGAGTGTGGCCTCCTGATACATATGGCCGAACCCTATGATCCATGTTCTTCCCTTTTTAAACATCCTTAACCATGATTTAAACCCTTGATAGGTTCAGCCATACAATGCCCGGATCATGTTTTCTTAACCATTTTATTTAACAAAGGTTTATGGAGCACTTACTAATTCTGCCACTGCTCCGGTTCTTTCACTCCTTCTTGATCCTCTCCTTCCTTAGTCCTTCATTCCTTCCTTCTTGATCTTTAGCCGAGCCTAACCTTGCTGGAAACCCCTTGGAGTGGATCAACCAAATGAGGTTTTCATTGACAGGAAAGATAGAATTTCAGCCTTGGGTGTGAATGATAAAACCTTGAGATGCAAACTCCGTTGTTCTAAGTCCACTTTGTCTTTGAGGAGTGATCAGCCAAGAAGTGTTTTGAGGAGAAGCAACCAGCCAAGGTTCTTGTCTAGAGAGGTGGGACGGCCAAGGGAGAGAGAGTGAAGGAGAGAATGAATAGAAAACAAGTATGAAGGTTGACCAAAGGTGGTGTCCCTTGATGGCACCCTTTTGTAACTACCCTCCCCATTCATCTCCTTCACTTATTTCATTTGGGGGTCTCATCCTTAAGATGAAACCCTCCCAACGGTTTTGGCTCTCTGGCTGCCTTGGTGCAACCTTCTTCATTACTTCTCCATGTGGGGATTTCATCCATGGGGTGAAACTCCCATGTGCCCAACCGTGTGCCTTCACTTGGCTTGTGTAACCGTCCACCTCCCATTGGTGTTCCATCTTGGGGGTTTCATCCCATTGACCCTTGGGTTTCCATCTTGAGATGGAAACCCTCCATGCTTCCAACGTGTGCCATGGTTGAATTGTGTAATAACCACAAAACAGTCCACCTCCCATTAGTGATACAATTTGGAGTTTCATTCTATGAAATGAAACTCCCATCTTTCCAACATGTGCTAAGGTTAAGCCTTGTGTAACCTCCAAAACCCTTTCATCTCCCCATTAATGATTCATTTGGAGTTTCATGCATGAGATAAATCTCTCATGCAACCAACGTGTACCCTTATCTTGGGTCTCATCAGGTGCATCTCTCCACCTTCCCACTCCACTCACTTGAGATTAAAATCCCATTAACTTCCATTCAACTCATTTAAGTCAACTCACCTCTTTTAATTCAACTCACCTCTTTAATTCAACTCATTTAAAATCAACCCAATTACTTGATTCCATTTCCAACTTAAATCAGCTCCAATTAAGTAAGCTTGAACTTACTTGGTGGTCAACGAAGTCAACCACAACCCATTGGGTCCCAATTGGGCATTTTAACCCAATTAACAATTTTGACCCAATTAAATAAAACTTCACCCATTTGATTCACTTGAACCAACTCAATTGTTTGATTCCATTTCCAAACTCAATTCAACCCCAACCTAATCAAACTTGAGCTCACTTGATGGTCAACCTAGTCAACCACGACCCATTGGGTCCCAATTGGGTCTTTTGACCCAATTAACAATTTTGACCCAATTAAATAAAACTTCACCCATTTGATTCACTTGAACCATAAACAGCATCCGTTGGGTCTTAATTGACCAATTGACCCAATTATCAAGCCTTACCCATTTACTTCTAACTAGCTCATATATGATCCATTGGGTCCCAATTGGACTTTTGACCCAATTGGCAATCTTGACCCAATTAAATAATTCTTACCCATTTATTTCCATTGATCCACATCTACCATCCATTGGGTCTTATTTGGACAATTGACCCAACATTTACCCATCTAAGGTTCATATCCATTAATTCACAATTTCAATGGCAAAAACCGTAAATATTTATAAACTGAAAATCTGGGGTATTACAGAAGATGTAGATGAAAATGAGGCTTTCAGGGACGATGAAATCATATATGTTGATATTGTTGGTGAGACTTTCATGATCCAACAAGTCCAAATGCCTTTAAAGGAGGACAAGCAAACTAGTGGCACAGAACCCTTTGTCACTGTTGAGTTTGCTTCGAACGATGTTCACCTCATGGATAGTCAAGTGAGCAGAGACCACATATGGATCCAATGTGGGACGAGCATTCGCTACAGCTGGCCACACCCAACGCCTCGTTACTTTTGGCAGTTCGAGGACCTACAACATAAGTTATCAATGCAGGTGCACCATAGGGATGCCCTCTACAGCTTGATGTTATACTAGACCATTCTGACCCTCAGAAAGATGAGCAGTTCATGGATGTTCTCCAGCTTCAAAAAGATCCAAATTCAGGGTCGAATTTTCTCCATGCAGGGGAGAGTGATGTAATTGCCTCTTCTTTAAGACAAGTAGAGACCATTGAAGATGCAATACTAAGTCCATCAAGCATTTAACAGATATTCTGGGAAGCCTTTCTACAGAGAATATGTGATAGGAAAACTATTTTTACTGACGTCATGTTTGACAGGAACCTGCAGGATTCTACAGAGGTGGATCAAAAGATTAGAGGTGGTAATCCTAGCTGTAAACCATCTGTACAGTGTCAATCAAAGAGACAGAAGAATTTGGTGGCAAAAGGCGCAACAAGATATCTCCCTCGCAAATTGATTAAACTCGAGGGCGAGTTTTTTTCAACCAGGAGAGAATGATGCGAACATCCAGCCTAATAGTTCACAAGTGGGTTCTTCGGTGGATTTGGATCAAGTAGATGAAGTTGCCACATCCATTAGCCAACCCGCATCCATTTCCAAACAATTGGCCGACCTTACCTCAATTGGCCGGCCCCACACCGACCCCACTTCTATTCCCAATTCCCATTCACGTCAAAAGCACACGGGTATTCCAAAGCCTTCCATTCCCTAAGCTTTCCAATTCCCAAGTTTCCTAAGTTGGAAAATAATTAAAGAAAGTATTGGAGGATAAAGCAATTGCAAAACGGTGGATGGGCATGGCAAGGTTCCAATTCGTGGGAGTTTAACTTAGCAACATTCTTTATTTGTTTTTATTCTATTCAAAAAATGAATCCACTTAATTTGTGTGGATCGTTGTTGACTTTAGGATTTAGTAATTCCTTTTTTTATTTCATCACATGTTTAGAAAGTCATGGCCGATCATGGCCTTAGTTTGGCCTATTTAAAGGCAGCCATGTATTGTGTTTTGGAATAGAATTGAATAAGATTGAATTTTATTTTGGAGAAAGATTTCTTTGGATTCCATGGAGTTGTAGAAGATTGGTGGACTCCAATTTTCGCTCCTTTGCAAATAAGTATCAGTGTAATTTTGAGTTCAATTAGTTTTATGGTTTTCATAGATTAGATGTGTTCATTATTTGAATTTATCAATCTCTCTTTTAATTTGCTTCCACTATTTCCAATCAATTCAATTGAAAGAGGCCTAATCTCATAAAATCCATAAACTAATTTTGAATTCCTGGAAAACTTGTGCATCGTTTTGGATTTGTTAGAGCAATTCCTTACCAAGGCAGAACCCTTTTACGAATACGTAATCAACTGCGCAGGTCAATTCGACCCTAAGCCTGCATCACTTACTTAAATGCCCAAACCATTTCAAATGAATTTCTCTCAATTTGTCATTTATTGGGGCTTTTTCTAAACTGTCTTTAATGTGATTATGTCTACCTCTATCCTTCAAAGTTAATCCACTCATCCAACGTAACATGTGCATCTCCATCTTTATTTTCTATTTCATGTTTAAGTTCAAAAAATATTGAAACATTTATTTTCTACATTTCCAAATTGACTTTAAGAAATTTTAGATGTGGATATTTTCTACATTTTATGATTGGTCCTAGAAATTCTAGTTATGGGGCATTCTCTACATATCCCATTTGATTTGAGAAATTATGGCTGTGGGTATTTTCTACTCTCCTGATTGGTTCATGGAATTGTAGATGTGGTGTTTTCTACATTTTCTAAATGATTCAAGTGCTCATGGGCGTGGGCATTTTCTACTTTCCTGGTTGGTTGAGCAAAGTACGGAGAAGAGTATTTTTTACATTTCCTGATTGATTAAGGAAATTATAGATTTGGAGTAAAGAGATACCACCATGGATTGTACAATTTTCTGATTGTGACTTCTAGACATGGATTTTGATCTAGCAGGTTAGTGGTGGTTTACTTGCTGAGGAATGGGTGAAAACTCTCTCTCTCATGCCAAGTTGAGCGTCAAAATTAGAGAATTGATCCCCGCTCTCTCCAGTAATTTCTAGGCATCTCTCTCTGTGATTTCCCTCGACCTTCTCTCAGATTTCCCTCCTCTTTGTTCTCTTCCCTTCTCTAATATATCTATCGGGCTGTTCTATATCTGATTTCTCCCTTGTCCGCGCTAATCTTTTTGTTTCTTTGTTCATTTTCTCTCTCCCCCCTCTTTGTTATATGTCTACATTCTTTTCTGAATCTCTTAATATTTGTATACTCGTAAATATGTTCTTTGTGTAAAACGGTTCTCTCTATGCCTGGATCTTACATTGTCAAATTCTTGTTCGCAAAAGTTTTTAATAAATGCAGGAGGTTACGCTTTTGTAAACTGAGTAATGTTCGGATATTTAAGGGTTCCTTTTTTTTCTAAGGAGATTACTTTTTTCACTGGGTCTATCCTTTTTGCATCTAAGACAATCCACGAATTGAGTGGTACACTTCTTAGCTAAGCTTGGGGTGAATGCATATCATGGCTTGTTGGCTATATTTTGATATTAAGATTTATATTTTGTTTACTGGATTATTGGATACATGTTTTTGTACTGTTTTTCTTTTATTAATATATTTATTTTTGTTACTGTTCAAAAAATAAAGGGTTCCTTTTTTCCCTACAAGATTGACAATTTATTTTAGAGACGAGCAATAGACATTTTGATCACATCACAAGAATCTTTTTTGCAAAAAAGAGGTGGCTCCTAAATTTCTACCATTTGATGCTCATAATTTCAAAATTCTAACAATTTTTTTTGAAAAGAATCGATTAATTCAATACCAAGTTATTACAAAGAGTATTTACACAAACATATAAGCCCTAATTAGAAAAAAGAAAAATACTAACTAAGAAAAACACACATAGCAGACCATGCAGATAATTTTGTGCGTTCATTGTGAGGACGAAAAACAAAACAAGTGCAACCAAATACTTTCAAAGAGAAATAGTCAGGAGTCTTACCATACAATCTTTCAAAGGGAGATATAGCAGAGGTGAGGGCAGAAGGAATTATATTAATCACATAAGTTGCAGTGAGAACTACTTCTCTCCAAAAGATTCAAGGAACACTAGCAGAGAGAGTAACATAGAGCGAGCAGTTTCAATTATATGCCTAAGTTTTCTTTCAGGTACACCAATTTGCTCAGGAGCGTCAGTGCAAGAAAACTGATAAATGGTCCCATCCAAAGCAAGTAAATCAGAAAAATTACCAGAGGTATATTCTCCACCCCAATCACATCGAAAACATTTAATAGTGGTAGAAAATTGTGTATGAATTAGTGCACGAAACTCTTGAAAGATTGCAAAAAAATCATAATGACGTTGCAAAAGATAAATCCAACAATAACGAGAATAGTCATCAATGAAAGAAACATAATATCTAGAACCCCTTTTGTAGCAATAGGGGCAGATCCCCACACATCAGAATGAATCAAATGAAAAGGAGAAAGAGAAATGGAAGAACTTTTATTAAATGGCAAAGTAGAAAATTTATCAAGTTTGCATCCATTACAATCAGAAATGTCATGAGAATTTAAATTTTCTAAAGCTCCTGTAGAAATTAAGTACTTTAATCGAGAACTAGAAACATGTCCAAGACGAGAATGCCATAAATAAAAACTAGATGATTTAGGACTCAATTGAAAAGATAACAAATCAACAGAAGATGCAACAAAATCAGAAGCATGAAGTTGCTCAAACACATATAATCCCCCTTGTTTACGGCTTGTCCCAATCACCTCCTTGGAATGAGGATCCTGCACAGAATACGAAGTAGGAGAAAAATGAACAACATACTTAGAATCACATAACTGACTAACAGAGATCAAATTTAGAGTGAGATGAAGAATGCAATAAACATCAAATAGACATAAATGAGAAAACACAATAGAACCAACACATGACAATGACATGGGAGTACCATTGGCAGTCAAGACAGAAACAAATGAAGAAGAGGAAGATAAAGATGTAAACAAAGAAATATCATTTGCCATGTGATGAGTTGCTCCCGAGTCAAAGACCTAGGTGGAAGGAGGTATACCTAAAGGGACTGAGACAGGTAAACCTATAGAGGGAGAACCAGTAGACAAGACATTAGGCTGATTGTAACTGCTCTACAATGACTGACAGCATGCGAATGGAAGATGATGCCTCATTCCTAGACAGAACAACGGTGGCTGCGTAAGACTGCTTGGGTCGTGTCACTTGTGGTTGTTGTCTCTTTAATAACAAAGGACATTGTGTCTTCCAATGGCCCTTCTGCTTGCAAAAATGGCATTCATCAGTGGCACCTCTATTGTCATGTTGATGTGATGAACTAGAGGGAGGTATGGATGGCACAGTCAAAATCGTCTGACCAGGAAAAGGGAGAAGTCCTTTTCCATCTAACTTCATCTTTTATTTCATAAAATCAGTGTCCAAATATGTCCCGATGCAAAGAATTGATAACCGTAGTTGTAAATTTCTGATTCAATTGTGCAAAATGGGCTTCAGAACAAGGATACTGAATAGTCTCAGTACATGGGCCTTATTTGTAAGAGGTGTGGAGAGTGGTAGTATTCAGTGTTGTTGCTGGAAGGTCAGCCAGGAAAATGGGTGACACAGCTGTTGGGTGACAACTGGCTAGCAACGATGAGACTGTCCAAGCTATGATGTTCCTTTTAAGCGTTAAACTAGAAATATGTTGAAGAGGTGACTCAAATTCATCTTACCTATAAAGTCTGCTGGAATATAGGGAGATGTTATACACGGCAACTGTTTAACATAAGCATGGGTGTATTCTCGGCAAGAGTGGGACAGGTCAGATTCATTGGAAACTGCCTATATGAACAAGGCAAGTTTATCTTGTGGAGATTGGCTTACAACCACGGTGGAGATCTTATAGATCTCTCTTATCTTACTCGGCTGTAACAAGGCAGAGAAACTGCCGTGTCATGAGGTGGTAAGAGATTGGCAGCATTAAAGATAGCAACTGCTATCTTTAATTCAAGGAAGGACCGAATGGAGGTGTTATAAATATAGGTCTTTGCATGCACACAATGTGGTGTAGAATCCCAAGTGGACACCGAGAGAGGGAGAGCAAAAAGTACGGCCTTTGGCCAAGCCTCTAATAGTCGCATGGAGTGGTCCATTGCAGTGGTGGCAATAGAGGTTTGCTCTAAACGGTGAAGATCCATGGAATGAGCCGCAGATCTGATACTATCTGGAGGACAGCTCGATGGCCGGAGAGGGGAGTAAGCAACAGTGCAATACCGCTGCAGATCTGGGTTGTCAGATCTGTGAGTGGCAGCCAGTAGGAGTGCGGCTGGAGAGACGAAGCCCCTTCGCCAGAGCAAAGGTGGAGATCTGTGTGTGTGGGACACACTATCATCGGAGACGCTCGCGTTTGAGAAGCATGTCGGGATTGCTCGTAGGACGCAGGAAGCATAGAGGGAGGAACACAGAAGTTTGGGTTCACTATTCTGGATATGAGAGAGACTCACATCAACTGAGAGGTGACGTCGATGTGCTGTATACAGGGGTGTACAAAGGGCTCGGGACTTCGGGTTTGGGCTCATGACTCAAGGGAGTCATCGTTATTGTACATGTATTTCTTTCTCATTTATAGTGAATATTCTGTCGTTCCGTGGACGTAGGCCAGGTGGGCCGAACCACGTTAAAATATTGTGTCGTGTTGTATTTTTATTTCCGTTCGATTTTTCTTGTTTCCGTGCGTAACGCTAACAAAATACACTTGGCCTCTTTAAGCATTGGCTGACATCAGTGAAGTCGAAGAGAACTGATTTCTCTTTGGTATTTCATCAAATGACAGTCGGGCAACATCAATAGATAGGAATCTTGATTTGTAAGCAGATGACAGTGGTGCAAATCCTCGTCTTACTTTGCATGCATCCTAACCTGAAGAGCTCATGTGCTTCCCACATACATTAATTCAATTCTTAGAAGCATTTGCAATCGAAATCCATGAACAAATATCCCAATTAAAATCATAGACAAATACAATAATGGGAACACATGTTTGTCAGAGAGATGCCCATAAATTGATGCTTTATGAAACCACCATATCAACCCAAAAGGAGATTGAAAACATTACAGATCAGATTTCATCACAAACTAATTATCAACGTGCAGATTGTATTGCATAGAAAGGAGGAAGCATATGAACATAGTAAAGAGCCTGATACATCGGCTTGGGCAAACAACAGGGCGATGGACTCAATTGGCTGCAGTTCAGTTCTACAGATCTGCAACTTGGTGTGAAGAAATGCTAGCAGTGATGCAAAGGATCTACTATAAGACACCGAGAAACAACACAGCAGAAAACAGGATCGGCCCAGATCTCGAAAATCTCAAGGGGGACAACCGTCGGTGGAGTTGCAAGAGATGGCATCCACCTATAAGATACTTGACGATGGTATTTGGAGCAGATGCAGATGCTAACTGATGTGGCTGAGACTGAGTACCTCTGCAAACAAAGAAGAGGCAGTGATGCAAGCACAGTCTCAACGAAAACCATAGGCTACGATACCACGAAAACAATCGATTAATTCAATGCGAAGTTATTACAAAGAGTATTTACACAATCATATAAACCCTAATTAGAAAAAGAGAAAATACTAAACTACCCTCAGTATAAATAATAAAATACAAACTCTAACAATTTTTATCTTACAGTTACATGGTGGAAGGTCCTTTGTATTCATTAAATTTGGTTGTTTCATCACGAATTTCCTTAATTCCTATTTAGATAATTGTGGCTGAATTTTGATGACTATGGACCCAATTTAAATACTTGTTCTCAAATTTTCTAAGTTTTGTTTAGGTAACCGCAGGTTGAATTTGGATGCTCCATTTCCTTTTCTCCAATTTCAGTTTATGTTGAAGAGTTGGTTTTTGAACAGCTCTCTCGATCGCATCTCCCTCTACCCTCCCAACAGTCGATTTTCTGATCAAAGCTCCCCATTGGCTGACTTTTTCGCCAGTCGTGAGTTCCATAATGCAAATCGTGCCTCCTGCACCATTTGGGTTCGCTCCACGAATGGATATTTTTTCTTTCCCTTCTTTTCTTCTTCTTCTTCCACCTCTTTCTCTTCATTCTTCGTTTCTTATTTTTCCGCTCTTTTCCCCTTATTTCTCTCTCTTCCCTTTTTCCCTCTTTCCTCATCGTCGCTTAGCAACGTTTCAGACACCATTCTGCTATAGTCTTTTCTTTTTTCTTTTCCTTTTCATTTTTTTCCTTTTTTAATAAAAGAAACCCCTTTCCTCTTTAGGGTTTTGGGTTCTCTTAGGGGTTTTATTTGTAAAAAAATTCTTTTTCTTTAAATATATTTATCTTTTTTCCCTTTCCCATTTATATTGTATTGTTGTATATTTTTTATGTTCTATGTATCAATATTTTTTAGCCTACTATTTATTTGCTTTTTCTTTTTTTAAAAGGAATTTCTTCTTATCTATTTATTTATTTTATTTATCTAGTTATTATTACTTTCACTACTAGTATCATCATCATCATTATTATTATTATTATTATTATTTGCACATCTATATTTATTTTTTTACAATATAGTAGTTTTTTCTATCTATCATCTTGTTATGTTTATTTGTCTCTCTTTTTCCTTCTATTGATTTATATTTATTCATTCATTTTTTTTATGTCGGGTTTATTTGATTTTTAGTACCATTTGTAGTTTTTCTCTATAACGGAAAGGAGGTTTCTACATAGGGTGCAATAGACAGTAAAGACATTGGATCCACTGGAAAAGTCATTATTTGAGTATGCCTCCACTAAAAATCACTTTGATCAGATTAATCAAATTAGATAAAAAATAAATTAATTAAAATTTGAAAAGCTTTAAAAAGGTGCTATAATTTAATAAAGGCGATTTTTTTATGGAATGCACATTTGAAAGACCTTTAACGACAGATCCATCGTCACCCCATCTGATAGTCCCATGTCTAGGTGTGCAAGGTAATACCATGTATAATAGCATATGCGTGATCATTTCACTTATTTGAATCAGAATTCTTCGATAGGTTATAATATGTAATGATAGAAATTTTTTATTGAACAACTTTAGAAATAGATTTAGAAGAAATGATATTTCCATTGTTCCAGTCATGTAGATGTGCTATTCATTTTAGATGCATTTATGTACAACATTTAAAACTCTCAAAGCCTTTTATCACAACATTCAGATAATTTTCTAGTTTTTAGGAAAATTTAGATTACCAATTTGTCTGTATCCATTAGTCATAGTGAGGAATTATGAACCTTAAAAAGACATGGCAAGTTGAGCATCAAACACAAAAGATTACTCGGCCCAACATTGTATTTTAAGTTGAGAAGTTGGGCTTCAGCCGCCAATCTAAGTTGGTTTTTAATGAGCCGACATATATCTAACTTTTAGACCACATTTTTTTCAACAATCTGATGTTCAATTAATAATAACGAAAATACAAGAGGAATATATACATAACCTTAATGAGAACCCTAATTGAAAAAGATAAAAAGACAAAACTAACCACACAATAAAATACAAAATACATCTTTAACACCCGCCTTCAAACTCGCAATGTTACAGTGTTAAGCATCGAGAGTTTGCTAAAAAGAAACCGGAAGTGTGTGACGGTGTGGGACTTCATGAAGAAGTCAGCCAGCTGCATAGCAAAAGAGACAAATTGGAGAGAAAGTGTGGCAAGCTAGAGATGATGTCGTGCAAAGTAGCAGTCTAGTTCAATATGCTTGATGTGCTCATGAAAGACTGAGTTAAGCGTTATTTGAATAGCACTCTTAATATCACAATACATAAGAGTAGGAACTGAAAAAGAGACTCCCATATCTGCAAGTAAACAACGGAGCCAAACTATCTTAGCAGGTAGTAGAAACCATAGCCCAATACTCAGCCTCAGCAAACGAACGAGCAACAACATCTTGTTTTTTGCTCCTCCAAGAAATAAGATAGTCACTCAGAAAAATACAAAATCTAGTAGTATACTTACGCTCAGAAGGATCACCAGCCCAACCAGCATCAGAAAAGGCTCGATGCTCCAAATCAGATGAAGAAGGAAGTAACAAACTCTAGTATAAGGTGCCACGAATGTATCGCAAAATACGAATGATAGTTGCCTAATGAATAGAGGTAGGTGCGGAGACAAACTGACTAACAATATGAACTGCATATGCAATAATTGGCTGTGTAATCGTGAGATAGACCAAGCTCCCAACTATAGTGTGATACATCGCAAGGTCAACTAAATGCACACCATCAGATGGAGTATAACGAACATTGAGCTCTAAAGGAGTCTCAACTGGCCTGGTGTCAGTAATGCGAGCTTTCTAAATAAACATCAGCAACATATTTAGATTGAGTGAGAGGATAGCCTTTTGGAGAATAAGCAACCTCAATACCTAGGAAGTATCGCAGAGGCCCCAAGTCCTTCATTTGAAATTGTCCGTGCAATTGTAATTTCAATTGTGCTATACCATGAACATCATCACCTGTTAAAATCATATCATCAACATACAAAAGCAAAAGTATATGACCAGTAAAGGTGGAGCGAACAAAGAGAGCAAAATCATGGGCACTAGATTGAAAGTCAATTGAACCAACCATTGTGGAGAATTTTTCAAATCAAGTACGAGGTGCATGCTTGAGGCCATACAACGCCTTTCTAAGTCTGCATACCTCTCCAGGATTATGAGGAACTACTGGAGGAGAAACCATATACACTTCTTCAGAAAGATGTCCATTCAGAAAAATATTCTTAACATTCATCTGTGATAGACTTCATTGATGAACAAATGCAATGACAATTAAGGTGCGAATAGATATCATCTTTGTAATATGAGCAACAGTCTCTTCATAATCAATACCATATTCTTAGGTAAAACCCTTTGCAACCAGTCTAGCCTTATATCGCTCTACCAAACCATCAGATTTGGTCTTAATTTTATACACCCACTTGCAGCAAACAACATGTTTATCTGAGGGAAGAGGTACCATGTCCACATGCCAATTCTATGCAATGCAAAGAGTTCTTCATCCATAGCTTGTTGCCAACGAGGATCACAAATAGCCTCCTTATAGGAGGTTGGTTCAGATAAAGCATGGATGGAAGCTAGAAATGAAGAAAATGAAACAGAATAATAAGAAAAACCAAAATCACTAGGAGAATAACTAAAACGAGTAGGAGGCTTACGGATCCGTAAAGGATAATGTGGAGTAGCATGATCTGCATCGTCAGAAGTTGAAGGAGAAGTTGCCGTATGAGATGGATGATTAATATCTGCATAAGGTACAACTTCAACAGGAGTAGAAGAAGTAGATGGGATAGAGTTGGGCAATACATGTACATTATCATCAAGGAATGGATTAATGTATAAAAGTTCAGATTTAGTCAAAGTACTAGAACTAGAAAGAATGGAAAAGAAATGAATATGTTCAAGAAAAACAACATGATGAGAGACATACAATTTCTGTGCACTAGGATCATAACAGCGGTATCCTTTTTGTCCCTCACCATAACCAAGAAAACACACATTGCAGATAACTAAGTGCGCTTAGTGTGGGGATGAAGAACAAAACAAGTACAACCAAAGACTTTCAAAGTAAGATAGTCAGGAGCACTCTTGTTTAATCTTTCAAAGGGGGATATGCCAGATGTGAGAGCAGTAGGAATTTTGTTAATCGCATAGTTTGCAATGAGAATTGTTTCTCCCAAAAAAATGCTAGGACCGCTAGCAGAGAGTAACATAGACCGAGCGTCTCAATGATATGTCGATGTTTCTTATTAGCAACACCATTCTAATCAGGAATGTCAGTGCAAGAAGACTAGTGAATGGTCCCATACGAAGCAAGGAGGTCAGAAAAATACCAGATGTATATTCTCCAGCTAAATCACCGCTAAAGCATTTAATGGTGGCAGAAAATTGAGTTCGAATGAGTGTGCAGAAAGCTTGAAAGATAGCAAAAAAATTAGAACAACGTTTCATAAGATAAACCCAACAATAGCGAAAATAATCATCAATAAAGAAAACAAAATATCTAGATCCCCCTTTTGTAGCAATAGGGGTAGATCCCCACACATCAGAATGAATCAAATCAAAAGGAGCAAGAGAAATTGAAGAACTTTTATTAAAGGCAATGCAGAAAATTTTGCAAGTTTGCACCCACTACAATCAGAAATGTCATGACAATTTAAATTTCCTAAAACTCCTATAGAAACTAAGTACTTTAAACGAGAACTAGAAATACGTCAAAGATGGGAATACCATAAATAAAAACTAGATGAAGTAGGACTGAAACGAAAAGACAACAAATCAATAGAAGATGCAACAAAATCATGAGGTTGAAGTTGCTCTAGCACATATAATCCTCCCTCTCTACTGCATGTCCAAATCAACTTCTTAGAATGATGATCCTATACAGAACACGAATTTGGAGAAAAATGAACAACGTATCCATAATCACATAACTGACTAGTAGAGATCAAATTCAAAGTGAGATGAGGAATACAATAAACATCATATAGACACAATAGAACCAACACCTGCCAATGACATAGGAGTACCATTGGCAGTCAATACAGAAGTAGATGAGGGAGAAGAAGATAAGGATGTGAACAAAGAAATATCATTTTCCATGTGATGAGTAGCTCTCGAGTCAAAGACCCAGGTGGAGTGAGGTATACCTGAAGGGGAAGAGGAAGGCAAACCTATAGAGGAAGTGTAACGCCCCGCCCTTTTTTCACTCGCTTCTTCCCGTAAATTCAGAGTCTATTTTTTTTTTTTTACAGAGTAGAGTGATAGAGCGGGACGTCAAGACGCGAGTTAAGTCCGAACTTCCAAAGTTCGACCCTTAACTGGCTAACCCTATGTGTGCATGGACTAAGTTCACAAAAATGGTTCACACATAACAACATCAACTTGCGGAATAAAAATCATAACTGCAGAATCATAACATGCAGAATAATAATAGAACCAAGTTCTATTCCATTCAGATAGCAAAGTACGTTAAGTCCTTAATCATAATTAAAACATCATAATCATCCAATTAAACATCCGACCATCTAAGTTATTACATTCCGAAATTTAGATAGTCAAAATACAATTCCATGAGTAACTTTATTAAAAACATATAAAATAAATCATCCAAGCTCCTATGCCTGGTGCTCCTTGCGTTCATCGTTCCCCTGTTTTCCTGTGTCATCAGCTAGGGTAGAAGTATGGCGTTAGAACAACGCGCCCAGTAGGTATTCCAATTACGGTTAACACATGGTTAGTACAAAATATATAATAATATCGTAATGTCAAAAACCATACAAAACCATGCCATGCAATGATGACAAATGCAATGAGTCCCACCCATCACATGTACATAAAAGTACCCACCACATAGGTCTTTCAGACGCCCCAACAGAGTGTGGACCCTCCGGTTACAAATCCTTCACCCCATGCCATGCATGAGATGCCAATGGACACATGCTATTTTATAACATAAACATAGCATTTAAAATCAACTTTTGAAATATAATCAACACATGCTATTTATACAATTAAACAAGCATTTAAAACTCATCATTTAAAAACATATCCTTTACAGCATCAATTTCATCAAAAATAAGATAAACACAATGTACATAAACCATGGTTTCAAAGAGGTGGAATCCTACTAAAGACCGCTACGTGTCCTTGCGTCTTTCGTCCGGTAACCGCTCACGATCGTCAACACCTTGTGAGGTCCCGTTACCTTATAATATAACAATTAATCATAACCAAGTCCCACTTGATTTTCAATGTTCTAAGTCCATAAACAAAACCCTATGGGGTTCGGCCATACACCATGGCCGAACCCATGGCCTACCATTTTCACACTTATTTACGAATATGCCATCCATGGCTATCATTCCATAATCCCATCCTTTCAATCATTAAAAATTGCATATATTCAGGTTTGATCCACAAACCATCTTATGGGGTTCGGCCATGATCTTTCAATTTAGGCGATATTTACAATTTTGCCACTAGCTTAGGTTTATGTCTCTTCATTAATCCATTTACCTTATTAAGTCCATTCATGATCCATAAACCATGACATACAAACCATAACATTTGGTTCATGGGGTTCGGCCATACACATGGTCGAACCCATGATGTCTAACTCCCATTTTCATCAATTTCCATTGTTAACAAATCCATATTTAACAAGTCCCTATTTAGAAGATCTATATTTAGAAACTTTCAAAATTTAATATTCAACTTCCATACTTAGAAAGTCCCTATATAAAAACTTTCTAAATTTATCAACCTCCTTCCATAAATAGAAACCTTCCCATTTTAATCTCCTCATTCTATTTTTAGAAACTTTCTTAATAAACAACCTTGCATAATTAGAAATCATCTTCCATAAATAAATCTTAGTGGGGTTTGGCCATACACTATGGCCGAACCTCACCCTTGGAGACAAATCCACCCTTTTTCATTTACCTTCTAAATTAGTAATCAACTCCATGGGGTTCGGCCATACACCATGGCCGAACCCTATGGTTCATAATCTTCCTCTAACAATTATTAAATAAAACATTCATCCCTTCAAAACATTGGTATTGCCTCCATGGTTTCCAAGATCTAAATTAATATAACTTCCATGGGGTTCGGCCATACACCATGGTCGAACCCTATGGTTCAAAACCTTCTTTTAAAAATTATCAATCCTTGATCCTTCATGATCTACTCATCTTATGAATTTCCTTTCCATGGGGTTCGGCCATACCTATAGCCTAACCCTATGGTACCCAAAAACTCATAATTTAAATCATGACTTTCCATGGTTTTCATTCCTTCAATATATCCAATAACCTTCCATTAAAAATCACCAACAACATCCATTAAAACCGTATGAATTTATTAACCAACTACCATGGTTTTTTCCTCATTAACAATCCATTCATTTACCATATCTTCTTTCATGGGGTTCGGCCATGCATTATGGCCGAACCCTATGGTTCATGGTTCCATTAAAAATATCAAAAACCTTTCCCAATCTTCTTCCATGGGGTTCGGCCAAGCACCATGGCCGAACCCTATGGTTCCTTTCTTTTAAAACAATTTATCAAATAAAAATACTAACCGATTCCCATTGATTTCTTGCTCTTCCAATCCTTTTATTTTCTTCTTAATTTTTCCAAACCAAGAACACCTCTTGCTGGCTGCCTTATTCTTCTCCTTGCTGTGAATGAGAGCTTGAAAGAAAGAGAGAGAGTTCGGCTAATGGTGTAAACCGTGTGCCCCTCCTTGTTTCTCCTTTTATTATTCCCTCTTAATCCCAAGTTAGAAGGTGCTTAAGATAATCTTACCCCCTTGATACATTAGCAATTGTCGTGTACCCCTTGTCTTAAATTAGTAATGCCGTGTGCCCTCTTGTATTTCTCTCTTTGGAGAGTCCTAATTTAGGATATGATATGCACCCCTCTTACCTTTCTTTTATTAAGCTTCCGTTGCTCCCAATTTAAGATAGTAATTGCCGACCTTGGCTTCCCACTTTGGATAGTCCTAAATAAAATATGCCATGCGCATAATCATAGATATGCAACCTAATAATAGGCCATGATCAATTATCCCTTTCCTTATTTATGTAATATTGCAATACTAATTAAATCCAGCCCCATTTAATTTTTATTGCAACCAATTCCAAAACCGTTGTGTCCTAATTGGGCCAATGACCCAATACACTACCCATATAAGATCTATAATTAAAATTCACAAATTAAATGGATAATTTTCATACAAAATAATAAATTGAAAATCCGAGGTGTTACAGGAAGAAACAATAGAAAAAGCATTAGGTTGATGTGTAGAAAGAAACTTCTACAACTGCTCTACAATGATTGACAATGTGGAAGTGGAAGAGGATGCCTCATTCCAAGAGGGAACAACAATGATTAAATGATCATGTTTGGGTGTTGGTACTTTCAATTGTTGTCTCATCAATAACAAAGGACATTGTGCCTTCCAATGACGCTTTTACAGGCAAAAGTTGCATGTATCTATAAGAACCTTACTTGAAAGGCCACTTGCAAAGAACGAGGCTTGCCTTTGTCGTTGAAAAGCATTTGATTTTGTTCCCACTTTCAAACAAGCCATTTCCAACAATTTCAATATGAGCAATACAAACAATGCAAAAATCAACTAATTCCAAATCACGTACTAAAGAAAAATCACTATTCAGATAAGTCCTCCAATTGCTAGCCAAAGCACCATAAAAGCTTAAATAGCCCAGCTGAACAAGACCACCAATCAAAATCAGCATACGCAATAGATCAGGTCATCTCAATGAAGGCAACAAGAACACGTGTTGTCACAGTCTTTTTTTTAATTGGTGAAGGCAACAAGAACACGTGTTGTCACGGTTTATTTTTAATTGATGAAGGCAAACAGAGGTTACTAGAGAACAAGTTTCTTTCTCAGACTCAAGCATTGAGTCTTGTAGCTTGTTTGTAAAACCAATTTCCAACAAATATATTCTATTATCCACCTGTTGAAACTTTAAGTCACTCAGAGATTCTATGACTTTCTGCATTTGCAATGATAAATGCTTCAAAAGCCCATTTTGGATAGACTATATAGGCCAAGAACCGTCTCAGTGTTATCATACCTCTGTGTTACAATGAAAGTCAAAACTTGGTTCCAAGAAGATGACGAATGCATAAGCATTACCAGTCACAGAGTATCTATCTATATGATCTTCTTCCTAATTGTTTCTCAGTCAATGAGATGCTCTATTGCTGTAAACTATGCATCTTCTTTCTGCCATAACTGTTTGCAATCTTAGGCATGCCATACCTTTGCTTTTGGAATTCATTTCATAACCTGCAAGTGCTACATAACATTTAATGCAATTCTTGGAGGTGCTTAATCTGAAACCAAGGCCTTGCAACACTAGACAAAAACAGATGCCCAATGAGCAGCTTGCTGTTCACAAGAGCCTACCGTCACAACCCAAACCTTTGGGCACACATCTTCCTTCAAAGCTACAATTGAGATGCAGGGGGCGGCAATCGAGCCTTCAACGAGAGAAAAGGGAAATGCAGAAACATAGATTTGGATATGCAAAAAAAAAGAAGAAGAGGAGAACAATGACAATTCCAAGCGGCGATGGGGTTGCAAGCAACTGCAAGAAGGTTGCAGATCTGATCTGGTGCAGGGGTGGCCTGGGTTAGGTCGAGATCTGCCTAAATGAGACGAATGATGTTGCAAGCAGAGTGAGCAACGCCTAAAACCCAATTGCAGAAAAGGGGCGATGGCTTTTCAACCTAGTTCTTGATACCGTGTCAATAATCTGATGTTCAATTAATAATAACGAAAATACAAGAGGAATATATACATAACCTTAACGAGAACCCTAATTAGAAAAGATAAAAAGACAAAACTACCCACACAATAAAATACAAAATACATCTTTAACAATTTTCTTGACAAATCTCAAAGAGGTTTCAACTTAGATATAATGAATAGGATATGAGCGAGGTGACAAAATGTAGACAACCTAGCAAGGTCTTGTGCAATAGAAGATTCCCCCTTTGCCAAAAAGGATGTGTCACGCCCTAACCCAAAAATAGGCAACTGACGTAGATAAATTTTTCTTTTTTGCATATCACATGTGGAAAACACACATGTGCTCACATAACTCAAACGCAAATCCAATAAATGATCTTAAATACCATTAATATGTCAAAGGGGATATAAATTATCCAACATAAAAGTTATCAACTTTCTAAAATTTATTACAAACAAATCATCAATGACTAAAACAATAAAATCAACATCATCAACTCAAATCAAATAAATGAAAAAACTAACTCAATGTGTGGGTGCGTATAAAGCAGCATAATAACTAAGCTCTTCCTCGGGGTCCCTCGGACCTATCCGGTGCAACATTACCTGAAATTGTAAATACGTGAGTACAAATAATACTTAGTGAGGAAATATGCATGCTACACACTCACGCACCCACGTAGCAATAATGTATGAAATGGAATATCAATAATACTATGCAACACTATCATGCCATAATTCTCCTCAATGTGAACACAATGTCCACCCAAGGATTGATCTTCGGGTTGTACCTTGACGGGTTCGAGGTTCGAAGGCTCTAATCATGCCAAAATAACATAATATACCATTATTAGTTCATGGATTAGGCCTAAGCACAATTTAGAAGCAAAACCCCCAAATTTAGACTCAAGATTTACCCCTAATCTGGTTCAATTTCTTCAATCAAGCAAAATCCCCAATTAAAATCTATAATTCCTCTAAAAAAACAATCATATTCCCCTTTTCCCCAATTTCTTCTCTCCCTAAGGTTTTCAAAATCCAAAACCAACACAGATCCACCTCATACACAACCCAAACACCAATATCCCTAATTTAGTTCCATGGATCTCCCTCCAATCGAGGTTTATTGCCTATCCAAAGCCTTATTCTCACAAAATCTCATTAAATTCAAACAACAAAAGGAAAGAGAGTGAGAGAAAATCATATTCTTACCTTTTAGAGGAGAAAAAATAGCTCAAACGACGCTTTAGGGGGTGCTTGATCCACGAATCACGCAAGCATAGGGCGAAAATAGGTGGAGGAAGGGAAGAGAATACTAAACTTGGTTGGTAGGGAAGAGAGATAGGCTGCAGGGAGAGAAAGGGGATGAAAATAACCTAATTTCGTGCAAACACGACCTTAAATACGGACTTTAAGTTGTGTCGTCGGTCCGACCGACACTATTCACTTTTTTTTTAAGGGCCGGGCCATTACATGATAATTTTATAAACAACTACTAGATTTGAAATTCTATAAGGAACAGAGTGTTGGCCGATGAAAAAAAAATAAACAACCAAAGTTAAGACAATAGAGAACAAACAATTAGGGATGGTTTAAAAATTGCTCAAATAGATTACAAATTGAGATAAACTCATTTGCAGTGGTTTTGTAGTGACTCTACCTGGAGTAGTGGGTTAGTGGTAATGTATAGAGCTAGTTTAGAAATTAATATTGTTTATGCTAGTATGTTATTTTATTTTATTAAATTTACTTTGGAAAACACACTAGACTTAGAAATTAAATTAAAAAAACTCTCCATTGCACTCACTTTCCCCTCAAGAAAATTACACAAATTTAATATTTTTCCTTGATTTTAAAACTTAAGTAGAAGGAGAGGAAAATTTAATCAAGAGTTTAATTATGAAAATTAAAGGGATAGTATTAACTCCCTTAATTTCAAAAATACATTGAGAATTTAATTAAGTGATCAATTAAATAAATTATTCACAAATTAATTTTTTTGTGTATTTAAAATAAATGTATTATTATTTTGAAAACAATTTTACCTATGCTTGGACGAATTGGTATTCAAATCTCTTGCTATTTGAAAAAAAAAAATTAGATAGATAGAGAATTAAATTAAGTAAATACAAATTGGAGGGAAATTAATTAAGCAATTAATAAAATTAAGAAGATAGTCTAATCCAAAATTTGTGTGACTTATGGAATGTTCTACTTTGGGCATATGAATAAGTTAGGAAATTCCTTTTTAGCTTATTTCCTCCAAATTAGAAATCCCAAATTAGCTAGAAAACCAAATTAGAAAATAATTAAAAACTCTCCCCCAAGACGGCAACGAGTCCTAATTCTCCTCACTAGTGTTATCATAACCAAATCGAACTGCGATTAAACTGTCGGTTCGACTGCAGCTTCCTAGTTCATAGTCTAGTTCAGTTAAAAACTGTCTTGACATATCGAACCTTATAAAACCGAAATGACTAGTGGGTCACTGTAATTTCATTAATCAAACCATGAACCGTGACCCGCAGATCAAAGTTTGAAGCCCCAAAAGGCCTGCATGGATACTTTTTATCATGCCCACTCCTTCCAGTTTTATAAGCTATCATTGATCCCTCCCTCTCCATTTTAGTCGATGTGGGACTACTTGGGAGAAACACTCCATTTCTGAAGTACATTTATGATTTATAAAGAATTTGAACTACATTTATGAATGAAAGTTCCCAGTGTGTTAGAACACGATTGTCACTAGAGAGAGAGGATGGGGGGGGGGTGAATAGGACAATCCCAAATTTTATGGCTTTCACAAATTTCTTGATTAATTAAACTGGCATGCAGCGGAATTAACAACTTAATCAAGAAGATATGTTGTGTGTTAACAAAAGTGAACAAATAATAGAGCAAACACACAAGCAATCTAAACACCCACAACACCCGATGTATAGTGGTTTGGAGTAAATCCCTTCTACATCCACTGTTGGACTCACCCAACCTTGGGTTATCCCAAATACAGTAGTGGGGAATTACACTCTCACGAATAGAGTGAGACTTTCACCCAATTTGAATCCTAGTTTTCAAAGGTTCGACCTACCCCGGTCTACTTCTTTATCTCTTTATATTTTTATAGTGGTTCAAGCACCTTGCTTTAATCCAATTCAAAATGATGATATGAAAATTATCACACAAGAAGAAGCACTTGCCCTTATAACTCGAATATGATTTAGATGTGTTTCTTGAAGAATTCTCCCAACTTGATGTCCTTGATGACAAAGATGTGCCAATGCATAAGCAACCACAAGTTTTGGGAGGTTCTAGGATATATATATATATATATATATATATATATATATATATATGTGCGTTAATTGATCCTAGTTCTATTTTTTTCTCTCTCTCTTAATCTCAATCAAAGGTTTTATTGGATTTTCAACGATTCACCTATGTGAAGTGGTTAAAGAGATGTTGGGATCTCTAGGAATGCCTTAGGATTTTTCTATGTGAAGGTTCCAACCAAACTCAGCAAGGTTTGGTGATTAAATAAGCAAAACAGAAAAACTCTCGAACTGAAGTGACGATGGGTCGTGGCTTAAAAATGTGCCGTTGCAATGGGACAGCTGAGAGTTGAGTGCATTTCCAACGGAAACAAAATGGTCACCCATGATGGGTCGTCATTTCGCGATTGTATCGTCCCGAGAGCAACAAAAAAAAACAATATTTTTCCAACCAGAACATGTCTTTTCCAAACGATGGATAGTCCTTGTTTTTTACGATGGGTCGTCATTTCAAGATAGGTCGTTGTGACAGTTTTCAGCTAAATTGCTCTACTAATATGGCCATATCTTAGGCTCCCGAACTATGATTTGAGTATTCTGGGGTCTATGAAAAGATCTTTCAAAGCTCTATCCAACCATGATAGTTTTACCAATTGATTACCACATTTGATTGGTTGAAAGAACCTTACAAGTCATGACATTTTGACAACCCAAAATTTTCCAAGATATGTTTAAAGTGCTCCAAGACTTTGGTCCATTTCCTTTAGGCTTGGTCTATGTTTTACCAATTTGAGTTCTAAGCATACGCAAGTTCTTCCTAGGTCTGTTGGGTTCACCCTAAAGTCATATACGACCAGTTTACCTTTTGTAATTGTCATACACTTGGTGATGCTTGAATCTTCAATTTGATTTTCCATCTTTAATGCTTGATTCAATCTTCACACTACTTGAGTCTTGATTCATTGTCTTCAATCTTCCAAAGCAATGCTCTTCTAGATCACAAAATTGACAACAATGTCACTCGATCAAGCCAGGGCTCTAATAGTGAAGTTCATAATGCATTTGAGATGAACCCCTAGATATATTTAATGTATATATCGGATACAATTTATCATTTATTCATGCTTTTTCATAGAAAGGAAGGTATTGCTTAATATTAAATATAGGAAGGGTTAATAAAATGGGATTATTTCTAACCACTCTAATTTTTTTTTTAAATATGCTAAGCGTATCTTATTGTTATTATTATTATTTGACAATTTCAATAAAAGATGACCTAACTATCATTCCAATTTTAAAAAGAGATAATTTGTACATGGACATAATATTTAGATAAATTGTTAATATATATTTTTTAAAATTTTCAATTATTTTGATTTCATTATTGACATTTGAACGTTAGTTGTAGTTAAGTATTTATCATGGGTAATGTTGTTCTAAGATGATTGAGAAATAAATTTACAGTTTGAAGTTTGGAGAATAATAATATGAAGATGAAAAAACACAAATATATGTTAGATGAAATTTTAAACTCAATCAATTATTTTAATTTTGTCTAATATTTCATAAAATAAATAATTTACAAATCTTAAAATGTATGGATCAAAGTTACACGCTCAAATGATTCAGTGCATTCAATCAGTGTCTGTTATAGTATTATTAAAATGATTTATAATTACGCACGGATTTGATAGAATTTGAAAAAGTTAACCTGTTGAAACCTATTTAACCCAACGTTAGTGAGACACGGTTCGATGGACGGTCCGGTTTTTATAACAATCCTCCTCACCCTCCTCTTTATAATCCTCTCTCCCACGTTTTCTCGCCATTGCCCTTTTTCTTCCGCTACTCTTCGAAGACCCCGGTTCCGTTCGAGAATCAGAGCACCTCATCACCTTGCGATCAGTCCTTTGCTGTCACTGACTCCACCTTGCGGCAAACAACAGAGGATACCCTGTTCTTCCCAGACCAAGCCTAAATCCAGCCGAGCATTGCTTGGGGTATTTCCAGTTTTTGCGTGCTGTCTTCACCCAGATCTTCCAGGTATTTCTCCACCTCATCTTATTCTTCCTTCCTTTCCCTTCTCACTCTATTGATTTTCGGTTGGATCTAAAACACCAGCCAAAACAGCCAACGTACCCTTCACATGTAACCTCTCTGTCCGCCAATACCCTTGCCTTCGAACCAGTTTTCATTTTTCCCCCGGGTGGCTACCATTTAAGTCTGAAACTAGACCTGAGATTTCAGCCCAAAACGATGTCTAGCTGAGCCTGTAACACAGGCCAGAATTGCAGCATGGTTTTCTTGGGTCTGTTTTCAAGCCAGAGACGAGTTTGTGTAAGGACAGATTTAACTGTTTAAAAATACTTAGGTAAATACATTCAAGGACTGCTGATATTTGGTCCTCCTTTGCCCGCCCCTTTTCACTCGCTTAGCCGAAAAATGAGAGTATATTTTTTTTTTTTAAATAAAAGAGTGAGAGGGAGCGGGACGTCACGACGAGAGCTAAGTCCGAGCTTCTAAAGCCCGGCCCTTAACTGGCCAACTCTATGTGTGCGTGGAACTAAGTCCACGAAAACGGTTCACACGTAGAAAGTAAGCTTGCGGAATATAAACTTAATGCGAAATTATAGTAGAGTCTATCCTACCAAATTTAGATAGCAAGGAATTACATCACTTAATTAATAAATACCTCAACTTAAAATGTCCAAAATAAAAGTCCAAACCATAGCAATAGTCTAAGTTATTACAGTCCAACGAGCTAAGTTACTCAAATTACATAACTATGAATAAGACTTAAATAAATAAACTAGCTCCTCCAAGCTCCTACGCTTGGCTCCGATCACGTCCTTCACTTCCTCCATTTCCTGCGTCATCGTCTAAGATAGAAGTAGGGCGTTAGACAACGCGCCCAGTAGGTACTTCGAGTAGGAGTCAACACATGGATTAGTATAAACAAAACACATAGATATAAGTATATCAAAACCATGCAAGTAAATGCAATGCCATGCAATGTGTGTTATATGCCATGAGTCCCACCCATCATCCATATCACCATCACAAAGTATCCCTCTTGATGGAAAAGCCTCATCAAGGTATCACAAACACATAGTATCCCTCTTGATGGAAAAGCCTCATCAAGGTATCACAATTACATAGTATCCCTCTTGATGGAAAAGCCTCATGAAGGTATCACAAACGCATAATATCTCTCTTGATGGAAAAGCCTCATCAAGGTATCACAATTACATAGTATCCCTCTTGATGAAAAAGCCTCATCAAGGTATCACAAACACATAGTATCCCTCTTGATGGAAAAGCCTCATCAAGGTATCATAAACACATAGTATCCCTCTTGATGGAAAAGCCTCATCAAGGTGTCACAAACACAAAGTATCCCTCTTGATGGAAAAGCCTCGTCAAGGTATCACAAACACTTAGTATCCCTCTTGATGGAAAAGCCTCATCAAGGTGTCACAAACACATAGTATCCTTCTTGATGGAAAAACCTCATCAAGGAATCACAACTCCATAGTATCCCTTCCATGCCATGCATGAGGTGCAAGTGCAACATGCTATTTATAATAATAAACACCATAGCATCCAAAATCCCATCAATAAGACATAACATTTGATACCAAAATAATTCAAGTAAAAGCATCATATACACATATTCCATGGTTTTCAATGAGGTAGGAATCCTACCAATGTCTAAATACCGGGTCCTTGTGTTTTCGTCCAAGAATCGATTACCGATCGCGCACCGCTTGCGAGATCCCTCTACCTTATTACACATCAATAAATCAGCCCAATGTTTCAACCATGCCTAAGTCCATCATACATGCCTTAGTGGGGTTTGGCCATACACCATGGCCGAACCTCACTAACTAGGTTTTTGGGTCCCTTTTTAAATCCTTAGATCCATTTAGTCATGTGGGTCTAAAATCAGGCACCTTTGGTTCATTTATCAAACACATAAGGTCATCATTAAAAGTCCCTAAGTCCACAACCATCCCCCATGACGTTCGGCCATACACCATGGCCAAACCCATGGTTCTTCATTTTGGCCATATTTACATTTTTGCCACTCCTTCCCATGGTTAATCACCTTTCATTTATGCATGTCCATATCCCTAACTGATCCATAAACATGGATCCATCAATGCCTCATTAATCATGACACAAAACCCTTATAAATCAGCCATTTCCTTAACTTAATACCCATTCATTTTAAACATGCATAGATCCATACTTAATCCATGAAATGACTCATAAAATAGGGTCATGGGGTTCGGCCATACTTATGGCCTGAACCCATGATGTCTTATTTTTTTCATCCCCTTTTAAATCATTTACCATATTTAGACCCATAACAAAGTCCCTCCATGGGGTGGGGGGTTTAATCATACATTTAGATCATCATTTTTTATCATCATTAACAACATTTAAAATCCATTAAAGTTACCAACATTCCCTCATCATCTCCATGGTCCAAATACCTCTAAGTTCACCAATCACTCTCCATGGGGTTCGGCCATACAACATGGCCGAACCCATGGTCCATGGTTCATCTTCATTTGCAAGGTTTAAGACCAGAAATATTCATTAACATTTCTCCATGGTTTCCCTCACTTAACCCCTTTAAAATTTACTATCATTTAACCATTCAAAAACCCTAAAACCATTAACCAATCATTCCATGGTTTTCATCCTTTAAACCCATGGAGAAATACTTAATATCCTTCCATGGGGTTCAGCCATACAACATGGCCGAACCCTATGGTTTATTATTTCTTCAAAAATCATATTTCCATGATTTGTTACTTGATGATTCTCATACAAGAAACCCTAGGGTTTGGCCATGCAAAGGCCAAACCATACATTTTGATCATTCACCATACTTTTGACATGCATGAGGTCCTTCCCACATCTTCATAACAGTTAGGGTTTGGCCATTGCATGGCCCAACCCTGATCCTTGAACCCTTTTTGTCATGCATGCATACATACCCAAATATATACATAGTGTCCTTAGTATTCCATTATTTTTCTTAGCCTATCTTACCCATTAGGGTTTGTCCATTTCTCATCCCCTTTCTTGGATGGATTTTAGATGCATGGCCCATAATATTTTGGCCACCAATTAATCCAAGAAAAATGGACTCCATGGTCTCCATTTAACTCTTTTAAAAATAAACTCTTGTTGAGGACTACTTACCAATCCCGCGGCTCTTCCGGTTCTTTTGCTCCTCTTTGATCCTTAGCCTTCCCTCTTCCTCTTTTCTTTGATCTTCGGCCAATATATGAGCTTGATCAAGATGAGATCACCAAGGGTTGGTTCGGCCAAGATGGTGGTAGGTTTGAGAGAGGGAGAGGAGGAGAGAATGGGAAAATATCCTAAGTCTTGGGTCTTGAGATGGTGGTCGGCTAAGCTTGGGATCTCCTCCTTTTCTCTAAGTCTTTTTCTTGTCTTTCTCCTTGTGTGAGGGTCGGCCAAGAGAGGGAGGGAGAGAGGGAGAGAGTGAGGTGAGAGGAATGAGATGGAAAATCCATCTTTCCATCTTGACTTGGGCTAGACTCCACCACCTTTCTTGTGCCCAATTATGGTCCATGCATGCCCTTAATCTTAGGCCTCTTGTTCCTTAGTGGTGGTGGTTGGGATGAGGTGGAACCACCACCTCCCTTTGGGCCAATGCATGCCCTCAACTTAAGGATCTTGTCTAGCCATGGAGGGTGCATGCCCTCCACATGGCACTCCCAACCCCTCCATGGCCAACGGTTTTGGGTGGGTTTGGATGAGGTGGCACCACCACCTCATTTTTGGTCAATGCATGCTCTCCACCTAGGCTTTTGATCTAGCCAAAGGGGAAGCATGCCCTCCATGTGGCACTCCACATCATCCAACGCTTTTGGATGGTTTTGTCTTGATGGTTTGGTGGTTTCCATGAGATGAAACCACCCATTTGACTCACCCATTTTGTAGGTGACTCACCCCCATTGAACTCACTCCATGTAATGTAACTCATTTATTTAATTTGATATTTAACTTAGGTCATCTACTTACGTAATTTAATTCCACTTATTCATCTTTACTTCCTCCATGAATCCACCCATGGTTGACCAAGTCAACCATGATGGCCGGCCCCACCAATGCCTTGGCCCACCCGCCACCTCACTTGATGAGGTGGAGTTGGGTCCCATTTGATTATGCCACCTTGATTTATTCCAACTTAACTTAGGTGGTTTTAGTCAATTTATCCAATTCAATTCACCTTGATCCTCCTCAATTTCCCTTTGACTCATCTATGGTGGACCAAGTCAACCATGGTGGTCGGCCCCACCTATGTCTTGGTCCACACGCCACCTCACTTGATGAGGTGGAGTTGGGCCCCACTCGGCCATGCCATCTTGGATATTTCACTCCCACATTTGTCCATGAGATGGACCCCATTCCTTTTATCACCATTGGGCCCATGGCCCAATTAAATTCACCTCCTACCCATTTACCCTAATGCTCATACTCTCTTGACCCATTGGGTCCCAAATGGGTATTTGACCCAATTGACCATCCTTGACCAAATTAACCATCATTGACCCAATTAATTGGAAATTATCCAACCCATGGTTCATTGGACCATACTTGGGCCATTGCCCAAATTTTGATCCATTTACCATTCATTCCATCAAAATTCTTAATTCCAACCATTAAAATAAATAATAGCCAATATAATTATTATTTTAAAATCTGGGCTATTACACTTTTCACTCGTCTCTTCCTTTTACTTGTTTGGTTTACTTTAAAGCCAAATGTTTGTTGTTTGGACCCCTTCTTTCACCCGACCTTTTTACTGTACTCTCTCACTTTGGTGATTTTAGTTTAGTGTTCACCTTATGAGATTAAATAGTAAATATGTTCTCTTTATTAAGTCAAGTTTTATATGTAGCCTAATTCATATGGGTATTCAACGATTCAATTTGGCATTGGTTTATTTTTTCCTTTCTTGTTTACGCTTTATGTGCTGCTTAAACTACTTATTTATTTGTCTATAATTATCTTCCTTGTTTTAATTATCTTCTTATTTATTGGGTTAAGTCGGGATTTACTGTTTTAATCCACACTTTATCATTTTTAAAAGGCATTTTCTTATGACACACAATAAACTCTCTGTAATGTAGTACTCTATAATGTAGTACTCTATTCAAAATGTAATAAATCTCTCTAAGTCAGTACTCAATACATTCAGATTAAAAAATGTATTGTCCCAATTATTTTCTAAAGTAATATTTCATACGTTCATAATACAAAATTACTGCCAAAGTGACTAAGGAATTCACAAACTAAATCATCTAAACTCCAAAAAAGTAATTTGAGATAGACTTTCTCATTTTGGAGTCACCTGCTTATCGTCTGGGCTGCACGGTCACAAGGAGATCTGCCCTCTGAAGAACCTCTGGGCTGGATGGTTTGGCCACTTTGCAAGAGTCTCTCGTAAGATGCTTTTTTGTTGCAAGATAAGTCGAAAGGAGTGATTTGTTTTCACAAAGAGAAGCCGAAATAACATTTTAGTGATATGTGAGAGTTTTAAGGAGATTTTTTAGAAAGGAATACTGTTAATCTCTCTAATTTAATAATGTCTATAATGTAATATATGTTGTATAGTCCCAACTATATTACATTATAGATGTTTTATGTATATATATATATGTTAAACCCACCGTACCAACCCTTCCTTGCTTAGTCAATTTATTTGACCTCCCTTTCGTTTTCGAATTGGTTCATACTCTTTTACTACGGTTGTTTATTTTACAACTTTCATATATTTCTATTTAAACTAGTTTTGAGAAAAGGAAGCAAACTAAAAAATGAAAATATTATTATTTTTATATCAGTATCAGTATTATTCTTACTATTCTATTTTTTATAGGGTTTAATGACATAATTTTAAACCAAGGTACTTATTCTTACAAAGCACTTATGGTTTACATTCCATTCATTCAACTACCTTTGTAATTGTTATTATTTTATTTAGTTAAAGTATTTAATATTTTTAAATTTTGACTCTAGTAATCTACTTACTATTTTATTTGGTTAAGTTTATTGGTAACTTGAAAGAACTTTTCCTATTTCACAAGCAAGGTTGTCCTTGTCTTCTTAGTACCGAGTTGGACTAGACATGGTTCGGCCATGCAAGTGTATGGACTCAACCCTTACCCTAACCTTGGCCCTTTGGATAACCCGTAGATCAAAATTGGGGCAGCAACATACCTCATATTTATTTAATGTAAATTGTTAAAAGAGACTTCATAATCCTCATATTAATCGTGCTTGGGATCTTTAAAAGATTATTCACAGCAAACTTTGGACTTCAAGACTAATCATCGCTTGAAAGATACGTGGATTTCTTATTCACACTTCACAAACTTCTAGGTGAGGGAAACAATTCACTATATACTATGTACTTGCATGATCTTTTATTTTGATTGTGCAATGAATGATATTTCAATGTATAATGTTGGTTTGGAATATGAACATTGGACCTAAAAATAGACTGAGTATGTGTTAAAATAATGGTTGTAATCTGGTGTAATACTCACAGTAGTGTAAGGGAAATTTGGGCTTAATGTTCCATTAGCCATGAAGAGACTTAGTCCGCCCGGATTGGTGGAAATCAATCATTAACCTTGTTGGAAGGTCTAGTACTTATATTCAACTGCATGTGGTTTGAAATGACTTGTGGTAGTGTATGTTTTGTTATGGTTGGCAAATCTGAATAATTTGGTGTTATCGGGATGTTTTATATGATTGGGCATGCTATGTGATAAGTGTAGTTAGTTGTGATAATTATGCAATTATGATGAGACCATGTCGTTGTTGTATTTTATGAGACGTATGCTATGGTAGTGAGAATATGATGTTATGCGATTGAACATGTATGGATAATGTGAAGCATGCTTAGAATGATTTAATAATTCTTAAAGCATGTTGATGGAAATTATGGCATAATGATGGAGGTTATAGCATGTGAATGTTGGTAGATGAGTGAGGCATGTTGAGCATTGAGCATGGCATTCTCATATTCATGGGTTTGGGTATGGGAGTGTGCGATCTGTGATGTGTTATGATGGCCACTTAGTGCACTAAGTGGTTGGTTTAGTGACCCTCAGATCGAGATTAGCCACTCTGGTGGTAGATGTGTTATCCTCGACTTTGTCGAGATGGCCACTTCGGTGGTAGTGATGTAGGATAAGGGATAAGGTGACTCCAAATGCCTAAATTTAAATAAAATAATGTATCTTAAAATCTAATATGTTAATTAATCAATTAATAACGACAACAAGAAAAGGTGTAGAACAACAGTAAAAGGGTTAAGAAGAGGGTTGTATAAGCCTAAGATTCAGATCTAAATGTAGTAGCAGATCTGATAGGTCTATGACAGATCTTGAACAGAACTGGGACTGGTCTTGGGGCTGTTTTGGGACAGATCTAGGGCTAAACTGGGACAGATTTTGGGACAGATCTAGGATAGGTTTTGGGTTTGTTTCTGGGATAGATTTAGAACAGGTTTTAGAGCTGTTTCTGGGACAGATTTGAGGCAAGTTTGGGAGAAATCTGGGACAACAATTCAAGGAGAAGAAAAGGAAAAAAGAGAGGAAGAGAGATAAAGAGATATAAGAAGAAGAAGAATACCCGAAGATGGAATGATGGTAGCCTCACACTAGGCTTCACGCCAAAAGGGCCTTATGCCAAATGAATCACTCCCAAATTATTTTCGTCACACAAGCCGCAGAAAAAAACTTCAATTTCATTCATCATTAAGTATCAATCCCATATGGAGGAGTTACATCATATATATAATAACTTAAAAATATGAAAAAGACTAAAATACCCTCAAATAAACAAAGACCAAAGTACCCCCAATGACTAGAAAGCCCTAAATACATGTAAAATCACTAAATCTCTCCAAACAAAACAAACTAATTCAATCAATGAACTAAACAAATAAATGAAAGAAAAAAATACAATCATGAAAAGTTGGAAATCTTAAATCTAAATATAGAAACTTGCTAAATATAGAAACTCGTATGGTGCTCCGCATTAGGTAGCTGTTTGATCCTCGGCCGGGATGACCATGACGGTGGTAGTTTAGCTATCCATGACTAATCACGAAGGCTATCTCTTGGTGGTAGGTTAGTTATCCTTGATTCGTCGGGAAGACCACTTTGGTGCTAGTTGTTTGATCCTCAATTCGTCGGGAAGGCCACCAAGGGATAGTAGGATGGTGTTAGTGGTTGGTATTGCATCGAGCATTGTGCATTTGGCATTGAGCATAAAGCATGACTAAATAATTGATGTTGAATTTAGTATGCTTTATATAAATGGAAATTATGTATGCGATGAAAAGTAAATGCATCATGTGTTATGTATGTGCTATTGTTTTCTTCACTGGGCATGGAGCTCATCCCTTATATTACAGGCAATTCATTGGATTTGGGTCTTGATGAGATGAAAACCATGCTTAGAAGACAAGGAGCTGTTTGGAAAATAATCATAATCCCATAGTTTATTGAAAGATTGAATACTTAGATTTTTATATTGGTTTGACTCTTGAGGAATTTGCTTGTTCATTTATTTGGTTTATTGAGACTTGAATAATACATTCAAGTGTTGAGTAAATTTGAGGACTTTATGTTATTTTGGTTGGTTTGGGAATATGAGCAAACTTGTGAGTTTAGAATTATTCATGTGAGAGATTATTTTTTATCCTTCTAAGTTGTGGAATGATGTTTGGAAATTTTATATAACTTATTAGGATGTGGGCATGAATAATTCGTTGGCTTGTAAATGTTTATATTATTTATTTGAAAAAAAAAATAGCCACGGATTTGTGATGTGAGACCCGTTTAAATGAAGAATTTATTTTAGATTGTGAAGTCAGATCATGCCCTGTTTAGGTGTTGAAGAGGTGTGGTGTGACAGGTTTGGTCATGTTAGTAGAAGACCAAACACAACCCCAGTGCATAGAGTTGAGAGGTGATGGGTCGAAGGCACTAGGAGGAGAGTGCAACATTTGAAAACATGGAGGAAGGGATAAAAATGACATGTTAGACTGTAGAGAGTGATTGATGGTATGGTTTATGATAGAGTCAATTAGAGAAAAATAACTCATAAAGCCAACCCTAGAGATGGGATATTGGCTGATGATGATGATTGAAGAGTTGGTTTTGTAAACTTGGGAGTGATCACTATTTAATTCTTAATTGGTTTTTTATTAACGGTTGAAATTTATGAAAATTGTTATAAATAAATGGTTGATGTTTTCTTTGTTAATATATTTTTCTTTTTCTTTCTTAATCTATTCTTACTTTTATTTTTGCAGATCACTTGGTGTGCTTAGATACTGGTGTACAGATTGATCAGCCTTAGAGTTATGGGGCGCCTAAAACTGCAGACTGGGATTCATTCTATTGAGGAAGAGCCTGGAGACACTGAATGTATGTCTAACAAAGGTGCTTTAGCATGTATGGTGAATTCAGAAGTGGGTGCAGTGTTGGCTGTTATGAGGAGGAATGTAAGATGGGGAGGTCGTGATGATCATCAATTAGAGCATCCTCTCATTCGGTCCTTAAAAGTTTTGCGAAAGCAAATATTTTCATGGGATCATCAGTGGCATACAATTGACCCAACCATTTATCTCCAGCCATTTCTAGATGTAATTCGGTCAGATGAAACTGGTGCACCAATTACTGGGGTTGCATTGTCATCCGTTTACAAGATACTGACCCTCGACATGATTGATCTGAACACTGTAAATGTGGAAACTGCAATGCATTTGGTCGTTGATGCTGTGACGAGTTGCAGGTTTGAGGTGACGGATCCTGCATCTGAAGAGGTGGTGTTGATGAAGATACTCCAAGTTCTTCTAGCATGCATGAAAAGTAAGGCATCAGTCGTACTGAATAACCAGCATGTATGCACCATAGTAAACACTTGTTTCCGTGTGGTCCATCAAGCTGGAAGTAAAGGTGAGTTGCTGCAGCGCATAGCTCGGCACACAATGCATGAGCTTGTCAGGTCTATTTTTTCTCACTTACCAGAAATTGATCAAACAGAAACGCCTGCAGCTCATGGAGGTGAGCCTTCTATCAGACCAGAGGTATTGATTTTAACTCTCTTTTGCCCCTTGACGTTCCTTTTCTCTTGAATATATGTTGAGCTGAAGTTCATTATGCAGATGGGTGGGGTTGACAAGAACTATGCTTCTGGAATTAAGCATTCTGATAATGGTAATGGAAGCCTTGAGTATGATTCCCAACAGATTTCTGTTGGTTTTGCATCAAATACTTCTCTCTCGGTGGCATGCTTGGTGGATGAAGGTGCAGTAGGAGATGGAACCCACAAAGAAGCAGCGAGTGACATGCATCTTACGACAGAGCCATATGGGGTTCCTTGCATGGTGGAAATATTTCAGTTTTTGTGTTCCCTGCTTAATATTGTTGAGCAAACTGGGATGGGTCCTAGATCAAACCCTATAGTATTTGATGAAGATGTGCCTCTTTTTGCGCTGGGGCTGATCAATTCGGCTATTGAGTTAGGTGGACCAGCTATATGTAGACACCCAAAGCTGTTATCTTTGATACAGGACGAATTATTTTGTAATTTGATGCATTTTGGCCTGTCAATGAGCCCCCTGATTCTGTCAATGGTATGCAGCATTGTTCTGAATCTGTATCATCATTTGCGAACAGAACTGAAATTACAGCTTGAGGCTTTTTTCTCGTGTGTGATATTGAGGCTTGCACAAAGCAGGTATGGAGCATCATACCAGCAACAGGAGGTCGCAATGGAGGCTCTTGTTGATTTCTGCAGGCAGAAAACATTCATGGCAGAGATGTACGCTAACTTGGACTGTGACATAACATGCCGCAATGTGTTTGAAGATCTTGCAAACCTGTTATCAAAGAGTGCATTTCCAGTGAACTGCCCATTGTCTTCCATGCACATCCTAGCATTGGATGGTTTGATTGCTGTTATCCAAGGAATGGCTGAGAGGATTGGAAGTGCATCACCTGTTCCAGAACAGACATCTGTTGATCTTGAAGAATACACTCCATTCTGGACTGTGAAATGTGAAGATTATTCAGATCCTAACCACTGGGTTAGATTTGTCCGCCGAAGGAAGTACATGAAGAGAATGTTAATGATTGGTGCTGATCACTTTAACAGGGACCCGAAGAAAGGGCTAGAATATCTTCAAGGAACCCACCTGTTGCCTGATAAACTTGACCCACAGAGCGTCGCTTGCTTTTTCAGGTATACAGCTGGACTAGATAAAAATCTTGTCGGTGATTTCTTGGGGAACCATGATGAGTTTTGTGTCCGGGTACTTAATGAATTTGCTTGGACATTTGATTTCCAAGAAATGAATTTGGATACTGCCTTGCGGCTATTTTTGGAGACATTCCGGCTGCCTGGAGAATCACAGAAGATACAGAGGGTTCTTGAGGCATTTTCAGAGAGATACTATGAGCAGTCCCCACATATTCTAGTTAACAAGGATGCAGCTCTCCTGCTATCTTATTCACTTATAATGCTCAACACAGATCAGCACAATGTGCAGGTCAAGAAGAAGATGACTGAAGAGGATTTCATACGGAACAATCGGCGGATCAATGATGGGAATGATCTCCCTCGGGACTTCTTGTCAGAGCTGTACCATTCAATATGTAAGAATGAGATCCGAACAATTCCGGATCAAGGTGCCGGCTTCCCTGAGATGACTCCTAGCCGTTGGATCGATCTGATGCGCAAGTCCAAGAAGACTGCCCCTTTCATTACTTGTGACTCTAAAGCCTTCCTTGACCGAGACATGTTTGCTATCATGTCAGGCCCCACAATTGCTGCCATATCGGTGGTTTTTGATCATGCAGAGCATGATGATGTCTTCCCCACGTGTGTTGATGGCTTCTTGGCTGTGGCAAAGATTTCTGCTTACCATCATCTTGAGGATGTGTTGGATGATCTAGTTGTTTCTCTTTGCAAGTTCACCACTCTCCTGAACCCTTCTTTGTCAGAGGAACCTGTTCTGGCTTTTGGTGACAATGCAAAAGCTAGAATGGCAACTGTAACTGTATTCACAATAGCAAATAGATTTGGTGACTACATCCGTACAGGTTGGAGAAATATTCTTGACTGCATCTTGAGGTTGCACAAACTTGGCCTTCTGCCTGCTCGAGTGGCCAGTGATGTAGCTGATGATTTGGAGCCATCTGCAGATCCTGTGCATGGGAAGCCCATTGCAAGTTCACTTTCTGCATCTCATATACCTGCTATGTCTACTCCTCGGAGATCCTCTGGCCTTATGGGCCGATTCAGTCAGCTTTTGTCTCTTGACACTGAAGAGCCTAGATCACAGCCAACTGAACAGCAACTTGCTGCCCATCAGCGCACTCTACAGACAATTCAGACGTGTCACATTGTTAATATATTTACGGAGAGCAAATTTCTGCAGGCAGATTCACTATTGCAGCTTGCAAGGGCTCTTGTATGGGCAGCTGGTCGGCCTCAGAAAGGAAACAGTTCACCTGAGGATGAAGACACTGCTGTTTTCTGCCTGGAGTTGCTGAATGCAATTACATTAAACAATCGAGATAGAATTGGTCTCTTGTGGCAGCTCGTATATGAGCACATAGCGAACATTGTTCAGTCAACTGTCATGCCTTGTGCTCTTGTGGAGAAGGCAGTTTTTGGCCTCTTACGTATCTGCCAGAGGTTGCTTCCTTATAAAGAGAATCTAGCCGATGAGCTCCTACGGTCACTGCAACTGGTCCTGAAGCTTGATGCTCGGGTTGCGGATGCATACTGTGAGCACATCACACAAGAAGTCACTCGTCTTGTAAAAGCAAATGCCACTCATATCAGATCCCAGATGGGATGGCGAACCATCACAGCCCTGCTTTCTATCACTGCTCGCCATCCTGAAGCTTCTGATACTGGTTTTGAAGCGTTGACCTTCATTATGGCCGATGGAGTTCACCTTTCCCCTGCTAATTATGTTCTCTGTGTGGATGCCTCAAGGCAGTTTGCAGAGTCCCGAGTGGGACCGACGGAGAGGTCTGTACGTGCATTAGACCTGATGGCAGACTCCATCTCATGCCTATCCCGGTGGAAGGAATTGATTGAGGCTTCTAAAGTATCTCAGGAAATAGAGGAAATGTGGTTGAGGTTAGTACAAGGACTGAGAAAGGTGTGTTTGGACCAGAGAGAGGAACTTCGGAACCACGCGCTAGCATCACTGCAAAGATGCATGACCATAGGGGCAGAAGTAATTCACCTATCAGCGGCAGCGTGGTTGCAGTGCTTTGATCTGGTTATCTTCACGATGCTCGATGATCTGCTGGAGATTGCACATGGAGGGCACTCAGCAAAAGATTACCGCAACATGGAAGGAACGCTTGTAAATGCATTGAAGCTGATGTCCAAGGTGTTTTTGTTGTTGCTTCCTGAGCTCTCACCTCTGCCTAGCTTTTGCAAGCTCTGGCTCGGCATTCTTGGCCGTATGGAGAAGTATGCAAAGGCCAAAGTCCGAGGGAAGAAGAGTGAAAAGCTTCAGGAACTGGTCCCTGAACTACTTAAGAATACACTACTTGTGATGAAAAGCAGGGGGATTCTTGCTAGGACGAGCACGATTGGTGGTGATGGATTGTGGGAACTAACATGGTTGCATGTGAATAATGTTGATCCTTCTCTACAAGCAGAGGTGTTTCCTGATCAGGAACATGATGAGGCTGGGAAGGAAAAGGCGATGGCAAATTCTTTATTACCAACTGCTGTAGAAAGCTAGCTTGTTATGCAGGTATGGTATATTTCTTTTTCCAACTTCTGTAGAAAGCTATCTTGTTATGCAGGTATGATGTATTTCTTTTTCCTTATTGATCAATTGATTTTTTCCCTGTTCTGCATGTGAGTTTGTTTATGGATCAATAGAAATTTTCCTTGTTTCTGCTTTTCAAGTAAAGTGTATGGAAAAACTTAAGATGGGTTTTTGCATTTGTTATAGGAAATTTCTTGCTCAAGCTAGTATAGCATTTCGGCTGAGTTGGCCTTTTTTTAAATTTTTGGAGAAATAGTGATTTTAGTCATTGCAAAACAACATGAGGTCCACCTAGGATCACTCAAGAAGAAGAAGAAGAGGTCTACTAAGGAAAAGGACTATTACAAGGATAATTGAATACCCAAAATCATCACTATACACAGTAACCAAGACGACCACATATGCTGGGCCAACACATCACCATCTATTCCACATAAATGATTACAGCCTAATCAATGATCAGATCTGATCTAGAGGCTAGAAAATTCCTATCAAGTCACAAGGTGCAATGAAGGCCCCAAGGGGTTCTAGGGCCTAAGGCTCAAGGTGTATGTCTCAGCACAGACATAATTTTGCCCGGTGCATTTATTTAGTTACAAAATATGTGTAGATTCAAGGATTTGTGTCCCTATGGTCAATGTTAACAAAATACATCATTACTCATCCAAAGGACCAAAATACATTGGCAACTGAGCCTCCAAACATATTATATATGTATTAAAAGTATGTTATCTAATAACTAGAATTTTCAAATTATATCTTTCGGAACAAACTTGAGTTTCTATTTAAGTATTACTATCAATAATTTACGTGTAAAAATATTGTAGCATAGAAACAAGTTTTGTAAAATACTAGGTTTAAATAAGGTGAGCTTGCCTTAGAGCTATGCGAGGCACAAAATGAGTTTGGAGCCTAGCTAAGGGCCTAGGTGCAACTAAGGTGTGCCTTTGACTATTATGTATTTGATGCACTGATTAGAGCATTGGATTGATTTATTTATTTATTATTTATCTCTTGATGTATATTTTTATTTTATTTGAGGGTATTTTAGTCATTTTGTCATTAGGGGGTATTTTGGTCATTTTCATGGTGTGTTTATTATAAATTAGATGTAGTCTCGTTGAGGCCGTATAGTGATAATCAAATGAATTTTTTTTTGCCTTTGCCTCTTGTGATGGTTGTGTTGGTGTGAATCCACTGAAGCTTGGTGAGAAACCAAGTGGCGAAAAGCCCAAGTATTTCCTTCTCAATCAATTTCTTCTTTTTCTCTTTCCTTCTCTTCTCCTTTCTTCTCTCCTTTTTTTTTTCCTTTCTCCTGAACCCTAAGCCTTTCCCGCCAAACCTTATCCCCTTCCCCTGCTGCCGAAACCTTCCTAGACCCTCCTTTTGACGTCACCTACCCCTTGTAACCCATCTTCCCTTTGCCGCCATTCCTAGATCCTCCCATTGTTGCTGCCGTGTCCCCCATATTCCATCCCTACCTGACTGTCTTGACCCCTAATCACTTTATTGCTGCCGTTACCACCCAAAAGCTCACCCTTGGCTGTCGCCACACCCAAAATCAATCCCTACTGCTGCCGTTTCCCTCCAAGGCCCTCTCCTTGCATGCTGTGTCCCTCCTTGGCCCATCTGGCCTTAACCTTAGCCTTCCCTTAATCCCTTTTGCTGCCTTAACCCCTATATTTCCAAATCTTGAACCCTTTTCACCATAGCGTAACCCTAAGCCTAGAAACCTTGCCTTTATAGACACCTTACCTATTTTGACGTTAGATCTACATATTCGTGGGAATTGACAAGCCCCTTTGTTTTGAGGGATCCCGTTGCGTTTGGTAATCAGAGGTGTCTTGTACCCAACCTGATCCTACCATATCAGGACATAGTGTGGTGTGATGTGATTCCCATGGAAGTATGGCACATCATCTGGGGTCGTCCTTCGTTGTTTGATCACACGTGATATTGTTCGGTTGCTCGAACACGTGTTCCTTTGAGCACAAGGGCAAAAGGATAAAACTTAGCCCTGTACAACCCAAGAACACTCCACCAAAGAAAGAATATGTGAGGAGGGATAAACTGAGTGCTTCTACACCGTCCCATTCTAAGTCTTTGCATATCATCACTGCAAAAGAGTTTGAGAAAGTGATGAATAATGTCTTAGGTGTTTGCCCTCGTGTCAAGAGAGACCTCCCCTGAGGTTAATGTTGAGTTGCCAAAGGTAGTAGCTCTAGTCTTACAAGAATTTTAAGATGTCTTCCCATCTGATTTACCAGATGAATTACCTTCAATGAGGGACATCCAACATGCTATTGATCTTGTCCTTGGGGCAGCTTTACCAAATCTATCTCATTATCGGATGAATCCTAAGGAGCATGAAGAATTGAAACGTCAAATGGATGAACTCCTTCAGAAAGGATTTATCAGGGAGAGTTTGAGTCCACGCGTAGTGCCTACTGATGCAGGATAGAGGATAGGATAACCCTAAATTCCTAATGTGGTTCCCTAAAATTAAAAGAGGATGAAAATAATGCACCTTAAATCTAAAATGAGCTAAAATCAAATTTCAATTAATACTTGCAATTAATCAATATGAAATTTACCACAAATAATCATGCTAATACTAAGAATATAATGTATGGAATTAAATGTGATATAGCAAAAGCGGCGAAGGAATTTAAGTAACTAATCAACCTGGACGAAGTCTCGGGTCATTTAGTCATGAATTGGCTCACATGGGTAGGCACATGGGCTAAATAAATTGGAAACTTAGGCAATTGGGATATTAGATGGGTTCCTATTGGAGTAAAAAAGCGATTGGCCAGCACTGTTGGGACATAAATGGGTTACAACAGTAGAGGGACAAAAATAGAGGGATAGCGGCAATCAGAGGAGTGGAATATGAGAGTCACGGAAGTAAGGGTGAGAGGATCTGGGACTGGCAACAACAAAGAGGGTAGTAGAAAGGTTGGCGACAACAAGGATGGGGCCCAAATTGGGTTACGACTGCAATAGGGAAGGGGAAAGGGACTAAGGTGAAAGCTACATTTGATTTGGGGGTTGAACGAAGGTTGTATAGGGATTTGGAGAGGTCTGCGAAGACAGTAGGGGATACAGAAGAGGCGAAAGAGGCTAAGGGGTCAAAAGGGTAAGGAGAGGGTCATGGGTGAGTGGCGAAAGGTGTGTTGGGTTGTAGCCAGTGACGGTGTGGGATTTAGGCAAGGGGCGGAAGGAAGGGAAAGGAAAAGGGAGGGAGAAGAAGAAGAGAAACAAAAGAAACAAAGGGAAAGAGGAGAAGAGAAGAGAGTGAAGAAGAAGTACCTGGACATGAATGGCTTCTCACTCTTCTCCCTATCTCTCGCCGTCGCTTTTCACGTACTCGGCGGGGTTGCTTCCTTCTTCCTTCGCTCCTTTTCCTCTTTTCTTCAATCCTTTTTTTTTCCCCTTCTAATTGTCTATTGCTGCTTAGGGTTACAAGACCTTTTTTTTAAAAACAAGTTGTGTCTGTGGGCTGGGCTCAAAACTAGGCCTGGCTCGAGACTAGACCAAGGCCTAGTTGGCTGCTTTGCATCAAACTCCCCATCTGAGAAGAACACGACCTCAAGTTCAAACGGATGAGAAGACACATCGAACCATACGTGCGCCTTCTCAATGTGAGGTCTTCGAATGATAATTGAGCGCGATGAGAAGAAAACAAACCAACTCACATTTGTGCCCTCCCAGTGTGGGTTCTTCAAAGTGTAACTATTCGCACGTGAGACGGATAGACCCACACGTGTTTTTAACAACGGAAAAAAGAAAGAAAGGAAGAAAGAGATGAAGATCAGAGAATAATGATTCTCAAAGTTGTATTGATGTGTTTTTCCTCGTAGACGGTACATGTATAAATAAGAGAAAGAGAGCCAATTAAGGTGGCCAAAATGGAAAATACAATCAGTCCAACTTATCTACACTTAATTATACACCTATACAGTTGACTTGCCAAAATAGGCATAGTCGGGTCAGTTTGTCCTGAGTTGGGTCCCGGGTCCCATAACACTCCACCTCAAGCTGGCTCGAAGATGTCTAACAAACCCAGCATGTCAATAACCGAAGTAAGTTGTGACAAGGAACAAACTTTGTCAAGATATCTGCCAATTGATCCTTAGATTTCACATGTGAAGTAACAAGTTGGCCTTCAGAAATGTGTTGTCGTAGGAAGTGACAATCAACCTTAATGTGCTTGGTCCGCTCATGAAAGACAGGATTGGAGGCGATGTTGATAGCCGCCTGATTGTTATAAAACATAATGAGCGGTTCACATGGAGCAAAACCCAATTCCTGAAGAAACTGGGGGCCCTAAAGAAGCTCAGCCGTAGTATTGGCCATTACACGATACTCAGCTTCAGCACTTGAGCGAGCAATAACAGATTCTCTCTTACTATGCCAGCCGCCGAGATGAGAACCCAAAAAAACACAGTAGCTAGTTGTTGAGCGGCGATCATCAGAAGAACCGGCCCAATCAGCATCGGAATATCCACGAACAGAGAGGGAAGACTGTCGTGCAAAGAACAAACCCCTGCCATGATGAGCTTTAAGATAGTGAAGGATCTGGAAGACAGCATGGAGATGGGTATCCCGTGGGTCGTGCATGAACTGACTAACCACACCAACTGCATATGAGAGATCTGGTCGTGTGATAGTGAGATAAATCAATTTCCCCACAAACTTTTGATAGAATGAAGGACTATCAAGAGGAGTCCCGGCAGAGAGCTTCGTATTGACATCTAATGGAGTGTCAATAGGTTTGCACCCAGAGTATCCAACATCCTGAAGGAGGTCAAGAGCATACTTGCGCTGAGATAATGAGAGTCCTCCTCGAGAAGAACGAGCGACTTCAATACCCAAAAAATAACGCAATGGCCTCAGATCTTTAATAGCAAATGTGCGCTGTAGATATTCCTTGAAGGTAGATGTGGCAACATCGTCATTACCAGTGAGGACAATGTCATCAACATACACCATTAGAATCATGACCACAGAGTGAAGATGGTAGATAAAAACTGAGTGATCCATCTGACATCTAGAGAAACCATAAGGCAACAGTGTACTGCTGAACTTCTCAAACGACGCCTGTGGAGATTGCTTGAGGCCATATAGAGCTTTTTGGAGTTTGCAGACAGATTAAGGATCCCCCTAATTAACAAACGCTGGTGGTGGAAGCATATAAATTTCATCATGGAGATCACCATGAAGGATGGCATTCTTCACATCTAACTGATGCAGCGGCCAGTCATAAATATTGGCAATGGAAATCAAGATGCGAACAAAAGTAATCTTGGCCACGGGAGAGAAGGTTTCCTGATAGTCCACCTCGTATGTTTGTGTGAATCCTTTGGCAACGAGACGAGCTTTATACTGGGCGATGGAACCATCTGGATTATGTTTTAAAGCAAAAACCCATTTACACTCGACTGGAGTTTTTCCTCGAGGCAAGGGAACCATGTCCCATGTGTGATTCTTCTCAAGGGCCGTGAGTTCCTCTTCCATGGCCGCCTTCCACAAGGGATCACGGTGCTTGGGTATCTTAACGCTGTCCAAAGCTGCAAGAAAATTGTGATAGGTAGGAGACACAGCATGATAAGACACAAAATGGTCAAGGGGATGAGAGGTACAAGTACGTTTACATTTTTGGAGTGCAATAGGAAGATCAGATGCATCAGTAAGGGAAGGATCTGGGACAGGAACAAATGACGTGGTGGTGTTCTCGCTGAGCGGAGGCTTGATCTGCCTACGGTGATATACCAGAGGTGGCTTGTCAATGCTAGGGGGACGCACGTCAGAGCTAGTAGGACTCATGGCAGGAGGGAGGAGAGGAAAAACTGGAGAAGAGACAGATGGTGAAGAGAAGTAAGGGACTGTCTCAAAGAAGGTGACATCCATAGACACATAAGTTTTGCCAGTAACTGGATCAAGACACTTGTAGCCTTTATGGAACGGGGAATATCCCCAAAAAAACACATTGCACAGCACGGGGGAAAAGTTTATCACCAGAAAATTGGTGAACAAAGCAGGCACACCGAAAAATACGTAGGGGAAGAAGAGGAATATGTTTATGAAGTGAGAAGATAAATGGGTGATTTGTTCAACAAAACCCGGGATGGCATGCGATTAATAAGGTAGCATGAGGTTAGGACAACCTCAGGCCAGTACAATTGTGAGACATGCATGGTAAAGAGGAGAGATCGAGCGACTTTAAGAAGATGTCTGTTTTTTCGTTCAGCTACACGATTTTGTTGTAGTGTAGATGGACAAGACTGTTGGGATTCAACACCATGCTCTTGCAGAAATTGAACAAAACAATGAGACAAATATTCTCCCCCATTATCGCTATGCAAAATTTTAATTTTAGAACCAAATTGAGTGGCAACCCAATTATAAAATGTGCGAAAATGATCAAACACGCAGACTTATGTTTCATGATATAAATCCAGGTCATGCGTGAGTAATCATCAATAAATGACATAAAGTATCGTAAACCAGTGCGAGAAATAGAGGGTGATTGCCAAACATCAGAATGAATAATAGAAAATAAAGAAGATGCAAGTTTATTCATAGAAGAAAGAAAAGAAGTTCTTTTATTTTTGCCATATTGCCAAGGTGCACACTCAAACTGCTTAAACGATAAAGAATGAACAAGTTTCTTTAGGACAAAGTCAGAGGGATGTCCTAGCCGGCAATGCTAAAGCCATATATCAGACGAAGAGGAGCTAGAGTAGGCTGTAGAGGCACCAATATGACCATCCAGCAGATATAAGCCTCCAACTTCACGACCACCACCAATCACCTGCTTTGTGGTCAGATCCTTAAAGACACAATGAGAGGGAGCAATGAAATTGTTTAGTGAGTGCACTAACAGAAAGCAAATTGCGAGATAAATGAGGTACATGTAACACAGATGGAAGGTGCAAGGTGGAAGAGAGAGGGATTGTCCCTTTTCCAACGATGGTAGTGGAGGAACCATTCGCCAATTTAATTTGACCATAAGAGACAGGAGAAATGGAAAAGAAAAGATTTAGACATACCCGCCATATGATCAGTGGCCCCAGAATTGATGATGCAGGAATGAGAAGAGGCATGATTGGCAAATGACTCAGTACCTGAAGTAGAAGAGACAACATTGAAAATCTCAGTGTGTTGAAGGCGATCTAGTTGTTGTAACAACATGATAAAGTCCTGACGAGTGACTGGGGCATTGTTGCTAACCACATCAGGGGAGGAGGTAACAGGCGAGGCGACGGAGACAATAGCTTGCTTCGGACGGACATGTAATTTATAGCAGGAATCAACATAATGGTTCGTTATCTTACAAAAAGTACAGAACCGAGACCCCTTCTTTCGGGGACCTTTGGTGTCACGACGAAGGTCAGAAAAAGGGTCCTTGCCATGAGAACCAGAAGCCCCACATGCGAGAGGAGGCATGGAAAGATAAGTGGTCACCAAGGCAGACCGTTTGATCGGCATAGGAGTCATAACCAGGCGGCGCCTATCATCTCTAAGTAAGGCCGAGTAGAGCTCTTCCAGAGAGGGAAGAGGGCGTTGGCCAAGCAGTTGGGCCCGAATAGGTTCAAAGGCCTGGTTAAGGCCAACCAAGAACTCAAAGGTCCATCGTCGATTAAGAAGCTTGTTATAGAGAACAACATCAGCAGGGTCCAAAAACTGAACCGATTCAAGTTGATCTAATTCAAGCCAACAGGTCCGCATCTTTGAATAATACTGAATGAGGGAGAGCTCCCCCTGTCGAAGGTGAGAAGCATTCTGATAGAGCTCATAGAGCCGGGTAGAATCATCACCGTTCACATACAAGGCCTTAATGGTGTCCTAGACATCTTTAGCCGTGAGAAGAGTATAAACAGTCCCACGAACATGATCTTCCATGGAATGAAGGAGCCAAGACTGCACCAAAGAATTATTAGCTTGCCAGGAACGATAGGAGGAGCCCTTCTTTTCTGGTTCAGAGGCAGTACCATCAATAAAAGCAGAGAGCTGTTTGGCAGTAAGAAACACTTTACCCGAGTGAGACCATTGGAAGTAATTGGTCTCATTCAATAACACAATGGTGATCTTGCCAATATGTGGAGTGCCAAAAGAAGTCATATCAGTGTAAGAAGATTCCCTAGAGGTCTTCAGTGAGTCCGTAGATGCGGCCATTATCCCAAGAAGAAACTTTCAAGTAGGAGAAATGCAAAGAGAAGAGAAGCAGAGAGGCCAAAGGCAGCAAAGCCCAAAAACTGGTTGCTGTCCTCCAAGCAGCAGCCCCTAAAACAAGAAAAATTGGGGTCCACCAAAGATGAAAGGTGGGACACCCAAGTTTGATGTGATCTAGAGGTAGGGGCGAAAGTAGGAGGCACCAGAAGGAGAGTAACAAGGATCCCAAGCAGCAGATCTGAATAGAAGTAACACAAATTTTTTTTTTTTTTGGTTTTGTTTTGTTTGCAGATCGGTACAACAACAACAGAAGAAAAGGGCACACGAGGGGCCCACTGTTGATCGGAAGAAGGGGGGGGGGTCCACCTTAGGTGTGAGGAGGTAGGCCAGGGACGACAACAATGGAGTAGAGTTGGTTGGAAACCAAGCTCAGATCTAAGCAAAAACTGCAGATCTGGGCTGCTGGATCTCAAAAAAATGTTGGGAGAGAGAGCTTAGAGAAACTCTAGTAAACCAGTCCAAAACAGGAATCCACCCTTACAAATGGATAGCCCTGTCAAAAATGGCTGGGGAAGATGGGTCCCCGCCGGCAGTACCTTCGCCGGAAACAGTGATCGTCGCCGAAAAAGGAGGATTGCAAAAAAAGGAACTGTAAATTGAAAAGGGACTCAAAAAATCAGAGAATAAGATCTTCCTTTGTTGATACCATGTTGTTCTTAACAAGGGAAAAAAGAAAGGAAGAAAGAGATGAAGATCAGAGAATAATGATTCTCAGAGTTGTATTGATGTGTTTTTCCTCATAGAGGGTGCATGTATAAATAAGAGAAATAGAGCCAATTAAGGTGGCAAAAAAAGAAAATACAATTAATCCAACTTATCTATACTTAATTATACACTTATACAGTTGACTTGCGAAAATAGGCATAGTCGGGTCAGTTTGTCTTGAGTTGGGTCCCATTGAGTCCCACAACAACGTGTGCCTTCCCAGTGTGGGTCTTTTAATGATATATGTGCACACGTGAGGCCGTCAGAAGTCATCAAGTTGAGCTGTCATCGAGCCACAATGGTGATGTGGTAGTGGCTCTCCTCCGCCATCGATGGCATAGGCAGAAACCTGCTTTGTCGCCCACTCTTTCTGGATGAGAAGAATGCACATCTAGCGAGATAGAACTTCGATATCTGTCCAGAAGATCCGGGTCAACTCGCTGAAGCTCACATTCAGGCAACCAAGTGTCATCTATCATTGACCTAGGCTTCCTCGTCATAAGATACTTCATGTAACCTCCAGAATGTGTGGAAACCACTTCCTCGTCCAAAATAAACTCTTTCTTATCTCTCTCAGGTGGCAAGGAAGGTAAGGGAGGTAGGATCGGTGAAGGCTGTATAGGTGCAGGCCATGTGTTACGAAGTGGGTCCCGGAAGCTAGTAGGAGAGTCAAGGTGATGACCAGGATCGTAGGGAGCTTTGGACTGTGAGGGTGAGCTAGATGGTGCAATATGTGATGATGGTAAAACTGGTAGGGACTGAGAGGGTTGAGCAGGTGTTGGACCTGGGTCATAAAATGGATCTGGAAGGCCAAGAGGTACAAAAGGTAGAGGTTGAGATGGTGGCACAGGTAAAGGCTGCGAGGACTGTACTGGTAAAGGTTGAGGGGACTGTAATGGTGCGTGCCATGGGTCATGGAGCGGATCAGGCTGTGGGCCAAGAAGGTCAGTAAGATCAGGGTGAGGTTGCGGGTCAAGAAGGCCAATTGGATGATTAGGATCATGTTGATGTGGGGTGGGGCGAGTTTGATTGGCTCAGGGTGAGTCTGATGAGGATCAGGGTGTGGAAGTGAAGGTGTTGGACATTGAGAGGGTACTAAATCCACCACATAATTATCCACATCAACTTCCTTTGATCCACAATGATTATCTGTAGTAAACTCATATTCTTCATTACTTATATTAATTTGACTCTTAATTTCAGCATGCGAATCATGTACGCGTTGTGTAGATGGAGATGCAAACTCTAATGGCCTACAAGATACTGATAAGGGAATGAATCTACATGCTCTTTAGGCTTGCAACCATTCAGGCCTTTAGAGGGAGTCATGCTTATAGACCTATCGACCGATCTATTAGAATCAACTTCTGTAGGTTCTTTGTTAGACACTGCTAAATTAACAGTCTCTGAACCAACAATGGCAGTTGGAAGTCCTATACTTTCCTGTAAAGCCTCTGAGATTGGGAAAATTCCCACCTTAGATAATGGTGAAGGCATTTCTTCTTTTGGCTCCTTTGCTATGATATCAACATGTTCAACAGACATGCCAACTAAAGCGTCTAATGCCTCTACGACTTTCGACTTTGATGGGGTGTTTTTGGGTTGGACAGGAGTGAGTTTGATCTTCTTATCCTTATATTCAAAACAACACGTGTTCGAGCGACTGGACAGTGTCACGTCACGATCATACAACCAAGGGCGGCCCAAGATAATGTGTCCCACATCCATCGGTAACACACCACACCACACGGTGTTCTGATATGAGAGGATCTGGATAGGCACGGGACACCACTGAGGACAGAGATTGAAGTGTCGTTGACCCACGAAACTCGACGGAGATTAGGATGAGGTTTATGTTTTAGACCCACTCGAGTAACCGCATTGGCTGAAACGACATTCGTACAATTCTCACTGTCCACAATTAGATTGCAGGATTTCTCGCCGCATTTGATATAGGTGTGGGAAGATGGTAGAGCGCAGCCAATCTTCAGATGGTTCGGATTGGGCAAGGGTACACCTAACCACTGCAAGGTGGCATTAGGATTCCTCTAGACTCACAAATATGGGGATGGACTCTGACTAGATGCTGACTTAATTCTATATGCAATGAATGTAATGATATAATGGAAATAGATTTTGATTTTTTTTGTAATGATGTAAGGGGAGTTGACATCTCGCTAGGTGGTATTAGGATTCCTCTAGACTCACAAATATGGGGATGGACTCTGACTAGATGCTATGACTTAATTCTATATGCAATGAATGTAATGATGTAATGGAAATAGATTTTACTTTTTTTTTTTTTCAAAAAAAATTAAAATGCAACTGAAGACCATGGGTGTTTAAGAAAACAACCCAACCTATGCTCTGATACCAATTTGATGCAAGATAGGGGATAGGGTAACCCTAAATGCCTAATGTGGTTCCCTAAAGATTAAAAATGGATGAAAATAATGCACCCTAAATCTAAAATGGGCTGAAATTCAATTTTAATTAATACTTGCAATTAATCAATATGAAATTTACCACAAATAATCATACTAATACTAAGAATATAACGTATGGAATTAAATGTGATATTGATGCAGGAAAAAAAAGAATAGGGTACCCCTAAATGCCTAAATGTGGTTCCCTAAAGATTAAGAGGGATGAAAAAATGCACCCTAAGTCTAATATGGCTGAAATTAAACAATCAATTAATATTAACAATTTAATAATATAATCTATCACAAATAACCACACAAAATCCTTGGAATCTGATGGAGAATATAAGGGTAAGGTTTTAAATGAAATAGACATATAGGCTTAAAGGAAATGTGGTTTAAAGAAAGGAAATAAAAGGGGAAGGGGACACGAATGGAACAAAAAGGGATGAGATGCGCATGTTTTATTTGGGGGCGGAAGACTTGCGATGGAGAAGGGAAGGAGGAGGGATACGGCAACACCTAAGGGGCCTTCTATGGGTTGCGACAACAAGGAAGAGAGAATAGGGAAGGTGCGGCAGAAATATGGGTGTAAGAAAGGAGCTTGCGAATGGTTTAGGAGGGGGTAGGGACTGGCCGGAAGCAGGAGAGGATAGATCAGGGTCAAGGACAGGTATGGGGGGAAGGCTTAGGAAGTATTTGGGAAGGGGCAGAAGCAAGAGGGGTTCTCAAGGGGTCGCAGAATGGGTTAGGACAACATATCTGGAATGGCGGCACAATGAAGGTGGGTTTGCTTGTTTCGGCAGCATTAGGGGAAGAAAAGAAGAAAGAAAAGAGAGAGGAAGAGAAAAAGAAGAAGAAGAAAGAGAAGAGGAGAGAGAGAAGTAGAAAAAGAATACCTGAAGAAGATGTGGAAAGGAGAAAGAGAAGATCGGAGAATTGATTCAGTTGCCTTCACACCAAACCCTCAAGGGGAAATCATCACCATGTACATCATGGAGGCTAAGGCTTCCAGCTTTCTTCATTTCATTCCATCATATTATTCTTTGCTCTAGGGTTAAGACTCCTTTTTAAAACAAAAGGGTGAAGTTGGGCTTGGCTGTTGGGCCTGACTCTGCATCAATCCCCCCGTCTAAGAAAAACTCGACCTCGAGTTCTCAGACGAAAAGAAAGCATACCAAATCACACGTGTGCTTTCCCAGTGTGGTGTCTTTAAAGTGTAAATATGCCCACATGAGACAAATCGAATCAAACATGTGCCTTCCTAGTGTAGGGTCTTCAAATGATATCTGTGCACACGTGAGGCCGTCAGATGTCATCTAGTCAGGTTGTCATCGAGCCACAATGAGAATGTTGGAGCGGCTCACCTCCGCCATTGATGGTATATTCTGAATCCAAAAGTGTCATCATGACCAACTCTCGATGGCGCAACAGTAAAATGTGAGTAAAATACACCTCCGATGAGACAAAACTTTGATGTCGCTCTAGGAGATCTGCATCAGGTTGTTGTAGCTCACACTTAGGCAACCACGTAACATCTATCATGGGCTTGGGCTTCCTCGTCACAAGATACTTCCTGTAACCTCCAAAATGTGTGGAAACCTCAAGAAGAACTCAACCTCGAGTCTGTTTCAAAAAAAAAAAAAACTATTTTTTTATTTTAATATAAAAAAATATTTTTCTGTTTTAAAAAAAAAGAACTCGACCTCGAGTTCCAACAAACGAGAAAAAAGCAAACCAAATCTTACGTGCACCTCCTGTGAGGTCTTCAATGTGTAGCTTGCGCACATGAGAGAAATCAACCGACATGCGCATCTTCCTCGAGTGGGGTCTCAAATGATATATGCGCGCATGAGGCCTTTAGTCGACATGTAACTGAACTATCATCGAACTACCATGAGACCACTGGATCAACTCTATCCAGTCGTAGATGATATATGTAGAAACCTGTCTATCGCCACTAGCATATCTCCCCGGTTGGAAAGAAGGCAACTCTGGTGAAGAGTGGAAACACTGAAGTCGCTCCAATAAGTCCGGATCAAGTCGATGCAACTCATCCTCTATCAATCCTGTGGTGTTTGTCCTTGGCCGGTGCTTTCACTTGACGAGATACCATTAAAAACCTCTGGAAAATGTAGAAAACTCTTCCTCATCCAAGATGAAATCTATCTTCTCTCTTTTGGGAAACAAGGAAGGCAAAGAAGAACGGATTGGTGAGGGTTGTATATGTGTAGGTTGTGGGTTATGGAGTGAGACAAGGTGATGGCCTGGATTGAGGGGAGTTCCAGGTTGTGAGAGTCGGCTAGATGGTGGGGACGACAGGACAGTGTGAGGGTCAAGTTGATGATTTAGATTGAAGGGAGTTCTAGACTGTGAGGGTGAGTTAGATGGTGGCACATGTAGAGGATGAGGGGACTATATTGGTGCGTGGCGTGGGTCATGCTGTGGGTTAGAAATGTAATACCCCAGATTTTCAGTTTATCAATATTTACGAAAACTGCCATTGAATGTGTGAATTAATGGTTATGAACCTTAGATGGGTAAGGTGTTGGGCAATGGCCTAATTAAGACCCAATGGATATGTTATAAGGATCAATTTAAAGTAAATGGGTAAGGTGCATTTAATTGGGTCAAGGTTGTTATTTGGGTCAAAATGCCCAAAAGGGACCCAATGAGTCATAGTTGACTTGGTTGACCACCAAGTGAGTCCAAGCTTAATTTGGTTGGGGCTGATTTGAGTTGGAAATGGAATCAAATAGTTGAGTTGAATTAAATGGTTGAGTTGAATTAAATGGATGAGTTGCGTTAAGTGAGTTAAATAAATTTGGATTAAATGAGTTGGATGGAATATTTATTTCAAGTCAGTGAAGTGTGTAGATGAAAGGTGTTTGGTTGTTTTCAAAATTTAAACAATGGAACACATTGGATGCATGGGAGGTATATCTCATGCATGGAAACCAAATGGGAATTAAATGGGGAGATAAAAGGGTTTTGGAGGTTACACAAGGCTTAACCTTAGCACATGTTGGGAAGATGGGAGTTTCATTTCATAGAATGAAACTCCAAATTGTATCACTAATGGGAGGTGGACTGTTTTGTGGTTATTACACAATTCAACCATGGCACACGTTGGAAGCATGGAGGGTTTCCATCTCAAGATGGAAACCCAAGGGTCAATGATGGGAGTGTTTCATCTCATGCATGAAACCTCCAAATAAACCATTAATGGGAGGAGAAAGGTTGGTGGAGGTTACACCATTCAAACAAGGCAGCACCTTTGGGGGCCTTGGAGTTTCATCTTATGGATGAAACCCCCAAGATGGAACACCAGTGGGAGGTGGACGGTTACATAAAGCATCAAGCATATTGTTGGGACATGGGAGATGAAAGGACATGGAGTTTCATCTCATGGATGAAACTCCCAAACAGTCCAATAATGGAGAGGTGACGGTTACACAAGCCAAACAATGGCAACACCGTTGGAGCCTTGGGAATTTCATCCTATGGATGAAACTCCCAAGTAAGCATAAAGGATTATGGTTAAATGCAAATGGGAGTTACAAGTGGTGCCACCAAGAGACACCACCATGGGCTGAATTTCATTAACCAAAGAATTTTTCATTTCACTCTCTCTCTCTCTCTCTCCCTCCCTTGGCCGTTTTTCACCTCTGAAGACAAAATCTTGGCTGGTTGTCTCTCACACAAATCATTCCTTGGCCGATCACTCCACCATGACATAGTGGACTTAGAGCAAAGGAGGTTGCATCTTAAGGTTTTATCACTCTCATCCAAGGCCAAGTTTCTCTCTCTCTCTCTCAAATCAAAACCTCATTTGGCTGAACCACTCCAAGGGGTTTCCAGCAAGGTTAGGCTTTGCTAAAAGATCAAGAAGGAAGGACTAAGGAAGGAGAAGTATCAAGAAAGAGTGAAAGAACCGGGAGTCGCGGAATTGGTAAGTGCTCCATAAACCTTTGTTAAATGAAATGGTTAAGGAAACATGATCTGGCCATTGTATGGCCGAACCTATCAAGGGTTAAAATCATGGTTAATGATGTTTAAAAAGGGAAGAACATGGATCATAGGGTTCGGCCATGTGTTTGATCTGGATTTTTATACTAACCCATGTGTTTGACCCTAATTGGAATACCTATTGGGCGCGTTGTCTAACGCCCTACTTCTACCCTAGTTGATGACACAGGAAGGGAACGGAACGAGGACGTGGTTGGAGCCAAGCTTAGGAGCTTGGATGATTAAGCTATATGTTGTTTATGTTATTCGGAATTGTAATAACGTAGTTTTATTTGCTATGGATTGGATGGTTAATATTTGGATATTTAAGTTATGATAATTATTATTAAGTGTTGGACTACTTTGCTATCTAAATTGGAATAGGATTGTTATCCTATTGTTATTCCGCATATATGATTTATTCCGCAAGTTAACTTGAGTACGTGTGAACCATTTTTGTGGACTTGGTCCACGCACACGTATAGTTGGCCAGTTAAGGGTCGGGCTTTGTAAGCTGGGACTTAGCTCGCGTCGTGACGTCCCGCTCTTTATCACTTTAAAAAAAAAAAGACTCTGATTTCGAGTGAAAAGGGCGGGGTGTTGTAAGAAAGGCTATTAGGATTAGGGTGAAGCTGTGGGTCAAGAAGGCCAATATGATGGTCAAGAAGGTCAATATGTGGAACATGGTCATGTTGATGTCGGATGGGGCTTAGAGGTGAAGGTGCTGGAACTGGATAGAGTGTAAGTCCTCCACATGATCATCCACATTAAATCCCTTGGTTCACAATGAGAATCTGCAGCAAACTTATATTTTTCATCGCATATATTAATGTGACTTTTAATTTCAGCGTGCGAATCATGAATGTACAGTGCAAATGTAGACGACGCTGGCACTGGAGTAGGGTCTTTGGATGGGGATGGTACGGAAACACACTTAACCAGGGAAAGAGAAGATCTCTGTTCTTTTCATCATCACTAGGGTTTTTTTCTTCAATTTCAACGATTTCCACATATTCAGTTAGAACAGCTGCTCTTGGTTCAAAGTCAATAGCGTGCTGAATATCATGCATGGGAGGGAGCTCATCCCGTAAATCGTCAGGGAAGACATCTTGAAACTCTCTCATAATCGACTCAACCTCCCTGAGGGCGATCAACCCTAGGCTCGGAGGATGTTTCTTTTGTGACCAATGCAAATACGATGTCCTCCTCTTTAGCCTCTTTCTCAAACTCCGTAGGACTGAGAATATGCAGGGCTTTGGGTTTTGAGCCACTGTTGTTTGTGCCCTTGCTTGGCTTCTCTGCCTTGGTGCTTTTGGAGGGAGAGGTTCAACTTAATCCTTTTATCTTCAAAGATGAATGAGCACACGTTCGACCTACCGAACAGTGTGGCATCCATGTCATACAACCAAGGTCTCTCCAAAGTAATGTTACCTACTTCCATAGGTATCACGTCGCACCATATAATGTCTTTATAGGATGAAAATTGGACAGGTACCTAACATTGTTGAGTCACGTGAATAGATGATGAGTTCACCCACACAATCCGATATGGGTGAGGATGGACGATGGGTGACAACTCTAATTAGGAAACTGTCGACGAAGCAATGACATTTGTACAACTCCCACTATCAATGATAACCTTACAGGTCTTGTCACCGCTTTTAGCAAAGGTGTAGAAAATATTACTCCTTCGCCAATCATCACTCTCTGTTGGTTGTGTTAGGGCACATCGACGCACCGCCATCACACGCGGGGTATTACCCTCCCCACGTGGGTATGAGTCTTCTTGCACAAAAGCGAAACCATTCTCAAAGTCCTTATACTCATCCTCATTGATGTCTTCCAAATTGGGCTCATGGACTTCTTCCTCTACTCGACACTTAAGATGGGTTACGGTGGTCCGTAGATCAGTAAACACTTTGACTAACGTGTTGAAGTCCATAATGGGAGTATCGGGATTGGATTGTTCAATTTGGGAACTCATTTCTGGATGGTATTCTTGACCACTACGGGTGGGCATGCACAGATACATGTGCTACGATACCCCTAGACTCACGGATATGGGACAGCTAAGTGCTATGCAATGATCTAAGTAGAAATGCAATGCAATTTTTTTTAATTAATTAATTAATTTTAATTAATTACTTTTTTTTTTACTAAATGCAAATCTATGACCATGGATGTTTAAGGAAACACCCTAACTTAGCTCTGATACCAATTTAATGCAGGAAAGAAAGGATAGGGCAATCCTAAATGCCTAATGTGGTTCCCTAAAATTAAAAGGGATGAAAATAATGCACCCTAAATCTAAAATGGGCTGAAATTAAACAATCAATTAATATTTGCAACTAATTAACATAAATCTATCATAAATAAACATGCAAATACTAAAAATCTAATGTGTTAAATGGATTTAAATGACTAATAATAGGCTAGATGGATGGTACATGAGAAATAACATATAAAGAAAGGGGTAAATGAGAAAAGGATTTGACTCTTAAACTCATTACCCGTATAATGAAATGGATGAGGGATACGAATGGAATTCCATGAAAGGTTGTCTTAAGGCAACGATACAAATGGGAAAATAGAAAAGGGGTGGAAGCCGCAGAAGATGGCGACGGAAAGGGAGGGTTACGGCAGCATGAAGTGGAGATCTAAGGGTGGCGAAAACGGATTTGGGTCAGAGGAGAGAGGTTTAAGGTGTTATGGTAGCAAAAAGGAAGAAGGAAGGGATCGTGGAAAGGGCTACAAGGTTCTCGTATGGCTGCGGTATCTCTGGGTGGGAGATTTAGGGGAGGCGACAACAGTGGGAGGGTCTAGAGGAAGGGGCAACAACAAGGGGAAGGAGATTTGGAAGTGGTGATGGCTGCATGGAGGTTTAGAGGGCTTTGTGATGACAGTAGGGAGGTCTATTGGTGTAGGCGGCAGCCAGGGAAGGGGAAGATGCAGTCATGGCTGTAGTATGTGAGCTCAAGGAGGTGGGTGAAAATAGGAAGTCCAAAAAGGGGTGTGCTAGATTTGTTTGGCAGATATGAAACTGGTTCTGGTGTTGAGGGAGGGGACTGTTGGGATTCTCAGCAAGGAAAGGAGAAGAAGAGAGAAGAAGAGAGGAAGAAGAAGAATCAAGAGAAGTAGAAGAAGAATACCTGGAGAAGATGTGGAAAGGAGAAGGAGAAGATAGGAGAATTGATTCAATTGGCTTTACACCAAACCCTCAAGGGGAAATCATCACCATGCACATCATGGAGGCTAATGCTTCAAGCTTTCTTCATTTCATTCCATCATATTCTTCTCTGCTCTAGGGTTAAGACTCCTTTTTAAAACAAAAGGGTGAAGTTGGGCCTGGCAGCTTGGCTTGACTATGCATCATATATAGCAAAAGCGGAGAAGGAATTTAAGTAACTAATCAACCCAGACGAAGTCTCGGGTCATTTAGTCACGAATTGGCTCACATGGGTAGGCACATGGGTTAAATAAATTGGAAACTTAGGCAATTAGCATATTAGATGGTTTCCATTGGATTCAAAAAGGGGCCGACAAGCACTGTTGGGACATAAATAGGTTACGTCAGCAGAGGGATGATAATAGAGGGATAGCGGCAATCAGAGGAGTGTATTGTGAGAGTCATGGAAGTGAGGGTGAGAGGATCTGGGCCTGGCGACAACATAGAGGGTAGTAGAGAGGCTGGTGACAATAGGGATGGGACCCAAACTGCAATAGGGAAAGGGAAAGGGGCGAAGGTGAAGGCTACAATTGATTTGGGGGTTGAATGAAGGTTGTATGGGGATTTGGAGTGGTTTGCAAAGACAATAAGGGCTTGGGAAAGGCCTGCAGTGCAAAAGGAGATGGTACATAGGAGGCGGAAGAGGCTAAGGGGTCAAAAGGGGGATTTGGAGAGGTCTGCGAAGACTGTAGGGGCTTGGGAAAGGCCTGCAGTGCAAAAGGAAGATGGTACAGAGGAGGCGGAAGAGGCTAAGGGGTCAAAAGGGTAAGGACAGAGACATGGGTGAGTGGCGAAAGGTGTGTTGGGTTGTAGCCAGTGACATATAGGATTTAGGCAAGGGGTGGAAGGAAGTGAAAGGAAAAGGGAGGGAGAAGAAGAAGAGACATAAGAAACAAAGGGAAAGAGAAGAGAAGAGAGAGAGAAGAGAGAGAGAAGAGGAAGGAGGAAGATGAAGTACCTGGACAGGAATTGCTTTTCACTGTTCTCCCCGTCTCTCACCGTTGCTTCTCACATACTCGGCGGGCTTCCTTCCTTCTTCCTTCGCTCCTTTTCTTCTTTTCTTCAATCATTTCTTCTCCTTTTTTTCTTCTAATCATCGATTGCTGCATAGGGTACAAGGCCCCTTTTTTAAAACAAGTTGTGGCTGTGGGTTGGGCTCGAAACTGGGCCTGGCTCAAGACTAGGCCAAGGCCCAGGTAGCTGCTCCTCATCAACTACCCTCCTGACACTGAAGAAAGATGGCACCTGGCGCATGTGCGTGAACAACAGAGCAATTAACAAAATCACCATCAAGTATCGGTCTCCCATTCCACATCTTGACTACATGCTTGACATGATGGCCGTGCTATCGTCTTTTCAAAGATTGATCTTAAGAGCGAGTATCATCAAATCCGTATATGACCAAGAGATGAATGAAAGACAACCTTCAAGACGAAGGATGGTCTACACGAGTGGATAGTTATGCCTTTTGGCTTGACCAACGCTCTTATTACATTTATGTGGGTGATGACCCAGGTGTTTAGACCCTTCATGGGCAAGTTCTTGGTGGTATATTTTGACGATATTCTTATCTATAGCACCGCCCAGGAAGGACACCTACAACATCTGAGGTTAGTCTATGGCATCCTTTGAATTGAAAAGCTATACGCAAACCTAAAGAAATGTACATTCATGGCTGATAGTGTCATTTTCTTAAGGTTTGTAATCTCGTCGGGAGGGATGTCAATGGACCCTGAAAAGATTAAGGCCATAGTAAGTTGGCCCGAACTGCAGAACATTTATGAGGTGCGAAGTTTTCACGACTTAGCCACCTTCTATAGGCGGTTTATTTGAGGATTTAGTTCCATCATGGCTCCCATCAATGATTGCATTAAGAAATGGGAGTTCACTTGGACTAAGGCAACCTCAAAGGCTTTCCAGGAGATCAAGACCTGTATGGTCAAAGCTCCTATCATGCGGCGACCTGACTTTGCCAAAGTCTTTGAAATCGCATATGATGCATCTGGCGTTGGAATAGGTGGAGTCCTCAGTTAGGAAGGACATCCTATCACTTATTTTAGTGAGAAGTTGAATGAGGCCAAACAGTGATATTCCACATATGATAAGGAATTCTATGCAGTTGGTGCAAGCATTACGTCATTGGAGACACTATCTCCTACTGCAAGAATTCGTGCTGTTCTCAGATCATGAGGCCTTTAGGTACCTCAATTCCCAAAATAAATTAAGCCCAAGACATGCTAAGCGGGTTGAGTCTCTCCAGGGGTACACCTTTTTGCTCAAGCACAAGGCTGGGGTCGAGAACAAACCAGCCGATGCGTTGAGTTGTAGGGTCGCACTGATACACTCCATGAGTGTAAAAGTGACCGGGTTTGAACGATTAAAGGATGAGTACCCCACATGCCCGGATTTTGGGATTTGTACACCTCACTCTTGAGCGACCTAAGAAGTACAGATACGGGTACGCGTATCGGATACGACACGTATCCGAAACGGGGATACGACAAATTTTGAAAAACTAGGATACGGGTGCGGCAGGATACGCCGAATTAAAAAAATTATTATATATATATATCAATAAAATAAATTCAGACATTTACAAAAAATATCATAAATTCTACTATGAGATAAAAATTATTAGAAAATTATATTTTTATATTTATAATGAATACTATATATATATATATAATGCATTACAAATGATATATATTAGTAAAGATTACAAAAGATATATATATTATAAAGATTAGACTTTTAGCAATTTAGTATTATGAAAAGATATACATAATATGTGAATGATTATTGAGGTTAAAAAAATAATACTGAAGATATATATATATATATATATATATATATATAATTTTTTTTTTTTTCCCTTTTCTCCCGTGCTGCCGTATCCCGTGCCGTGTCCCGCCTCCCGTGTCCCGTCGTATCCCTCTGTGTCTGTTGCCGTATCCTTGACGTATCCGTGTCGGAAACGTATCCGACACGGATACTCGAATGGTTTCGGAGTATCCGTGGTTCATAGTGAGCGACCAAGAGAGGAGAGATAAAGAGTTTAATGTGGTTGAAGACTTGTTGTTTCGAGGAAGTAAACTCTGCATTCTCCGAACTTCCTATGGGAGTTTCTTGTTTTGGAGCTTCATGCCAGAGGAATAGTCCGACATTTCAAGAGAGACAAGACGATTGCCTTGGCTGAGGACATGTTCTATTGACCTAGTCTGACGAGAGATGTGGCTAAGATCATTGGGCAATGTCGAACTACTTAATTGGCAAAGCAGAGGGAACAGAATGTAGGATTGTACACACCTTTGCCAGTTCCCCAAGCTCCTTGGTAGGATCTTAGCATGGATTTCATACTTGGACTTCTGAAGATAAATAAGTACGATTCCATCTTGATGGTTGTGGACCGTTTTTCCAAAATGGCTCATTTCCTACCTTGCTATAAAACCTCCGATGCTTCCAACATTGCAAAGATTTTTGTTGGAGTGATTGTGAGGCTCCATAGGTTACCAAAGACTATTGTGTCAGATAGGGATGTTAGGTTCAGCTACTTTTGGAAAACCCTATGGCACATGATGGGCACTAGGCTACTGTTTTCATCCGCGTCTCATCTTCAGACTGAGGTATTCAATCGTAGCCTAGGTAATCTTATGCGTTGTCTGGTGTGTGAGAATACACGTTCTTGGGATGTATGTTACCAATTGCAGAGTTCGTGTATAACAACTTGGTCAATAGGTCCATAGGTATGAGCCCCTTCGAAGCCGTGCATGGTTACAAGTCTAGAAAGCCCATAGATCTCATACCCATGTCAGTATCCCATAGGCCGTCAGAGTTTGCATCCTCATTCACACAACATATAAATGATTTTCATGCTAAGATTAAAAGAGATTAATATGAGCAACGGAGATATAAGTCTGATGTAGATGTTCATTGTCGATTCAAAGAGTTTGATGTGAGTGACTGTTATGATCTGTGTTAGTCCTGAATGGTTCCCACAAAGGACTGTTAAAAAGTTACATACTCGTAGTGCGGGGCCCTTCAAAATTTTGAGACGAGTGGGGCCCAATGCATATACTGTAGATTTTCCATCAGATATGGACATTAGTTCTACATTCAATATGGAGGATCTAGTACCTTTTCATGGCCCAACAATTTTATCATCCAACCCCACCTCACATTAGTCTCAACCTAATCCACATACTGGCCTACCTGACCCACTTCATGACCCTTGGCATGCACCTACACAGCATTTGCATCCTTTACATTCATTCCCTTCCTTCCCACACAAGAGAGATGAGATAGAATCTATTCTGGACGAAGAAGTGGTTTCTGCACATTCTGGAGACTACCATAAATACCTTGTGAAGTGGAAGAACGAGTCGATGACAGACGCCACATGGTTGACAGAGGATGAGTTACAACGACTGGATCCAGATTTGCTAGGTTTCGGAGCTTTGTTTCGCTGGAGGTACCTTCTTCACACCTAAGGAGAGATGACCACAACGATAGACCAGATTTTCTGAGTTTATCAGCGACACCAGAGGAGAACCGCGCCAACACTCTCATTGTGGCATGATGATTACCTGCTTGGATGATGTTGGAGACCTCATGTGCGTGTGATTGCACATTGAAGACTCCACATTGGGAAGATGTGTGCGTGAGAAGATTTGTGTCCTCTCATCTGTTTGAACTCGAGGTCGAGGTTTTCTCAGATGGGGGGATTGATGCGGAGCATTGGATTGATTTATTTATTTATTATTTATCTCTTGATGTATTTTTTTTTATTTGAGGGTATTTTAGTCATTTTGTCATTAGGGGTATTTTGGTCATTTCCGTGGTGTGTTTATTATAAATAAGATGTAGCCTCATTGAGGCCGATATAGTGATATAATCGAATGAATTTTTTTTGCCTTTGCTCCTTGCGATGGTTGTGTTGGTGTGAATCCACTGAAGCTCGGTGAGAAACCAAGTGGCGAGAAGTCCAAGTATTTCCTTCTCTCTCTCTCTCTCTCTCTCTTTGCTTCTCTTTCCTCTCTCTTTTTTTTTTTTCTTTCTCTTGAACCCTAGGCCTTTCCCACCAAATCTTATCCCCTTCCCTTGTTGTCGAAACCTTCCAAGACCCTCCTTTTGCCATCGCCTACCCCCTATAACCCATCTTCCCTTTGCCGCCATTCCCAGATCCTCCCGCTGTTGTTGTCGTGTCCCCCATTTCCCTACTTGACTTCCGTGACCCCTAAGCCCTTTATTGCCTGCCGTTTCCCTCTAAAGCCCCTCTCCTTGCGTGTCGTGTCTCTCCTGGGCCCATCTGACCTTAGCCTTCCTTTAATCCCTTTTGCTGCCTTAACCCCTATGTTTCCAAATCTTGAACCCCTTTTCACCGTAACCTACCCATAAGCCTAAAAACCTTGCCTTTATAGACACCTTACCTATTTTGACGTTAGATCTACATATTCGTGGGAACTGACAAACCCCTTTGTTTTGAGGGATCCCGCCGCGTTTGGTAATTAGGTCTGGATTATGATTTAGTGTTTACATTGAATTTCTGAGAATTCCGTGATTATTTGTAGCTTGTTTATATTATTTAATTGCAAAATATTAATTTAGATCTTTGATTTCAGCCTTCATATAGGTAATTCATGTTTATTTGATCACATCCTATTGCATTAGACATTTAGGGTTTCTCTAGTGGTGTCCTGCATCAATATTCTTTTAAAGACAACGAGTGGACCCTCACATAAAAAGATTCTTCTATTCCTTATCTCCATCTTTTATGTGGAAGGTATGCACTTTTCTTGCCATACTTCCCAAGATATAGGCAGAGGGAACATTTTTCAACACAAAAATTCCCATGTATCTTTGATGCTCTCAACACCCAATCATCCATTGGGTGTTGAAATAATTTGGGAGGGGGGGTAGCGTTGGGCAATTGGACACATGTAATTGGAGGGATATAAAGCGAGTGTAAATAGGTCAAAGTATGAATATAGATATGTATTATTGGTAATAATTTTTAGTTAATGATTTTTCGAAGAAATATTTAATGAAAAAGAAATTCAAAATGCTATATAGTATAATGATTATACTAACATCATGCCATGGGCAAAAGATGGCCTCCAACTGCTATCTCATGAGAATACAGAAACAATCTGAAAGACCCATAACTGAAACTATCCATTGCACCTTTATTGCCCCATTTTCCATACAAGTCTTCCCCTAACTTGGGCCCTGTTATAGGTGTTGCCACCATCATGCATTAAATGATATCCTCTGTAAGAACCCATTGCACCAAAAACATTTTCTGAGGGACTAGTGTCCTAGATCCCAGTCCACATGGGAATTGGGCTTTGAAGGTTTAAACAAAAGCTAGCCTGTTGGAAAAAAAATTCTATTTATCTTTTGGTGGCCAAATCATACCCTAATTAATCTCTTAGTTACTGCCTATCTTTCAAAAAATCCAATAATATTTCTTTTGGAATGTTGGGACGGTGGAACGAAATTCCACTTGGTGGATTGGAGTAAAGTTGAACTACCTTTCTGGTTTGGGGGCTTGGGCCTTGGAAACGTAATTGAAAGAAATTGGTCTGTTTAGCCAAGATTTTGTGGAGGTTTGGGGAGGAAAGGGGGGCTCTTGAAAGAGCTTTTATCAAATTATAACACGAGGAAACCTTGGGGGAATGGTTTCCAAGGATGATGGCATTTATATTTCAAAAAAGTTAGCAATTCTAGGCCATTTTGTGGGTGACATAATTAGGGAAAGAAGGAAGCGGGGGGGGGGAGGGGGGGAGAGGAATCTTCAAAGGGCTGTTATCAAATTATAACACACGGAAACCTTTAGGGAGTGGTTTCCAAGGATGATGGCTCTTATATTTAAAAAAAGTTAGCAATTCTAGGCCATTTTGTGGGTGAAATAATTAGGGAAAGTCTGCCATTACAAGTGGGAGATGGTTCTAGAATCAAGTTTTGGGAGGACTGTTGGGTGGTTAACTAGACCTTAGGAATTTTTCAAGAGGTCGTACTCTATTTCCACCAACAAAAGACTGTTTTATGGAGTGTGTTGAGACCAGTGGGGTATAGTGATTTGGGCTCTCTCCTTTAAAAGGAACTTAGTGGACTGCGAAAATGAGTAGTCTGAAAGACTTACGCATCCTTTTGAGAAGTGAATAATAGGGTTTGGAACGAGGATCCCTGTGGGATTTGTTCAAGCAAGTTTATTTTCTTGCTCAGAAGACCACCTTTGGCCTTTTATTTTCCTTCTAGAGCCATTCAGAAACCCATGGCCTCTTCCAAAGTTTTTTTGTTGATTGGCTTTCTTGAATAAAATTCTAACCCAAGACAATCTCAAGCTCAGGAACATACCCTTCTCTAATTTATATTTCCCATGTTGGAATCATTAGTAATTTGTTGACCATATTTTCATAAATTCTCCATTTGTATTTCCAATTGTTCCTTTTTCCTCTTCTTTTTCCATTCATTGTGTTTGCCCCCCTCCTTTGCTTTAGGCTCTTATGTTGGATGAGGAGAAAGTATTTTAGGGAATTCCCTTAGTGTGGGGATTCTCATTTATTTGTTTGGTATCAGTAGGGAAAAAGGTATGAGGCGAAAAGAAGGAAAGAGGTAGGGAAACCATGGCTTCTCCTTTCTCTTAAGGGGAAACAAATTTTGCCTTGGGAAGGGAAGTGGGACCTGTTTAGCAAACACTAAACATGGTAAAAGAGGGGAATTCTTTTCGTTCTGCTGCTTTCCCTCATCCAAACGGACCAAGAAAGGTCAAATCTTTGTGGAAATTAGTACTTTGGCCATGGCATAGTTTGAATGGGGGCAGAACAATTGGTGGATCTTTGAAGACAAGGTGGCATTTAGACTCCATCTTAGTTGAAAGAATTAGACTTAACATAATTTGGTGAACTTTGGTATCGAAGGTGTTTAGGAGAATCACCTAAGGCGGAATGGGGCTTTTATTTTATAGGTTTCTTGTCATATTTATGTAATTTTTTATAGCCTATTTAAGGGTGTGTTTGACAATTGTCAGATTTGAAGCTTGAAATTTTTTACGCTTGATAGTTTAGAAGTAAATGTTAAAAAAAATCTTACTGCTTGGTAATGTTAAAAAAATAGATGGATAGAATATGATTTTTTCCTGTTTAAAAATCCAAACATAGCCTTAATAAAAATATGACAATTCTCTTTTTTTTTTTGGAAAGGTAACTTCATTAATAAAAAAAGGGAAACAAGAATACAAAGAAAGGCAGACTAAAAGGAACTCACCACATGGAAAAAAACCACAAAAACCCCTTTGCACCCATTACAAGAATTTCTTTACAATTCCATAGATAGAGACAACTCCTGACCCGCCATCTCATCAGCTGTTGAGTTAGCTGACCCAGCAGCCCAGTGTCACGAGGGCGGTTTCCCATGCAAAATGACTAGCCAATGAGGGAGGTGCCACCCCCACTTTTAAACCCTAGACCATCCCAACCTCTTCCAATGTGGGGCAAATCTTGTCCTGTGACACCAAGCAATCTTAAAATCATATGCAGCGATGAAATGCCGAATCCTCTCAATTTTATCTAAGACTATCCACGGACATAGAGATCCCAATGCCCATCCAACAAGTATAAGTTTGAGACTAGAACAATGCATGATCCTAAAGGAGCTGAATAGGATCAATTCCAATTTTTAATTAATAACCTTAATTCATTTTAATTTATTTTCCAAATTAAATTATCAACCATAGTAGGTAATCCAATTTATCAAAAATATATGAATTAATTAATCATGCTATGTGCAGCGGAAATAAACCAAAGTATGTGCAAGTAACGACAATCAAACACATCAAACAAACACACATGCACAATAATTTATAGTGGTTTGGTTCTCCTGAACCTACGTCCACTCTTGGACGCACCCAATCTTGGGCCATCTGGAACTCACTATGAAAGGGTAAACCACCCTAACAATACACATCTAGTTTTGACAGGTTCGATCACCAAGGTCTACTCCTCGATTCTCTATTTTTTATGTTGGTTCGATCACAAAGGTCTACTCCACCTTACATTGTATAATAAATGAAAAAACAAGAACACTTTGTAGCTCCAAAAAGATCTTGAATGTGTTCTTGAAAAAATGCCTCCTTGCTTGGATCTTCAATGCTTGAGATACTCCGGTGTTTGCAACCGAAGAGGAGGCTAGGTCTAGTGTGAGGAAAAGGTATTACAGTAAATCCTTGGAAGATTAACGCTTCTTTTCTTTCCTTGTATCTTGGAGTTCCTCTTTGTATGGGCAAACCTTGGAAAATGTGCTAGGATAAGGTGATTGAAAAAATGGAGGAGATTATCCACTTGGAAAGGTCAATTTTTATCAATTGGTGGCCGTATTGTTCTCCTTAAGTCCGTGTTGGCTAGTCTTCCAGTTTACTTCCTTAGTGTCTTCAAGTGTCTGGCGGCGGTGGCAGATAAGTAGATAGGATTCAGAGACAATTCTTGTGGAATGATGAAAGAGAAAAGCGTAAATTTCACTTGGTCAGGTGGTCTCAGGTCTGTAGATCTAAGAAGGAAGGGGGCTTGGGTCATCATCCAGTTCACCAAAGTCAATGCTGATTTGCTGGGGAAGTGGTTATGGCATCTGGGGGATTCTTCAGGTGGTTTATGGAAGGACATTATTCGTAGGAAGTATAGGTTGTTGGGTAGTGGATTGCAGGTTGTCATTGTTAATAGGAGGGACTCTGGTTTCATGAAGGGTGTGTGTTCAATTGCACCTGCTTTTGGTCGTCACATTTGGTATCGGGCTTATACAGGAGATGACATATTAGTTTGGTTGGGAGATGCTCCATTGTCTCATTTGTTCCCGGACCTTTATTTCCTTGTGGCAAACAAACATGCTACGGTTAAGGACTATTATGATATCATTCAGAATAAGATTGTGAACCCCAAGGGGTTATCCCAATTGGTTTGGGAGCAAGATCTCTAGAGGGAGGTCTTAGGTTAATGAAGGGCCACTTCCTATGGGAATATGTATACAGTAAGGTTCCGTTGACTTACCCGGTGTGTGCGGATAGGGGGTTTTCACACACCCTGGAGGACTAGTTTGGTGCGATACCTGGACACCTTCGGACCTAAAAAAATAAAAAAGATTGTGTGGGGTCTGCAGTTTCGAAGAGATTTGGAGGATTGGGTGGTGGAAGATTGGATGTCTTTCATGACGTTGTTGGGTAGTGTTTTTGTGTTGGGGCAAGGTAATGATCAGCAGATTTGGGAGTTAGATCCTTTTGGTATATTTTTAGTGAAGTCTTTTTGTAATTATCTTTTGTTGGTTGGCGAAGCTCCTGTCGTTTACCCTAAGATTTGGGAGGGAGTCTCCCCTTTTAAGGTGAAGGTGTTGGGTTGGCTGGCAGGACTACAAAAATCTTCACTATTGATAATTTAAGGTTGAGGAAGATGTATATTGTTAACGCTTGCCCTATGTGCTTAGCTGTAGAGGAGACGGTGAATCATTTATTTCATTGTAGTTCTCTTCTTGTATTTGGGAGCACTTCTTTCAGGGTTTGGATATTGATTTCTGTATTCGAAAAGCTTGGTGTGAGTTGTTTAATGAAGAAATTGTGTTTTTTGGTAGTTTTTTCGTCGGCAGTTATGGAAAGCGACTTCCTTGTGTATCGTTTGATCCATTTGGTTAGAAAGAAATCAGAGGGTTTTTCATGGAAACGTCGACTCCTTCGATGGTATTCTTGATAAAATTAAGCTGCGGGTTGCTTGGTGGGTGGTTGGTCTGATGCAGATTCGTCAGTTCTCAGTTTCAAAGATGTGTAGGGATTGGGCTTCGGTGGATTCATCTAGTGGTTATTTGGATTCTAGACCTCCTGTTCCTTGGTCTCCTCCTCCTTCTGGGTTGCTCAAGCTCAATTTTGATGGGAGTTGTATGCGGGAAGCTGGTCTCGCTGGGTATGGTGGGCTTATTCGTAATGATTTAGGGAATACTCTGATTTCTTTTGCTGGCCCTATTCATAATGGGTTGGTAATTGATGTGGAGTTGTTTGCTTTGTGGAGAGGTATTTTGGAGTTGGAAGAGCTAGGGGTTCAAGGGAGTTTGGAGATGTTTACAGGTGTCTAACTAAGTTGGAACTTCTTCTCAGAGTCTAGGAAGGTTTAGGATTGATTTCCAATTCGATGGCTTTTGAAATGAGCTCTGAATTTATAGATAAATATCCCAACGACTAGTTTGACTTATCAACGACTAGTTTGACTTTCAATAGTCTTCGTGCAATATCTTCATCTTCCATAGGCAAGGTTCTGACAATTTGTTACGAAATTGACAACACGGTTAAACCGGGATCTAATAATCTCCCCCTTTGTCAATTTTGTGACAAAATCTAGACTCTAAAAATACAACATTTTTAACCAAATAAATACTTAATTATTATTAAAAATTACACCCAATAGATGACATTTCATGTAACACCCCGCCCTCTCCCACCTAGATCAGAGTGATAATAAATGGACATTTCCGTGGAGAGGGAGGAGACACCACGACACAAGTCGAGTCCGAGTCCGAAGACCCGACCCTCGACTGGCCCAACCTAGCATATGCGTGGATTGGAATCCACTATAACACTTAACACATGCTAGCATAAATAAGCAGAAATTCAAAACATTTATATATTGCATGAATAATATATCACATCTCAAAGCAAAAGTAAGGAAGTTCCCGACATAAGTCAAATACATTACTTCAAATATCTACGAGTCCAAGAATATTACATCCCATGGTCATTCTCTTTCACGAATTACATTGCTCTCGAATATCAAAGTGAACTAAGTCACAAGCATCTCTTTGCATGAAATCTTGCCTATGCTTGACTGCCGCATAGTCCAACCTCATTTCCGTTTCCTTGACTTGCACCTACATCTAAAGGGGGAAATTATGGGCTTAGTCAACGCGCCCAGTAGAAATCCCAATCATAAGGGGGTGCACAAAGGACTGTTATAGTAAATCATTTTCCAAAAACATATCACAGTACATTTTTTAAAACCAATTTCATATCATTATAAAGTTGCCATACTTTTTCAAATGATAACATAATATAATATCTCATAAACATTTCATGCTCGAAAATCTTATGCTCAAACTATAATCCATAGTTTCCATAATATGACATGCCATGAGTGATATGAACAATGCATGTCTTTTCCATGTCTCATGATATGCATCTAACAATTTAACCGGCCTTCTGGTGGAGTGTTGCCTCGATACCCAATCTTTGTGGTGGCATCCGCCGGGGGACTGTTCTCTATCCACATTTTTTACAACTGAGACTATCGGTGGAGTGTGGTCTCTTCCCTTTGCGCAGGATTTCGGGACTGGTTACCCAGGGGCTCTTCGTCCCAATCATATGTCATTTTTGTTTCCTTTCAGGACTTCTCTGACCCAGGAGCTTTATGACCCAATTTTCATTTCGGGACTTCTATGACCCAGGAGCATTACGGCTCAACTCATTATCATTATTCACGATGCCAAAGCGTAATCGTACAATCCAGCTTTGGTCGTCAAATACAATCCCCATCTCATGCAACATGCATGAGGTACATGAATGCAAAATGATGCTCTCATGAATTCCCATTCATTCTCAATCATAAGCGTAATTTCTTATCATATATTTCTAAATGCTTCCGTACCTTATAAATGAAATAAACATCATTTTTGAAAATTAACTTGTAAGAAACCAAATCATATTTGTCATAATCATAACAACATAATTGGGAATACACCCTAGTGCTTTTACGATGTAGGAAAACCTATTTGATCGAAGATGATCAGCGAAGAGAGATGAATCGCGGGATAGCACGAACGGTGTCGGGGTTACTCTCGGTTCTTCGTTCATATACATATGTCAAAAAAACATAATTCGCATATCACTAAGTTGTAATTTCTAATAATATTAACATCATGATTATTCACTATTTCCAATTGATCTAATCTACATGTACTCGTGGAATGTCTCTAAGGTATGCACTGGTTTTTATTGAGATGGTGCCTTAGTGTTCGACAAATAAATTATAACTATATAAATCAGTTTGAAAAACTTGATTCACATGAACATCGACTAAATAAATTCCTTTAAATAATTTTGAAGTCGAAATAAACGAAAGGGACTCGTTTGTGAAAATAATAAATCATTGCAAAGTAGGTATTAAGCACTTATATTTGAACCCTTCTGAATCGATAAAATAAAATTAAATAACAGAGGTAGTTTAAACAATTTCCAAAAGAAACTAATTGAAACACCTAAATATGAGTTTTCCCAAAACTAGTACTCAGCTTTATGAAATAATTTTGCAAAATAGTGAAGGAAACATGTGTTGTCTTTCTCAATTAAAATGAGGCCCCAAAATAGATGAAGGCTGAAGTCAGAAAATCATCAGTGTAACAAAATGAGAGGCTTGTATAAATACTTTGGCTAATAGGTGAGAAAATAAAATAGAGTAATAATTAGATATTTATTAAAATTTCAAAATCTTAGACTATGTAGTGAAATAGAACAGAACTGGCACATGAAGTCCATACAGGTTCAGATTAACACACACAGTAACTTAAGTTAATTGAATACAATGGGCACACCTAAAAATACCCAAAATAGGGAAGCATTATGCACATGGGTAGTGGTTTTTCTACAGGTCTGGAAATATGGATTGGGGGCAAGATGCTAGAAAAAGGATGAGCTGGTCATAAGTAGTTTGAATCTGAACTTATTTTGATGTATGGCAAAAGCAACCAAAATAAATCAAGAGGGTATCAAGTAGTCGTATGCTAATCACTCAGGTTGTAAAGTACATATAAAACTTGATGTAGCATAGAGTCTACCTGACCCGGCCGAATGTCGAAAACCCGGCCCAACTCTTTTAGTTTTAGTTATTTTATTTTGTATTTTCGTTTTTTATTTAATTCCTATTTTTTAGGTTAGGGTTTTCTTGTCTTTTTAGTATAAATACACCACTATGCATGTATTAAAAGAAGATAGAGAAAAATGAATATGAATTGATTTGGGATTTTCCCTGGATATCTTCTTCTTCCCCGGTGGCTATGAAGCACGGATACTCCGAAACCATTCGAGTATCTGTGTCCTGTACGTTTCCGACACGGATACGGCTTGGATACGTGTCGGAAACGTATCCAATTAAATAAAATATGTTTTAAATACAGATACGGATTTGATACGGCACCAGACATGTACAGATACGTGGGATACAGGGAAACACGGGATACGGCACACGGGACACGGCGAAAACACATGAGAAAAGAGGGGGAAAAAAGGAAAAAATAAAACTTATCTTCTGTTTCTTCCCCTTCTCGCGAAAACCCTTCGGAACCCACCCTCCTCTGCTCTCGATTCGTTGCTCGTCTTCTTCTGCATCTTTCGATTTGCTGCTCTCTGCTCTCGATTCGTCTTCTTCTGCATCTTCTCCAGGTATGCCTTTCTTCTTCCTCTTCTGTCCTTCTTCTTCGTCTTCTCTTCTTCTTCTGTTCTCTTCTACTTCTGTTTTCTGTCTTCTTTTTCTTCTTTTGTTCTCTTCTACTTCTGTTTTCTGTCTTCTTTTTCTTCTTCTGTTCTCTCTTCCCAAAAGAGGTCTTGCTGTAATAGAAACAGAGAGACATCGTTTTGGGAGCTGCTACTGTATTCCTCTTCTCCTTCCTCCCAATGCTCCTCTTCACAATAGAGAGCATCGAGGTGGAAAGAGGGGTTTGAGAGTTGTTTGGCCATATCCTTCTTCCTCGGAGAAGAAGAGAGTCCAGGCATTGTTCATAATACAGGACAATAGATGCAGAAGGAACAGAGGCATCTCGCTCTCTCCTGATTCTTCATCTCATCTCCTCTCCTCTCCCGACTGTCTCCTCAGAGAGAGAGAGGGGTTTTATTTCTTTTCCCATTTTTTCTTTTGTTTTGTTATCTTGAGCTTCTCAAAAAGATGGGTCACCTCGAGAACAAGAATAAGTGAAAAATAAAAAATAAAAACATAATAAAAATAATATATAGAGATCCAGTAATCTTCTTTGCTGTGTAGTATAACAATATGTAATTTGTACATGTGAGCTATTCACTAATCAATCTAAATAAGAAAAATATCAATCATAAAGTTCAAAAGGTGCTTTGACAATAAAAATTTAATATGAAGCAATAGAGCTAATTATATTGAAAAAATGTATATCTACATATTGATTAGAAAAAATCAAATTAATCAAATGACTTCAATTATAGTTTTAAAAAACTCAAAACTCTTAGATGTGAATTTCAAATAAAAGTTTCATAATGAGAGCATATACAATTGAGCAATCTTCTATATATAATTATTTCCTTATGATCAATTTTATGAAAAAAAAATATTTGAGTTAATGTAATCCATTTACAGCACTTGTTTAACTGCTTTGAGTTGGTAGTTGACACAAACCGACCAAATGCAACAGCTAGAAGCATAAAAAAATATGTTACGTATTGTGAAAAAAAAATAGTCAATCTCATTGTATATTTAATAAAAAAAATTGTTCTTTACCCAAATTGCACAATTTATTTATCCAAAATATCTAAAATAATAAAGCTGACTTGTTGGTGTTCTGATAATATTTATTGGTCGAATGGGTCTATCTGATTTTATATTTTAGTTAATTAATTGCTTTTTTTTGTGAGTGACTTATATTTCTTATCATGTACTTAGTAATTTAGTATTTGTTGAAATGTTGACTCTTTTTATCTCATAGTAGAATTTATGATTTTTTTTGTAAATGTTTAAATATATATATATATATATATATATATATATATATATATATATATATATTATTTTTTTAATTCGGCGTATCCTGGCGCACCTGTATCCTAGTTTTTTAAAATTTGCCATGTCCTCGTATCGGATACGTACGCGTACCCGTACCGGTGCTTCTTAGCCCGGTGGACTCCGGTTCTCCTCTCTCTTCTCTCTTCTCTTGTGTTTCTTCTCCAACGACGGCGTTCGACGGAGTTCTTCTTTTACCTTCCTCCTTGGGTTCCTGCTGTCGACGATGTTCGAAGCTTCCCCGGAGTTTCTCTCGGCCTGCTGAAGAAGGCTGAAGTTTCCCGGCCAGCCTGAAGAGGCGTTTCTGCTCTGTTGGAGTGCCCAACAGTCGTGCCCCTTTTGTAGCTTGGTTTGTGCCCCTTCTTCTTCACCAATCCCTTCACGCCCATCCCCAATTCGCCATGCTCGCCTGAGTCTCACCTTCACTCAGATCTGATCCAGAGCCATCTATATCTCCTTTCTCGCCAGATCCATCCCTTTCCAGGTTCGTCCACCCTCAAGCCTCTACTTCCATATGCCGTTGTTCCTCCAAACCAAACAAAATCCAGCAACCCCTTTTCTTCGTTAAATCCACTAAACCCTCCTTTTTCCATTAAGACCCTTTTTTACCATGGCCTCTTTAATTTCCCCACCAATCTTACTCATTATTAACAAAACCGCTTTCCTAATACCCAAGACCATAATCCCTTTTTCTCATTTACATTAACTCCTCCACTCACTCAAACCCCATTCAAACCCACCATCGTTGACATTAGCCCAAAGCCTTTTTGTCATTTAATACTTTGGCCAATCAAACCCATCTAGTAATCTCCATTCACTGTAGTGCAGCAGGTCCAACCCATTGCCTCCATTGCCCCTCTCTTTTTTTCCCAGCCACTTTCCCTTCCTTTCTTTAATATCTTTTGTTTTATTATTCATTCCATCAGAGACATCTAAGATACATTATTTAACTTACCCCTTTCCCATCCTTGACCTTTGGTTTCTACCGTCGACCCATTAAATCTTTGACCTAAAACCATCTCATCAAACATCCACTGTCCAACCTTTTCTTACCAGCCTTACCCAAATCACTCACCAATTTTAACCCTCCGACTGAGTCACCCATTCTATATATTTAACCCAATCCTACCCACTGCATCAAACCCAACTACCAACATCCCAAATTGAATTAATGAAAGGTGTCATATACTGATTACAACATCAAAACGTGAGGTAGTCTAGATTCTACCTCCTATGGTTAATGGAACATCATACAATCCAAGGGTTTGGGATGCTAGCAGTTTATGGTCTAGAAATCTATGGGAAACATACCCACAAAACAAATAATAAAAAGGGGCTTACCGTCAGACGACAGAGAGAAACAACTAGTGACCGATAAAACACCAGAGATCGATTCTAAGGGTTATGGAGGTCTGTCCAACGCAAGAGGGTCCCCAGACACTGTTCGACGACGACACTAATGCTGATGGGCGGTGATAGTTGCAGACAACACCAGACCCTACTGGCTGATACTAGGGATCGAGCAATCCTTGCTAGCGAGAGAGGAACAAGAACTCGAGAGGAGCAGGGACTCGAACTGATTGCTTGTGCTTTGAAAGCAAGGAGAGAAATACCGATGGAGGGGGATCGAAGGATCTCGCTGCTGTTGCTTGAAGGAGATCGAAAATAGGGAAAGGGGTTTGGCTGCCATCGCATGGATTTAATACAAGGGAGGGTCAGTGAGGGAAAATAGGGCCAATTGCCGTCTTCGAAAAGGAGAAGGAAGGGGAGGGTAGTCGCATGAGGAAAGGGATTTCGTCCGTGAGTGGGATTTAGGAAAGTTTTACTTGGCTTAGGATTGGAATTCCACCCGTAAGTGGAATTAGAATAGAGAGAGAGAGAGAGAGAGCGATGGGGTAGGTAACAAGGGATTCGAGAGAGGTGTGGGTCCAAAAGGCCCACATGATTGGGTTGATTACATATTAAAAAAATATATGTATTTTTAAAAAATTCACCCAACTAAATAAATCTCGATGTGAAGGAATTTTAATAAAGCTAATTTCTATTGTAAAATCAACCAAGGGATGTGGGTCCCATGGGCCCACCCAAAATTATTAATATTAAATTTTCAAATTTGTAATTGACTAATTCTAATTGAAATTCCAACCTTGGGAATTAAATCTAACTTGCTAAATTAATTTTTCCATTCACTTAATTTCAATTCGAGGAGGATAAATTTGTAAGCTTCTAATTGAGGTGTGTTTTTCCCAAATAATTTTAATGAAATAAAATAATATACTAATACCAACAATGTCAATTTTTAACTAATTCTACCCACTTTTGATGACCCGCTACTCCGGCTCGGGTCACTACATTTCAAGACTCAATAATTACATCTTCAATTCCTGAATTTATGCCTGAAAAAAAAAAATCTGCAGAAGACATTACAAATTTAGTGGGATATTTTTCAGTCTCCCCCGCAACATTAGTCCTCAACATTATAAAAAAAAATCACAATATGCTCATAATGATTATGCTCCCTATTTCTCCCCTTTTTGTCATCAATTGACAAAGGGTGCAACAAAGGAAAACAATATGCCATAAAATAAAATAACATGAATAACACTAGTGAGATTACCAAAAATATAATATTCAAGCAAAATATATCTTAGCATTTTACTGTAAAACCATAAAATTTGGTGGAGATAAACCACTATAAGCTCGTAGGATGAAGGCCATACCTCTAGATTGAATAAGCGAAAAGATCAACTCATATTCAAACATCATGCATAATTCAAATATTAATTGTGTCTCTAAAAGAAAATACACCAAAAATATCACATTGGCACAAATTAATTGGGTTTTTTCGGATCGATTAATTTTTAGGAATCGATTTGAAGTTTAGATCCGGTCCTCTTTTTCCAACCATCCGGTATTTGGGCTTTTTAAGATGCTCATACTAAATGTTTAGCCCCGAACTGGTAAGTTGAGGCAAGACAGCTATTAAAATATTCCAATCCATAATATTGACCTATCTGGTTGAATTTTCAGTATTCTACTAGAAATTTTAAAAATGAAAAAAAGGACTGCAACCTACTATGTGATTGTTCGCAGCATTTGTACTCATATCTATTATGCAAATGCTTTTTTTTATATTTTTTTCTTTAAATAATAATTAAAAAACCATACTTCGTAGTGTTTATTTTTGAAGCCAAGCACTTCATACAAAAAATGCTTGCTTTTAGACTCTTATTCGGGCTTAGTGTCACGGACTTGGACTGGCGCACTTGCTTGGAAAGAACTTGTATTGCACTTGAGAGAACTTATGACTCTGAGGAGTTTGAGTGGAGTTGGTTGAGTGATAAGGAGCAAGACTGACTTGTTCAGCCATCCGGTTGTTGTTGAAGTGCCGCACAGGCAATTCTTAAATGCAACTCTAAGTCTGTGACATTAGGCTTTCAAATGGTTAACTAGGCTTGGGCTTGATCATATCATCTAGGCCCCTGTCTGGCTCAAGATCATTAGCTTGAGCCTAGCTTGTTCTACTCCCTATTTCCTCCCCCTTGTGTACCCTTTCAAAGCGATTTAGAAATCAGTTACTCCTATAGTTAAAGGCTTTGTGTGTCATGTTTTTTTTTTTTTTTAAATGATTACGATATTAAGAGAAAAGGAAGCACTAGAGGTGCAAACACAATAAAGCACAAGCAAAGCTAGAAAAATAAAACAAAGACCTGAACCGCAATACACCCTTAGAGGTTTGTTTTGCTTATTTATACCAAATTCGTACCCATGATCAACTCAAGGTACTTAAGCCTCCTTTACATGTTCTCTTTGTGGGGGCCATGAAGAATTTCATGACACTTTTCACATTGATCCTTGTCGCCCTCAGACTTTTCTTGGGTTTGCCCACTTTCTTTCCATGCTCTCTAGGGTGAGGGCTCAAGTCCATTTTCAAAGGTTGGTTAAATTCTGTGGAAGTGGGTTTCCTTGGCCATTGCCTGGTTTGTGTCAAAAAGAGAATATTTGAAGACAAAGCTTCAGATAGAACTGCCACTATTGTATTAATCAAATCAGATGTGTTATGTGTTTGGTGGGCCCAATTTGATGTAGGGTTGGGTGAGCCTAGTATGAGATATGTTTAAAGGCTTGATTTTTCGTGTTCCATCAGATTTGGAGATTTTGAGTATTTGTTAGGTACCTAATATTTGGTGTCAGAGTATAGGTTCAAATCCCAGAGGGAGTGGCATATGGAAGGGGCTACCTAATGCCAGAGTGAGTCGTTGCAAAGGTAGAAAGGGCTCTACCAATTGAGAGTGAGAGCCACCATAGAGTGGGTTGTTGAGACATTGACAAATGAATGTTACGTGCCTTGTGGGGCCCAGTCTATGGTGTCGGTGTCAGATTGGACTAACCTATTATGGAATAGGTTTGAGGGCTTGATTTTCTGCATTATATCGACTTTGGAGCTTTTGACATATTGGTTAGGTGCCTAACAAAATGTCATCGAAGTTCATTTGTTGGATGCTTGTAGTTGTTGGCGATCTAATCTTTTAGACAACGGTGCTTGCTATAAATATTTTATTTGTATTACTTGCCTAAGATCCTATTGTTATAATTATTTTACTCTGATAAATTATCACTCTCTCTCTCATGCGACTTGAAATTCCACATGCTCCATGCAACTAATTTGCATCTTCCACCCAATGTTTTAAAACCCGACTCATTTCATAGATCAAACTGTATTAGGAGAAGGTTGGGTTAGATAGGATTTAATTGGGGTTTGATCAAACTTGGCCAAACTGTTGACATGTTGCATATAATATCAATTAACTAAATAATCAATTAATAAATAATAAATATGATATAATATAATAATGTCAATAATTATAAAATGTCAAATGTCAAATGCAAAACACGTACAATATAAAAAAGTTAATCAAATTTGTCTATGAAAAGTTCTTGTTCATACTAATTGTCATTACAAGTAACAAAATACTCTGACAATCCAACATAATAACTTAAAATTTGGAGGATTATTGAGGGTAGACCATGCCAACCCTTTTAAACTATGGGTTACTAAGGTTTTTTGAGGGTTTGAACTTCAAAAATATTTTAAAGAAAACTAACCCATATTTGGTAGAAGAGCAGAGTTTTTTAGACACTTCTTCCACTTAAGAATGTCAAATACGTTAGTGATTCAGCTGCTTTTGCAGGTGAATGGTTCCCAAGGTATCAAGATATTAATGAATCGAAGTAGTTTATTATTGGGCTTGGGCCAAATGCATAAATCTTTTAAGGTGATAGTGTAGTGATGATACTGTAACCAGTTACGAGGATCCATGCTTATAGTCTTTTACCAAGTATTATACTATTCTTTATACAAAAGAACCATAATGAGCTTAACTTGGATATCTTTGGGTGTATGCCATAGAGAATTCATTTGGATTAACAAATTAGCATCTTTTATATACATGGATGTATGTATGTATATTCTCCAATAAATTATGAATTTAGGTGTATTTTGGTTTCATTTCTCGAGGTTGTTCCTTGTGCAGGAGCCGAGCACAGGATTTTTATCGATGTGTTAAGTGGGGCTTCTCCTCTTTGGAATTGGCCACGAGCTACTAGTTCCTAAGTGGAATAAGGAAAGCCCCAGGCGTCCTATTTATGGGTTCTATCCATTTACGATGATATGTAAAAGGTAGAGAGGTTCCAAGAGAATAGCAACGGGTGGAGTTTCAAAATGGGTGGAGATGGCTTGGTGAATGGTCAAATTTAGGTAATGAATGTGGTAATATTCATGAATGGTTTGATGAGTTTTCTTTAGTAATCCTGACTTCAATGATGTAATGGTCTTTCTGATTCAAGTGTGTGATTATGTTTTGAGCATAGGCGAAAAATGCGTTGGCCCTTCCCAACCCAACTTACCTTATAATCTTGGTGTAGGTCTATATTTTGCATAGCTTGATGCCATATTTGTAACTAAACCACTAATGGACCCAATTTCATGGCATTTTCGCATTAAATGTTGTTTTCTTAATGATATTTTTGATGATCCTAAGACTCCAGCATTATATATTGACTAGCAAGAATGAAATGACGGTACCCAAACACATTAGTTTCTCTATAGAATCAAGTGATGATATGTAATGGCTTGGCCCTTAGAATTATTAATTTATGACGTCATATTAGGGGTTACACATGTGAGTCGTGCTTGAGGGTCTCATGTGGGTCCCACCAGAGCACACATGGCCTTTAGAAAACACCCCTGTCAGATCTGAGTTGGAAAATGTGTTAATATTGGTTAAGTTTATTGTGTCGGTTCAACCGACATTGGGTTTCAGTCCGACCGACGACGGACTTGAGTTTCGGGGCGTTTTTCCGAACAATGTCAGTTTGATCGACACTGTGCGTCGGTCCGACCGACAACGGAACTTAGTTCCGTATTTAAACCCCACTTGCACGGAAATTAGGTTATTTTTCATCTTCCTCTTCCAGCAGCCAACCCCTCTCCCCTACCAGCAAACCCTAGCCTCCTCTTCCCTCTCTCCTTTTCCCGCGCTTAGAGCTTCCCTTGCACGGTTTCTTCTCCAATGGTAAGATTCTTGATCCTTCTCTCCCTTTCTTCTTGTTTGATGGGATTTGATGAGGAAGGAGTTTGTGATTGTCAATAGGCCTTATTTGGAGAGGAATCCATGGAAACAATTGGGGATTCTCGAAGTAGGGCTTTGAATGGACATGGATATTGGTAGAAACGAGTTTTGGAACCCTTTGGGAGGTAGATAAATTTGGTAAAAAGGGTATGGTGTTGATTTTAAGATGATTTATGGGAGAAGATTGGGGATTTTCCATGGATTGAAGGATTAATCTGGATTAGGGTTAAATCTTGGATCTAGAATTGAGGGTTTTGTGTTTAGAATGTATTTGGGGCTCAATCAAGACACTTATGTGTATTATTGGTGTTTTTATTTGTGCTTAGAGACTTCAAACCCCGAACCCGACATAGCACGACCCGAAGATCAACCTGGAACTTCGTAACTCTTGAGGTGAGGAATTGTTACACACCTTTTATGGATGCTCATATGTTAATTTAGGGAGTTTATTGAGTTATTTATGTACTAGAGCATGAGGAATTGGATTGGTATGCCATAATAAATGCACGAACCATTGTGAATTTCCTATTGTATGATATGTAGCATAATTATTATTGTGATATGATTAGGGGTAAAAAATTCGGGTTTATTGAGATATTGACGTCTCGGCCGATATCTCAGATCTCGGCTGATATCTCTCTCCCCTATTTTTTTTATTTTTAAATCTCGGTGTGTATCGGCTGATATCGACAAGATCTAGGTCGATATTTGCTAGTTCGGCCGATACAATGCTTATCGGCCGAGATTTATACCCCTGGATACGATGATGAATGAGTTGTGATGATTAATGGAGACCCTCATGTAGGGCTACTATGTTGGTGGAAAACTTGGGTTTGGACAATGAGAGATGGGAGTAGTTGGACCTAGGATGATATGCCGCCATGGAACATGCTAGAATGATTGCAAGGATTATATGATATGTGTGAATAATCTCGAATTGTATATCCCAAGGTTGGTGTGTGGCCCACATCCCGAAGTCAAACCCAATAATGAAGTTAAATTGAATGTATGAAACGTTATGAAATGTGCTATGCTTGCTATCGTGTGAATTTATGAACATAATATGACTATGACATATATGTTGTCCATGTAATTATGAAAGTGATCCCTTTTGCATTACTCATTACTCATTAATGTGGACCTAGGATGAGTTAACTAGGGAATGAGTATGGGAAAATGTGCTAGATGGGCATGGTGGAATTAATACCACTAGTGTTGGGGTAGAAAGGACATGTGTATATACCTTTCCCCACTTGGACATCCACTAGTGTATTGACTGAACTCCTTTGAGGAGGTTGGTATGATGTGAAATGAATGAGAATGGGGGAACCCTATTGGAATGGTGGAGCCGGTTACAGGACTTGGTCCCGTAGGGTTGCTGTAGGAGTTAGAGTCCCTCATGCTACACGCTGGAGGGCGGTCTCACGGCTGTTTCCACACTTGGTGTGTATTGCTGCGCAAGGCTAGATACTTGTATGCCCCACGAGGCTGGTACTAGCTAGGTAAGGTGCATTTGTTGGGCATAGGGTTAGGCACCGTATACCCATTGGGTGACAGGTCAGCTTGGTAAAGCGTCCGTGTTTATATGTAGGGTTAGGCATTATACCTCTGTTGGGTGATGTGTCAACCTGGTAAGGTGCTCTTCGATCACCTTAACACTGGACAGAAAGGACACATGGCGAAGTAGACTAGAACACGTTAGGTGAGTCACTCGCTTAGTAAGTCATGGGCCCTAAGTCTCGCTGGGGATCATGATGTTATTTGATTGTCTGTTCCATATAGGTATTCCTTTATGGGTTTGAATTCCCACTGATGATTTGATAGCATGGCATGACTGCATAGCATTGTTTATATTCCATTTCTTTACTGAGTATTGTTTGTACTCACGTCCTTACAATTTCAGGTAATGTTGCACCTGATGGGTCTGAGGGACCGAGAGGACAAAGTTATCCTTGTTTTATGCTGGTTTTCACGCACTTCACTATTGATATGATATTTTGCTATTTTGTTTAGCATGGTTATGTGAACATGTAGTTATTTATTGATAAACCATGTATAATGAATTCTAAGGTGGTTAATGTTTATTTGGAAGAATTTATAGACCTTTGAGATAACATTGAAGTTGGGGGTATTATATTAGATTTATGTTGTCAATGAGAATGAGTATGATGTGGATGGACAAGTATAGATTTTTGTATAGACCCTTATGGGTCCAATTGTCCACTTTTTAGGGGAGATTGTCGAGATTTCGATAGAGGTCCCACACCCCAAGTATGGCTTAAGTTATCATGTATGGTTCCCACGTGTGCTTCCCACGTGTGGTATTCATCACTTGTTGTGAGAGATTGAAAAGTAAAAAAAAAAATATTATACCCATCACGTGCGTGTTTTGGGTCGAGGCGTGACATGATATGATTATCTTCTATAGTGAGGTCAATTGCTAGATATATGCATGCAAATTGACCCTGGCCATGTAATCAGATGATGCTTAAACGGATTTCTTAGCAGTCCAATTGATTGTTGTGAACTGAATGGTTAGGATGTTATTGTTAGGATGTTTACATGAGTATTCCGGTGTGTATCTTAACTAAGGATGGCAATTTTAGCGGGAAGATTTGCAGTTCCTGGTGTGAAATTAATAGGGCTGCCTGGCGTATATTTGGCCTGTGGACATGTATGAGGATGTCAAGTCACAAAAGTGACCTTTTCCATGATCATCATGCTAAACTCGGGTGAGTGAATGCTTCATTTGAACATTTTGAGTGATGCACACATGAATAAGATGAAAACAGCGACGACGCCATCAAAACTCTTCTGAAGCTAGTAAACTCAATTGTGGGCTTTCAGTATTCTGAAAGAGTTTTTTTCTTAATTCTTTTTTTTTTTAAAGTTGTTATTCTCCGATCTGTTGACGAATTAAGTGGACGCCATGATCTGCTTCGTGCCTATAGATTGAAAAAGCTGACCTCCATTTGAAATCTGATCTGGATCCGAACCATGGGCTGAATACTAGGCTTGCCCTAATTACATATGGGTCACTGTAAAGCCCTTTAAAAACTCAAGAATGATGACTTGGTGAGCCCCTGTATCTCCTTTATATGTACTAAGGCTTATCTCAATGGAAAGATTTGAGTTTAGGCCAGAATTTGTTCACTATAAGAGAGGCCAACTATCACAGTGTGAAATGGTTTTCACCATATCTCCATTGCCCCTTGGTAACAAAATTTGTTGTGCCCTATGTGGACCGCGTAATGGCCCTACAAACATTTTTATCTCTGAGAATGTCAATTAGATCGTTGTTTAATTTGGATCCGTTCTGAGTTTGTTTCACTATTAAAATTAAAATTCATTCAAAGCTAGTCCAAGTTGATATTTATTTGATGGAATTAATAATAATGATAAACTTGGAAAAAAATTCAGGATTATCATGATACCTGGAAACGGTCGGAGATTTTTTTGGTAATAAAAAATCGATGGTGGCCAAGGCTTGGGGACAGGAACACAGTTTTTTCACACAAGTGCTATAAGGAGAGTGAGAAATAGAATTGAATTAATTAAAGATGACCTGTTTACGAGTTTACTGAATGGCACCAAATGGCTGGGGAATTCATTGATTATGAATTTATGACAGAAATCTGTTTAGAAGTACTCATTGGGAAGACATTAGCTTTACAGATGATTGATTCCATTAACAGTAGATTTAATGAGAACTTCTATCAAATATTTGGGCCCACCCTGAGGAAGTTCTCTAGGCTCTTGGCTCTGATGGCATTCCAAGCATGTGGGACACTGTCAAGTTGGATATTAGATCTTTGGTCACGAGCTCTTTCAGACTAAGACTTGACTTGAAGGGATTAATGCTTACTTATATCACTCTCATAAAGAGTTAAGAATTTCACCCATTAAGTCTCAATAATACTATTACATCATCATTAGTCTCATCATCATAGCAAGTATCCCATCTAATTCTATCTTTGTAATACTACTATCTATACAATAATTGCAAAAAAAAAAAAAATTCTTAGTCAACAGATTGAATGAGAAGCTTCCTTTGGTCATATCCGACTAGCAGAGGGCCTTTGTGAAAATAGAAAGGGGTATTGACAATTTCCTAACCAATCAATGTTGGAGGGCTTGCCTTGGGTGCTCTACTTTAGTGTGATTGGCGAAGGCTAGGCTAGGTTTGGTAATACCCAAAACAAATAAAAAGAGATCGGGATCGGAGTCAGATAGTTGGCATGGAAAGTCAATCTCCCTCGTGACAAAAGGAAATACTTCATTATATGAGGAGAAAGATGAGGAAAAGTAAATTCTTCGTTTTAAAATCCGATATTCCAAAAGTCTAAAATAACTTTTAGTATGACTAGAAAACCCCAGGTTAAGCAAAAGTGAAACATATTCTTGGCATATATAACTTGTTGAACAATTTGTTTATTTGGAGATTCCGGTGGCTATTGGCAGACTTAATCATCTTCTTAACAAAAAAAAAGTATATCAATTTAAGTTCCACGGTTGGAAAGATGCCTTGTTTCACTATGTTGGTAAAACCATTATGATAAATTCAGTAGATGGTAACATGGGCAACTATATGATGCTGAGCCGCTGACCTCTAAACTCTGGGGAGAAGTAGATTCAAAGAAAGTTCATACAGTTAAACTGGTAGAGATTTGCAAACAAAAACGTCAAGGTGGACTGGGTGGCAAAAATCTAGTTAACCAAAACCTGCCCTTCTTAATTAGTCTCACATGGAGGTTCCATGAACAAAGTGATTCATTACAGCAAATGTGCTTAAATGAAACGTATATCAAAACTAGGTATTTTCCCTAGATTTAGACTTGGCAATGGATCAGATCAGGTAGGATTTTACTGGCTTCATGTCTATTCAGGTTTGAGTCTATTTTTGATTTTGTTAAATGGATGTAGTTGGTTCGAGTCTGTTTCGAATTAAGTTTGGATCGAGTTCAAGTCGGATTTATTCATTAACCTAGTTAAGGAGACTTTTCTAGTGAAGCACATGTTAAGACTATCCCTTAAATAGGTGTATATCTTGTACAGTTGTATGTACCTGGCAATAATAAGGTTAGTCGAGTTTTCATGTGAATTTGGTAATTTGAGAGTGTGATGTAGATCTCAAATTGGATCCGTGTAGTGGAGTGGAAGCTTGTGGATGGAGGAAAGTGTTGTTGAAGATGCAATGATGAAAGAAGAACAGAGAGTGTGTAATGAAGATGAGAAAGGGATACGAAGGTAATTAGGAGAAAAGACAAAAGGGACGCGCATGTTATTAAGGCTAGATTGTGGTTTACAAGCTTTTTAACCTTTTCTTTTTCATGTGATATGTCACGGACGTAAAGATTACACTCACGAATTGCCCATACGGAACTTGAAAAACACTTGGATTGTTGAACAAGTTAGCCTTCCTCCCTTGAACACTCAAGACTAACCTACTCAAACTCCCATTTAGGCAATCACAAGAGCACACTTGAACACTTGGAAGGAATAAACTTGTATTGCACTTGGAAAATTGCAGCTCTTGAGGAGTGGTGAACTTGGAAAAGAGTTGAACTCCCCAAGTGTTTAGAGTTTGAGTCTCAAAAGCCTTGTATTCTCTTTGTTCATTAATACAAGTGAGTGCATTCTTGGCATTCCCATTTCTCTTTCAACTTGTGCTCAAGTCTGTGTGTAGTTTGGTTTCATCTCATCGGTCCAAAGAGTGACCAAATTGGTAGTGAGGCTGACTCACTTCACGACGGGCTGATCGAGTGAGTGTTGCGCGTGCTGAATCGACAAAGGATTTGCCTACCCGTGACAAGTGATTATCAGAATTGATTTGACACCGACAAACTACACCGCGCAAGGAAATGAGATGGCCTTCGAGGAGCTATGGCGTGAAATAGTAACTTTGAAGGTAAAATGTATATGGTGCAAAGAGACAGGGCATGATAAGCACGAAAAGATGACTGTTTTACCTCTCATTTCTGGACCAGCTGGCCTCATTTATATATTTATTAGGTATATTTAATATTATTTTCAAGTTTTGAAGGTAAAATTAGAAGATGCAGAAAATCAGTAGAAAACCGGGAGAAATTGCAATTTTTGTGCTGAAATTAGAAGATCGGGAATTTTAATAATTATATTTGCCATAATTAGGAATTGAAATTGTAAATTGAATAATCTGAATCAAATTATGAAAGTTTAGATTATTTCAATAAATTTTAGAATTAAGTGGTGAAATAATTATTAATTTCCGGAAAAGAAAGCCTTGAAGATTGAAAACCTACTGAAGATTGGAGCAAAGCCTGAAGTTCATGAGCTAGAAGCCAACTCCACTAGGCCAGGCCTAGGCTCAAACGATACACAGAGGCCAGGCCATGCTACATGCGCATTTCATAGTGCACCAGGGCACAGTCTAGGCACCAAAGTCCAAAGCCCAGCAACATTTGCAGGCCGAGAGTCTAAGTCCACAGGCCAAGGTCCAAGAGTCTACTAGAAGCCCAATTGCTCAAAACCCCAGTCCAACTCCCATAACACCTTTACACGGCCGTCACTCACTCAAACTGACATCCATGCACACAACTACACTCTCCCTAAACCTAGTTCATACGGCCACATGCATTGAAACCCTAAACCCTAGCATTCCATTGCAAACATAAACCCTAATCTCTTCACTCCATTCACACGCCTCCACCTAGGTTCCCCAATCCACTCACACTCTATCCACACACCTTGTACACGGTTTTCATATACAATCCACATACGTATTCATCCTCCATAGACATCCACACGGCTATCACTTGGAGTGTTTGCACAAACAATCATTCATTCGGCCAATCATATGAACTCCCATGCATTCACTCATCTACACTCCAAAATTCCCACTCCATACGAATTGTGCAACTCTCTTCCGTGTTCGATACGGCCATGCCACTCTTCATAAACCATAGAACACGCACACATATCCGACCATCCATTTAGATCAACCTAGAAACCCTTTTAATCCAAATCATTCATTACATGCACACACAAACCCTAATTCTTCCATGCATCCAAACGACCACCATCCTAGAACACATTCTATTCGGCCACTCTCACTTGCACAACACATGCACACACACGACACTCATACCCTAGAGCCCTAGCCATCCAACCTTGTCCATCAGTTACCCAAACCCTGATGTCTCTTCACTTTAGTTGCTTAAATCCTGATTGTTAGTGCCCTGACTTGCCGAGTCCCTTGTTTGTCAAATCCATGACTCGTGTGAAGTAATGCCTTGATGTTAGAAGCTCAAGAATCAAGAATCAAGAATCAAGTAGTGGTTGAATCAAGTTCCAGTATGGAAGACTAATCAAGATTCAATGCATCATCAAAGTGTGGGGCAATCACTCAAGGTAAATTGGCTATAAAAGATATTACATTTTTACCCCTGATATTTAGGTCAGTTAGCCTTGATTTTATGTATATAAGATGCATTTAATAGTTTATTTTAGTTTTGTAGGAAAAATCTGGGAAAAACAGGAAATCTTTGTAAAACAGTGGATAATTGCCGGAAGAGAGCGTAAAATCAAAATTTAAAATTTTATAATTAAATCATGCCACATTTAGGCTTTTAAATGTAAATTAGATAATTCGGATCCATTTATGAGAGTCTGGATTAATTCAATATTTAGATTTTTAAGTGGTTTGATTAATTATCTAATTTTTAAAGCAAGACTACAGTCAAAGAGGCCAAGAGTTGAAAATCAAGAACCATGGGCCAGAGATCTACTGTAATTGGGCCAAGCTTCGCTCCAAATGCCAGACACTGGGCTAGGCCAAACACTTCATGCACATTTCCAAATGTGGGCCAGGCGAAAGTGAGTCCAAGCTCCTGTCTAAGTCCAAGTTCAAACCAAAATGCAATGCTCCAGGTCCATATTCCTAAGCCCAAATCCATTCTAAAGTCCAAACCCACTAAGCCCATGTCCATAATCCAATCCAATTACCGATGGCTGAATTTCACTGTCCAAAACCCTAATCCAATGTCCACATACCCTAGAGCCTCCCATGTAATCTTAACCATTCAATTTTCATTTACCCACCCACACCATCCATTAACCCATCCAGGCAATCCAGACCATTCATTTCATTCATCACCTTCATCTCATGCATTTCATATCATAAAACCCTAGATCCACCTACTTAATCCAACCCGTTCATGCATCATGATTAGATCTAGGTCATTTAATTCATCCATCACATAGATGAACCCTAGGATTGTAATCATCCATGCACCATCTATTCATCCATCCACTTAGATCATTCATTCATCACCAAAGACCTTAGATCTAGGTTCAATTAATCCTATCCCTCCATTTCATTGCATTCATATTTTAAACCCTAGACACTTCATAAAACCCTAGATTTTAGTCACTCATGCGCATAATGCATTCCATTACACGACACACAAAAGTCTAGAATCCATCCATGCTCATACTCCAAGGAAAATCCCTACAATTCCTCTCCAAGCTATCCATTCCACATCATCTCCACATCACCACCTTATCTCTCCATGCCTCGCATGATTCTACCCTATCTTTTCTCCATCCATACGAATTTTGCATTCTTTAATTCATTCATGCGCATATTGCATTGAGTTGACCTCCATGTCATCATCTTATCATCTAATCATTCATGCATTTAGAGTTTAGATCTCAACCATCCATTATCATGCATTCAAAAAACCCTAAATTGCACAGCTAAAATTTGCCGAAGCCAATCCCTAAATTCTCTCTTTCATTTTCTTTCTCTCCAAGATACCTTAGCCATCAAGTCACCCACTGTCCAAGCAACCTAAGATTTGACCATAGCATTGTGCAACCCTAGATTTTACATCTTTTAGTCCCACCCATTCACCATAAGTTATATTAAATCCAAGCTACTAATCATTGACCTCAAACAAGATCCAATCTTAGCCGTCCATTCAAACCTTGAGCCTATAAATACCCCATTCGACCATGGTGAAAATTGAATTAGACCTGGAGCTCAAGAGGACCTAAGAGAACACACCCTGAAGAGCAAGAGACATTGTGCTTCATGCGAATTTCACAAGTGAGCATTCATTGCAAATTCGATTGTTTTTGTTGTCTTCTTAATTGTTTTTCCAATTCTTGCATTTAATTTTTTCATTAAATAAATAAGAGATGTCCATTTTAGATTCTTGAAAAGTTCGATTATTCAATACATTTTTTAATTCTATGCATTGAATTTCAGATCTAAATTTCTTATTTATTTATTTATTTTGGGCGATGAGAGAATAATTTCATAACCACGTTTAAATTATGCACGTTTATTTTATGTCATTTATTTTCATTGTCAACTTATTTTCAATGTCTATTTTATTTTTTGTTGCTTGTGTGTTTTATTTTAATACTTGTTTTAAATTCTTTAATTCATGTGTCATGTATTTTAATTATCTTGTATTCAAACCACCACTCTAACATATGTGTTAACTAGATTGAGAATTAAATTAATTGGACTTTAATTTTGTCATCTTAATGTTGTCTGTGAGATTATCCATAAATTCTATCGTAATCCATTATTTTAATCATTTTAATCAATGTTCTAACTTTTGGTTTTGAATTTTAAATGAGAGATTGTTAACTTATAGTAAAGTTATAAAATTAGGATCGATTTTTATACTTTGATTTATTTTTAAAATCTCCATGTTTTATAAGAAACATATTAAATCAAGCACTAGATTCCAAACATATATATTTTGATCTACTTATGCATATATTTTGCTTGTTCTCTGTGGGATCGACCTCGCACTCATAGCGTTGTACTATAAATGGTCCATTCGCTTCCGAGATTATAAATTAGAAGCTTTGCACAATTTTCACATAAACAAGTTTTTGCCGCCGTTATCAGGGAACAAATTGAAATATGTGTATTGAAATCTTATGTCTTGAATTTTATGGTTTTTAGAAAACACTTTTATTTTTGGTATCTTCTAATTTAGATAACTCTCTAAAATTAAAAAGAAGTTCTATTTTTAGAAACTCTAGTTTTGGAAGGTTACCTAAAATTAATTTTTTCTTTAAAATAAAAGAGACTTAAATTTTTGCTAAACTTAGATACTTGTTAAATTTTGAACTTTCTATTTTTGTAGAAAATTTCTATTTTTAGAAAGTTTCTATTTTTGGAAAACTGATAGATTTAACTAAGTTTCTTGTTTTAGCCTCTTTCTTATTTCATAAATCTAATCTATTTTAATAATCTTTTAATTTTGGAATCAAATCTAATTTTAGAAGGTTTAAAATTTATGTCTATGGAAAATTTTAAGATTTATCTAAATTTGGAAACATTCTATTTTTAGAAGATTGCCCGATTTTGGAGATGTCTAATTTTGGCAATTTCTATTTTTGGAATTTTTTTAATTTCAGATCATCTTTTAAATTTGTATTAAGTGATGGTATTAATTTAGAAATTTATTTTTAATCTCATATTAATTTAGGAGACTTAATTAAGTTTAATTATTTCAATTTCTTTCTAGATGTAATTTAGGACTTTGCATTTAGTTAGTTCATGCATTCTTGAGTTAGAATTTTCGTCCAGGTTCGTGTGTTTTATTTTTCAGGAGTTTTGAAATTTGCGAGTCAAAGTTGCTTGAATTTACGCGCATTGGCTAAGGTAAGTGCCTAACATTTTTTTTTAATTTTATCTTTCTCATGCATTCATATAGACTTTTATCTTAGATTGTTTGCATAAATTACTTGCATTTAAAAAAAAACACGAAAGGATTGCATATTTACTTTGATCACGCATTTAGATTGCTAGTTTCATGAATTTAGTGTAGTTTGTTTGCTTATTATTTTGCATATTTGTTTGATGCTTGCATTGTTAGATTAAGTTGCATTTGTAATGGCCCGGAAATTGTAAATCAATATATAGGTGGCTATTATTTATTTTTAATGATGGAAATTGGGAAATATGATGGAATAAATGTTAAGTGGATCGAAATATGGACAAAGGCCCAAGTATGGCCCAATGGACCACAGATTGGATTTAAAATCATTTAAATGGTCAAGGATGGTCAAATTGGGGCCAATACCCATTTGGGACCCAATGGGTCAAGATAATGTAAGCTCTAAGGTAAATGGGTAAGGATGAATTTAATTGGGCCATGGGCCCAATGGTGATCTAATTAATTGAAAAGGGTTTAATTAAATCACCTAAGTTAATTTTAGTTAGACCAAAGTGATATGGCCAATTCGGACCCACCTCCACCTCACCAAGTGAGGTGGCGTGTGGACCAAGATTGGTAGGGCCGGCCACCATGGTTGAATTGGTCAACTATGTAATGCCCGCCCCTTTTTTATTTTTTGTATGTTTAGCCCTAATCAGAGTCTATTTTTTTTTTTTAAATAAAAGTGGCAACGGGCGTGGACGTCACGACGCGAGTTAAGTTCGAGCTTCTTGTAACGCCCCGCCCTTTCCGAGAATCTCAGAGTCTAATTTTTTTTAAAGTTATAATAAAACATCGAAAGAGAGCGGGCGGCGTCACGACGCGAGTTAAGTTCAGACTACCCAAGTCTGAACCTTAACTGGCCACCCATGTGTACATGGAATAGACCATGATAGTGAATCACACATGGAACTAACATCAACATGCGGAATAATCTAAATAATTGTGGAATAGAAAGACGAGATAGCAACTAACAGTCTTAAACATTAATTAACATAGATCAACCATCCAAAGGTTATTATCCTAATCAAACCATAGCAAGTAACGAATTATTACATGTCCAACAAAATATTCAAGTGACAGTAATATAACGTAATCTAAATCCATCATTAAAGCATTTAAGCTCAGCTCCCCTCCCGGTCAATGACCTTTTCTTTTCCTTTACTTGTACCTGCAATCTCCTCTGAGGATAGAATTAGGGCGTTAGATCAACGCGCCCAGTAGGTTCCCGAATCAGGGCTACCACATGTTAGCATATAAAACATGCATATACATATCATAATACATGACCATCAAAACAGGTAAAACAATGCTATGAAATATGCACATGCAATGAGCATCCCCCATCATGTACTTTCATAGCCATCACTTGACGTGCCTTGCACTGACAAGGTAAATTACAACACACCTTCATCTCTTCTATAAGCGATGTACATGTAATGAGCAACCCCCATCATGTACCATCGTATCCATCACTTGACGTGCCTTGCACCGACAAGGCAAATTACAACAACATTCATCTCTTCTATACAATATGTACATGCAATGGGCAACCCCCATCATGTACAATCGTAGCCATCACTGTAGAACTTCATTCATTATCCCATGACTATGCATGAGATGCCAATGCCTGTATGCCATTTGTTAATGCATAATATATCATTTGAAACACATATATTAAAACAAGAGTATCATAAGAAATACTGGGTAAAACCGTGGTTACAAGTAGGTAGGAAACCTACTAAAGAATCACTTCAGCGTTCGTTCTTTCTTAGGCTTTAACCGGTCACGACTCGTTCGTCGTTCAACTTTCGGTACCTTATTATGCAACAATAATTAAATCATAATCTTATTTAGATGTCCATTCACATATGAGACCTAAAACATCTTATAAGTACTTTTGATCAATCTCTTCATTTGGCTTGTATTCACAGATTTGCCACCAATACCTTGATTAAATTCTACAACCTTAACCGTAACCTTAACATGGTTCAGTCATGTTTTGGACGACCAAAACAGCAAACATGATTCCATTTTTAATCACACATACATCCATAAAATGGCCCATGAAAACAGTCCATGGGGTTCGACCATACTCATGGCCGAACCCTTATGGTTCTTTGCTCAATGATGTCCTTTGTTTAAATACTAATTGGCTCTACCCCTTAGCCATATTAAGCCCATGATTTAGCCATCCCATGGCCAACCCAAAATCAGTAACCTTATTACATAAAGACCTCCCAAAAACAGTCCACAAAGGTCTATGGTTTCCATGTTTTCCAACATGAAAACCAACCCTCTTTTACATGGGGTTCGGCCCTCCATGTTGGCCGAACCCAATGGTCATTCTTACTCTATTTAAACCTCCAATAATCATGTATAAACAATATATTAACATCAGGTTTTAACTTTAAAAGAAAGCATCCAAAACAGTCCATAAAAAGTCTATGGTTTACATGTTTTTCCAACATGAAACCAACATTCTTTTACATGGGGTTCGGCCCTCCATGGTGGCCGAACCCAATGGCTATGTTTACTGTTTTTAAACCTCAGATAAACATGTATAAACAGTATATTAACATCAGGTTTTAACTTTAAAAGAAAGCATCCAAAAACCAACATCATATCATGGGATTCGGCCATCCAAGATGGCCAATCCCCATGGTCCATCTTTTCCAATTTTAATCTACTGATTTAGACTACATAACTTCAGCCTTTTCTTTTTGATATCCAAACCCATGTTTTAATTCTCTTTAAACATGCATTTTAAATCTATTACAACCATCTAACATCAGTCCTAACTTATATGGTTTTAACTTCTAAAAAAATATCAAAAACAACCATTTGTTTCCATGGGGTTCGGCCATGCTAAGTGGCCGAACCCAATGGTCCATTTCCATCTTTTAATCCACTGATTTTAGACCATATAAATTTCAGTCCCTATGTCATTCAGATCCATGGTTTTTTTAACCATTCTAAAACACTTATTTAAATCTTAATTCAAAACCCAAAACAGTCCACAAAATCCATGGTTTTCATGTTTCAAAACATGAAACCAAGCCATCTCTTTACATGGGGTTCGGCCCTTCATGGTGGCCGAACCCAATGGTTATTTTTACCATTTTAAGTCCTCCACTAATCAAGGTTAAAACCTTGGTGTATTCGGCCATAACCATGGCCAATACACACCACATTTGCTCCATGTTATTATACCAAAATAACAAATAAATACTTACCAAACTTCCAATCTTTCTCTTTGCCTTTGGTCCTTGGTTTCTCCCTTTTATTTCTTCCTTTCTTTTGCTGTTTTGTACTTGATCTACTGGTGCAAACACCTCTGTTATTCCAGTTAGGAAAAACGAATTTGAGAGAGGGAGAGAGAGAGAGATGGAAATTCTTGGATTTCCAATGTGAAAAATGGCCAACCTTGTGTGCTTATTGTTTTTGTAGTTCAGCCCCCAAAACTCCTCCACTCCCTCATAACTTCTTGCACAAACCAATGGGTATTGGGTGCCATCCAAGGCACCCCTTGGCAGCTACCTATGCAGCCATTCAAATCCCCAAGCATCTCATCACAATCCCATGTATTCCCATTTAATACATCATGGAAATCACCCCAAACAAGTCCCCAACGTGTGGGACTTGTTTGGGTGGTTAAAGCTGGGCCAACCTCTTCAAATTCCCATTAGACTCAATGATTTACAGTCCATTGAATTTCCATTTTGACTCACCCAACTCAAGGTATTTTTATTCCAACCCAATTCATCACATTTAATGCATTTCATTTAATGCACATGAGTTAACTCACCTTTTTATTTAATTCCAACTCACCTCAGTCCCACTCAACTGATTTGACTCGTGTTTGAGCTCCCTTGAGGGTTCACACGGTCAACAATAGTCAACTCGACCCGTTGGGTCCACTTTTAGCTCCTTGACCCGTTTTGACAACATGACCCATTTATGGTATTTTGGTCATTTCTAATTGGTTTTTACATATGGATCAAGCCTACCCATTTTTCCTCCACTTGATTTCCAATCAAATAGGCTTAACCCCTTTTAATTTAAAATCACAAAACGGTCAAATAACCCAGCAAGACCCGATGGGCCCCATTTGGGCCCTTTGACCCATTTAGCCATTTTTGACCCAAATGATGAAAATTACCCAACCAATAAAACTTAACATTCATAATGTGCTCATATGATTTTATTTTGAGCAATGGGCCCCACCATTTCCTTATTTACAATCATATTTATTGAATTCACCAATCCAGGGGCATTTTCGTAAATATTCATCTTATTGAGAAATCGGGGTGTTACAATATAACCCTCTTTTTAAAATTTTCGTCCCGAAAATCGAGTGAAATAGGGTTCTAAACGATTCCATAAATATCTCAGAGTGTGCTATTCTTATTTCCGATTTCAATTTCCCAAGTGACTTCTTCATTACCATGTCAATCCACACCACTTTGACAAATTGAATCGCTTGGTTCCGTAACACCTTTTGTTCTGTCTCATGTTATATCTTTTTCTCGTGAGCCATTTGTGATCTCACATAGATCAATCTACTCTGTTTCACTTTACCTGCTCTCATAGTATTTTCCATACGTACCGGCTCAATATGGTCTTTTATCTACTCTCTGTGTGAGGTAGCCTGCCAATGCGAGCCTATGCTCAGAGTTTTTTCTGATTCCATTTCAACTTGGTTTCTAGTTGCACTCTCCTGGAATTCCATTGGCTAACTACAGAGCCAGGTGATCAGTCTAACTCGGTAGTCGTCCATAGTTTCCCATTCAAGTTTCACCAGACACTTATCTTTTCCGTTGAGTACATCTCCAAATTTTTGCACATCTTCATTTGCACATATGTCACTATGTGACTAACTACTTCTGTTCCAACTTCCACGATACCGATACCCGGCATCAATCCAAACCACCATGGAAATAATCACCTATGGTTAAATACATCCATCCCTGGTATCACTCTTTCAGTAAATATCATCTATCCCTGTTTAATAATCATCCATGAATATAACCCCTATGGGTATAATCCATTCATGGAAACCATTCATCCTTGGTATCACTCTGTCCAGGAGCATCATCTATACAACAGTTACAACCATCCATGAATATAACCCACCTATGGGTATAATCCATTCATGGAAACCATCCATCCTTGGTATCACTCTATTCATGAGTATCATATATCCATGATTAATATCCGTAGGAACAACATTCAAATAAATCACTATAAGACTATGGCAACCATATCAAATCACAAATATATCCCGACCCCTTGCAAGACTTAGGGCTTATGACTTACCAAGCAGAAGACCCACGTCCAACGTGATCCGGTCTACCTCGCCCTGCATCCCTTCACCTCATAGGTGATTCAGTCAAGCTCTAAGGAGGTCGCTCTGCATCTGACGAAGCTAGTACCACCCCCACGGGGTAAAATAGTACCTAGCTCTGCGCATTCTAGCACATCTAGTGTGCCAAACAGCCGTGAGAGCGCCCTCCAGCGCATAGCATGCGAGGGACCCACTCCTCAACGGTAGTCCTACGGGACCAAGTCTCCGTATTTCGTATCAAGGTTCCCACAGCCTCATAGCTACTCAAAGCCATACTCATGAAGTTTATATTCTTATCTCATCAACACCATGTGAGGGACGCACCCATACCACATCTCAATCATCAACATCACGTGAGGGACGCACCCATACCACGTCTCAATGTAATCAAGTGACCTCGTCACCTATATCTTAGTGCCAAAAATCCTCTTAGAATCATAACATCGCATACTTTATATAAATTCATACTTCATCCTTGTACAAAGGTGGGTAGGGTGAAACAAAACCCTATAGAGAACAAAATACACCTTTACCAAATAATCCTCTTTTTAATACCCCTTCATATTATTTCCTAGCGTAGTCTTCCGTAGAAGATCCCGCATCATCAGCGAACTTGAAACGGTTATCAGGACACGTCATCGCCGTGTGCCCCAATACCTCACAAGTCGTGCAGGGTATTAATCCCGGTCCTCCGATGTATGGACAATTAGTCCTTGCCTCACCATGCCCATGTAGTCCACAAGACGGGCAGACAACACCCAGTGGATGAGGACAATACCGGCAGTGGTGCCCATCTTGATTGCACAGTTCACATGTGTCATAGGGATCTATCTCCCCAAGTGATTCCAATATAATAGGTACACCAGCCATGGGATCCTCCAGTAATTGTGCTAGATCATCCTCCCCTTCCTCAGGAGGTTCCACCATCTCAGGAATGTCATCCATCAGATCCTCTGGAAGAGGCGCTAAGTCCACATCAGCTTCTTCAGGAGGTCCCTCCTGAAGATCCACATTAACTTCCATACTGATACTGTCGGAAGTTGACACCAAATCTACCGGACAACTTGGTGTCCCTTTATCCCATAACTCAGTGTATTCTTCGTTGCTTGACATATCTGTGCCACATCATTTCAAACACAAACATATTCAACAATAATTCTAAATAAACCACTCTTGGTTTCCAGGGAATTTTGATCATGCAAAATATCATGTACTTTGTTTAGGAAGATTACCAAATCAACATTCTTTGTTTTCTTTTTATTTCTGGGGAAATCTCTAATTTTCTACTGTTTGTTTCTCAGTGTGGGAATTTCAAGGGAGTACATCCTACTTTGCTATGTTTGATATGTCCAGTTATGATGACTGTACTTTACTTTGCTATCTTTCATTGTTGTTCTCAGATAGATTGTTCAGTCCGAGTCACTCGAAGTAAATTAATCCGGCCCCCAGTCAGCGGACTCCGAAGAGTCGGTCAGTTGGGATTCTTATCCGTCAGTGAGACATGAAACCGTCTTAATCATACTTCGATGATTCAACTTCCCGTTTCGCTCTGATACCAACTGTAACGCCCCGCCCTTTCCGAGAATCTCAGAGTCTAATTTTTTTTTAAGTTATAATAAAACATCGAAAGAGAGCGGGCGGCGTCACGACGCGAGTTAAGTTCAGACTACCCAAGTCTGAACCTTAACTGGCCACCCATGTGTACATGGAATAGACCATGATAGTGAATCACACATGGAACTAACATCAACATGCGGAATAATCTAAATAATTGTGGAATAGAAAGACGAGATAGCAACTAACAGTCTTAAACATTAATTAACATAGATCAACCATCCAAAGGTTATTATCCTAATCAAACCATAGCAAGTAACGAATTATTACATGTCCAACAAAATATTCAAGTGACAGTAATATAACGTAATCTAAATCCATCATTAAAGCATTTAAGCTCAGCTCCCCTCCCGGTCAATGACCTTTTCTTTTCCTTTACTTGTACCTGCAATCTCCTCTGAGGATAGAATTAGGGCGTTAGATCAACGCGCCCAGTAGGTTCCCGAATCAGGGCTACCACATGTTAGCATATAAAACATGCATATACATATCATAATACATGACCATCAAAACAGGTAAAACAATGCTATGAAATATGCACATGCAATGAGCATCCCCCATCATGTACTTTCATAGCCATCACTTGACGTGCCTTGCACTGACAAGGTAAATTACAACACACCTTCATCTCTTCTATAAGCGATGTACATGTAATGAGCAACCCCCATCATGTACCATCGTATCCATCACTTGACGTGCCTTGCACCGACAAGGCAAATTACAACAACATTCATCTCTTCTATACAATATGTACATGCAATGGGCAACCCCCATCATGTACAATCGTAGCCATCACTGTAGAACTTCATTCATTATCCCATGACTATGCATGAGATGCCAATGCCTGTATGCCATTTGTTAATGCATAATATATCATTTGAAACACATATATTAAAACAAGAGTATCATAAGAAATACTGGGTAAAACCGTGGTTACAAGTAGGTAGGAAACCTACTAAAGAATCACTTCAGCGTTCGTTCTTTCTTAGGCTTTAACCGGTCACGACTCGTTCGTCGTTCAACTTTCGGTACCTTATTATGCAACAATAAGTAAATCATAATCTTATTTAGATGTCCATTCACATATGAGACCTAAAACATCTTATAAGTACTTTTGATCAATCTCTTCATTTGGCTTGTATTCACAGATTTGCCATTGCCACCAATACCTTGATTAAATTCTACAACCTTAACCGTAACCTTAACATGGTTCAGTCATGTTTTGGACGACCAAAACAGCAAACATGATTCCATTTTTAATCACACATACATCCATAAAATGGCCCATGAAAACAGTCCATGGGGTTCGACCATACTCATGGCCGAACCCTTATGGTTCTTTGCTCAATGATGTCCTTTGTTTAAATACTAATTGGCTCTACCCCTTAGCCATATTAAGCCCATGATTTAGCCATCCCATGGCCAACCCAAAATCAGTAACCTTATTACATAAAGACCTCCCAAAAACAGTCCACAAAGGTCTATGGTTTCCATGTTTTCCAACATGAAAACCAACCCTCTTTTACATGGGGTTCGGCCCTCCATGTTGGCCGAACCCAATGGTCATTCTTACTCTATTTAAACCTCCAATAATCATGTATAAACAATATATTAACATCAGGTTTTAACTTTAAAAGAAAGCATCCAAAACAGTCCATAAAAAGTCTATGGTTTACATGTTTTTCCAACATGAAACCAACATTCTTTTACATGGGGTTCGGCCCTCCATGGTGGCCGAACCCAATGGCTATGTTTACTGTTTTTAAACCTCAGATAAACATGTATAAACAGTATATTAACATCAGGTTTTAACTTTAAAAGAAAGCATCCAAAAACCAACATCATATCATGGGATTCGGCCATCCAAGATGGCCAATCCCCATGGTCCATCTTTTCCAATTTTAATCTACTGATTTAGACTACATAACTTCAGCCTTTTCTTTTTGATATCCAAACCCATGTTTTAATTCTCTTTAAACATGCATTTTAAATCTATTACAACCATCTAACATCAGTCCTAACTTATATGGTTTTAACTTCTAAAAAAATATCAAAAACAACCATTTGTTTCCATGGGGTTCGGCCATGCTAAGTGGCCGAACCCAATGGTCCATTTCCATCTTTTAATCCACTGATTTTAGACCATATAAATTTCAGTCCCTATGTCATTCAGATCCATGGTTTTTTTAACCATTCTAAAACACTTATTTAAATCTTAATTCAAAACCCAAAACAGTCCACAAAATCCATGGTTTTCATGTTTCAAAACATGAAACCAAGCCATCTCTTTACATGGGGTTCGGCCCTTCATGGTGGCCGAACCCAATGGTTATTTTTACCATTTTAAGTCCTCCACTAATCAAGGTTAAAACCTTGGTGTATTCGGCCATAACCATGGCCAATACACACCACATTTGCTCCATGTTATTATACCAAAATAACAAATAAATACTTACCAAACTTCCAATCTTTCTCTTTGCCTTTGGTCCTTGGTTTCTCCCTTTTATTTCTTCCTTTCTTTTGCTGTTTTGTACTTGATCTACTGGTGCAAACACCTCTGTTATTCCAGTTAGGAAAAACGAATTTGAGAGAGGGAGAGAGAGAGAGATGGAAATTCTTGGATTTCCAATGTGAAAAATGGCCAACCTTGTGTGCTTATTGTTTTTGTAGTTCAGCCCCCAAAACTCCTCCACTCCCTCATAACTTCTTGCACAAACCAATGGGTATTGGGTGCCATCCAAGGCACCCCTTGGCAGCTACCTATGCAGCCATTCAAATCCCCAAGCATCTCATCACAATCCCATGTATTCCCATTTAATACATCATGGAAATCACCCCAAACAAGTCCCCAACGTGTGGGACTTGTTTGGGTGGTTAAAGCTGGGCCAACCTCTTCAAATTCCCATTAGACTCAATGATTTACAGTCCATTGAATTTCCATTTTGACTCACCCAACTCAAGGTATTTTTATTCCAACCCAACTCATCACATTTAATGCATTTCATTTAATGCACATGAGTTAACTCACCTTTTTATTTAATTCCAACTCACCTCAGTCCCACTCAACTGATTTGACTCGTGTTTGAGCTCCCTTGAGGGTTCACACGGTCAACAATAGTCAACTCGACCCGTTGGGTCCACTTTTAGCTCCTTGACCCGTTTTGACAACATGACCCATTTATGGTATTTTGGTCATTTCTAATTGGTTTTTACATATGGATCAAGCCTACCCATTTTTCCTCCACTTGATTTCCAATCAAATAGGCTTAACCCCTTTTAATTTAAAATCACAAAACGGTCAAATAACCCAGCAAGACCCGATGGGCCCCATTTGGGCCCTTTGACCCATTTAGCCATTTTTGACCCAAATGATGAAAATTACCCAACCAATAAAACTTAACATTCATAATGTGCTCATATGATTTTATTTTGAGCAATGGGCCCCACCATTTCCTTATTTACAATCATATTTATTGAATTCACCAATCCAGGGGCATTTTCGTAAATATTCATCTTATTGAGAAATCGGGGTGTTACACTTCTAAAGCCCGGCCTTTAACTGGCCAACCCCACGCGTGCGCGGAACGAATTCCACGAGAACGGTTCACGCGTAGGAAGTAAGCTCGCGGAATATAATTACATGCGGAACATTATAATAGATACTATCCTACCAGTTTTAGAATAGAAGGGAAGATACATCATTAAGTTACTAAAATACCCCATAATCATAATGTCCAAATATGAAATCCAACCATAGTAAGAAATCCAAAATTATTACAATTCGACAAGCTAAGCTACTTAAATTACATTTCCGAAATAAAAACTTAAACAGAACTAAGTAGCCGCTTTCCCAAGCTCCTAAGCTTGACTCCCGTTGAGTCCACCATTTCCTCCGTCTCCTGCGTCATCAGCTAGGGTAGAAGTAGGGCGTTAGACAATGGTCCCAATAGGACTTCGAATAGGTCTAGCACATGGATTAGTGATAACAAGCATACTAATAACAATATAATAAGGCCATATGATGAATGCCATGCCATGGGTACCTATGTCATGTGTCCTATCCATCATCCATATCATCATAAAATGTCATATCCCCCTTGACGGCAAAACCTTGTCAAGGTGTCCCCATGTTTGCTTCTCAGTCGCCCCGACGGAGCATGGACTCCGGTTACAGCATGCCAAGCTATCCCCATGTCTGTTCTCGGTCGCCCCGACGGAGCATGGACTCTGGTTATAGCATATCAAGCTATCCCCATGTCTGTTCTCGGTCGCCCCGACGGAGCGTGGACTCCGGTTATAGCATGCCAAGCTATCCCCATGTCTGTTCTCGATCGCCCCGACGGAGCATGGACTCCGGTTCCTTTATTTTCCCGCCCATGCCATGCATGAGATGTAAGTGCATTATGCTATGTAATATATATAAAATCCATAGGATAGGAATATAATCCATAGCATTTAAAATACTATCCATAGCATTAAAATATTATCCTTAGCATTTAAAATACCATCCATAGCATTAAAATATAATCCTTAGCATTTAAAATACCATCCATAGCATTAGAGTATAATCCATAGCATTTAAAATCCATGTTAAAATAAATCATATAATTACCCAAAATAAAATACGGAAACCATCACATACACATAATCCACGGCTTACAAAAAGGTAGGAATCCTACCGAATACCGATAACGTCCCTTTCCGTTTTCGTCCGATAATTCCGGTCGCCGATTGCGTACCGTTTGCGATGTCTCGATACCTTATTATACATTTTCCAAGTTAGTCTATATCTTATCCATAATTAAGTCTCTAACTGATCATCAACCTAGGTTCATTAATGATCTTTAACCATGTTACAAGATTATCATAAATCAGCCCTTAACTTAGCCTCTTTTTCCATTGATTAAAACACATACATAATTCAATCCATAACTGATCCATACACTTAGGTCCATTAATGACTTACCAATCATGTCGTAGGATCATTAAAATCAGTCCCTTTAATTTAACATAACCCCCATTTATCCTACCGGATTAACAGCGACCCCTGAAAATACTCAAAACTGTACACTTCAATTCAGTCGACTGAATTATGAGTTCAGTCGATTGAATCAGGATTTCAGTCGACTGAATCACAGATTCAGTCGGCTGACTTTGAATCAGATTGTCTGTTTGTTCTGCCAGTTCAGTTTCAGTCCACTGAAATACCCATTCAGTCGGCTGAAACATGGTTCGTACCCCTTTTAGTCGACTGAATCTGTGATTCAGTCGGCTGACTTTGTATCAGGTTATCTGTTTGTTCTGCCAGTTTATTTTCAGTCGACTGAATCATAGATTCAGTCGGCTGAACTGCCAACCATCCATTTACGTGTTTAATAAGCATCCCTTCAGTCGACTGAATCATATATTCAGTCGGTTGAAACTTCCAGAACCCTTTTCTTCTCCGAGACTTTTGTGTTCAGTCGACTGAATCATCAGATTCAGTCGACTGAAGCTCCCAGAAACTCTTTCTATTATCAGCCACCATTAGTTCAGTCGACTGAATCACTTATTCAGTCGGCTGAAACTCCCAGAAACTCCTTCTATTATCTGTCACCATTATTTCAGTCGACTGAAACCCTTATTTAGTCGGCTGAAACTCCCAGAAACTCGTTTCTGATTCGTCCATTATCAGTTCAGTCGACTGAATCTTTGATTCAGTCGACTGACTGTTTTGTCAATCTTCTCCATTGCATATTTTGTACACCCTTCCTTCATGGTTTCCTTAAAAAAAATTACATTTCCATGCTTAATAAATCTTAAATACATAATGTCCTTAATTTATTATTTTTCTTAATCTATCTCTCCTCTTTTCATCCATTTCTCATCTCATCATTTGATGGATCTTGGATCTAAGGCCCACAACATTTGTGGCCATCATTCATTCTAAGAAATGGATTCCATTTTTAAACCATTAAAGACTTAATATCTTGTTTGGAGATACTTACTAATCCGTGGTTCTCTTGGTTGTCTCTTGCTCCTCTTGTTCCTTAGCTTTTCTCCTTCTTCTTTCTTCTTGATACTCGGGCAATGGTGAGATTGATCAAGGTAAGGTCACCAAGGTTTGGGTTCGGCTAATGGTAGGGTTAGATTTTGAGGGAGAGACAGAGAGAAAGAGGGGATGGAGAAAAATATCTCAAGCTTGGGTTCTCTTCTTTCCTTCTAAGTTTCTTTCTCTTCTTTTCTCTTTGGTTTGTTCTTTGAAAGAGAGGGGAGGACGGTTTTGGAAGAGATGGAGAGATGGAAGAGAGATGAGAGAAATGAGATGGAAAACCATCTCCCATGTAATCTTGGTCTTGACTCCATCGACCAAGCAATCATGAAGGGGGGTATGGCCTTGCATGCCCCCAATCTTAGGGCCATTGTCCCCTTAGTGGGGGTGGTTGGAATGAGGTGGAACCACCACCCATTCCAACGAATTTGGTGAGTCAAATAAGATGGAAATCATCTTGACTCACCCCTTTTCCTATGTGACTCACTCCCCTCTTGACTCACTTAATTATTTAATTTGTTACTTAACTTAGCCCCTTTAATTTTATAATTTAATTTCTATTTATTTCCCTTCAATTCTTTCATGAATCCACCCATGGTTGACCAAGTCAACCATGGTGGCTGGCCCCACCAATTCCTTAGCCAACCCGCCACCTCACTTGATGAGGTGGAGGTGGGTCCCACTTGGTTATGCTAACTTAATCATCTCATCATTACCTTAGGGGGTTTAATTCCAATCAACTGGGTTACCATTGGGCCCATGGCCCAATTAAATTATTTTCTACCATTTACCCTAGAGTTTGAATCAATTTTGATCCATTGGGTTCCATATGGTTATCGAGCCCACTTTGACCATTATTGACCCTTCAAATGGGTCCCATCCAATCCATGGTCCATTGGACCATACTTGGGCCTTTGTCCAAATTTTGATCTATTTAATATCCATGACATCAAAATTCCAATTTTTTTCCATTATTAAAATAAATAAATGCCATATATATATTGATTTAAAAAATTCGGGCTATTACAAACCATGGGTGGATACAAGGAGATGGAATTAGGTTAAATGGAAATTAATTAATTTAATAATCCAATTAATTAATCAATTAAGCTAATAAAAAGGGTGGTCAAATGGTCAAATGGAAGACCCAAACCATTCCACCTTATCACTAAAGCTCAAACATGTTGGACTTGGGTGGTGGTTATCCCAACCACCACCATAAACCAAGATAAAAATCTTATGTGGGTTGGTGGGAGGAGTTAATGATAAAGTGTATTTTAAGCAACCAAAAGGAGATGCATTCATCTCACCTCTCAAATCCCATTCTCATTTTCACTCTCTCCCTCTCTTGCTCTCCACCACCGTCCCATACCAAAGAGAAAGGAAGAAGAAGAAAAAGAGAAGAAGAGAAGAAGAGAAGAAAGAAGCTCAAATTTGGCCATCACTCTAAGATGAAACTTGGTATCTTCTTCCTCACCATCTCCTCCTCTCCTTCTCTCAAACACACCCTATGATGGCCGAACCCAAGCTTGGAGGTTTTTATCATTGATCAAGCATTTTGGCCGACCAAAGATCAAGAAGAAGGAGAAAAGAGCCTAGGGAAATCAAGAGGAGAAAGAAAAGCCGGAGGAGACGACGGATTGTAAGTATTTTTTTTAAAAAAACAAGAGATTGGATTCTTTTAGGGTTTAAGATTTGGGGTCCATTTTTATTAGATTAATTAGTGGCCAAAACATTATGGGCCTTGGATCTCAAATCCATTCCATGGAAGGATAAAAAAAAATGGAAAAAGTGGATAAATTAGGTTAAGGAAAAATAAATACATTAAGGACATTATGTAATGAAATTTATTTAAGCATGAAATGTGTGTGATTTTTGGAAGGAATTATGGTGAGTAATTAAGTAAGCTTAAATGGGGTTTTTAAGATCAAAACCATGGAAGGGGAATTTATGATTTTAAGATGTTAATGAATAAATGTTAGTGAAGTTAAAGAGTTTTAATGAGGAAAAATTATGGAGGATATCAATGATTGTTAATGGCCTCAAAAGTGGTGGAAAAGAATGAACCATGAACCAAACCATACTATGCTTATGAATTTATGAAAATATTTTATTTAGTGTTTGCATGATGATTCCCTATGATGTTGCTAAATTATGAATTATCAATCGTTGCAATGAGTTTATATGATATTGCTTTGATAATTGATTGTATGCAATGAATAGTCATTGAGGAACAAGGATGTGTTATAGACTATGTATATGATGATGAGTTGATAAAGTACTGTGAGTTGTGAATATGTAGTATGCATGAAGAGGCCGTGATATGCCAATGCGTTTGGTTGGAAACCTAGGTGGGGCTGATCAATAATTCCAAAGTTTAGGAATTTGTGGATAGTCAAGGATGGTCTTCGAATGTGTTGGGATGACTTGCTTTGGGTGAGTAGGATTGTTATTTCTAAATCTCTAGGTGTATGTTGTAAATGGGGTAGGGTAACCTAATCATAACTATGTTGAATCGCTAGATTATATTAATGTGTTATTTCTTATGTTATCTCATGTTATTGTTTGATGAGAATGGAGATGAAAGATCTTGTTACACATGAGTTATGTTATTCGATGATTGTGTGTGATTTCAATTCTACGTGACCTGATAATGAAGGCATATGAACCCGTATGATGTTGTAGCCATTGATAACGTGGGCATGTAGGGTGGAAGTTGGTAATTGGTGAAATTTGTAATACTTGTGAATATTTTTAGTGGTGAATGGGTATTATTTGACATAACCTAAGTAAGCTTAGATGTACCACTATTTTTAGGAATCTGTGAATGTGTGTTGAATAATCCAGAGGGGTAGGAAATTAGTATCTATATGATTTGAATGCATGATGGAAACCACCTCAAGGAAGGACTTATGGTGGAGCTAAATAATGTATATGGACCCAAGTAAAAATGGGATTATGTATGTGGTTAGATGAATGGAAAATTAGGCTAAGTTAAGGACTAATTTGTTAATGTACATATCATGGTTGATGGAACATTAATGGATCCAAGTCTATGGATCGATCATGGGCCTAAGAAGGGAAGGATAAAATGAAAACTTAACCATGGAGTAATAGTGGCAAAACCGTAAATAATGGCTAAATTGAAAAAAACTCCATGGGAGATGATCATGGACTTAGGGACTTCAAGTAATAACCTTGTGTGTGATTAATAAAGCCTAGGGTGACTGATTTTTGGACTCATGTAATTAAGATAATCAATGGTTAAAAATAAGGACTGACTATTAATATGTAATAAGGTATCGGACATCGCAAGCGGTGCGCGATCGGCGACCGGATCTGTAGACGGAAAACGTAAAGAGACGCTAGTCGGTATTCGGTAGGATTCCTACTTTTTTGTAAGCCATGGATTAAGTATTATGTGATGGTTTTTCCTTTGATTTATTTTAGTCATGGATTAAGTATTATGTGATGGTTTTCCTTTGATTTATTTTGGTAATCATGTAATGGTTTAAGATGGGTTTTATGACTATGATCTTATATATTACATGGCATATGGCATCTACATCTCATGCATGACATGGGAGGGAGATGGTATGGGAAGGATGAAATGAAACCGGAGTCCATGCCCCGTAAGGGCGACCGAGAAGCAAGCATGGGGATATCTTGATGTGTTTCATCCATCAAGAGGAATATTATGAGATATAACCAGAGTCCATGCTCCGTTGGGGCGACCGAGAAGCAAGCATGGGGACACCTTGACGAGGCTTTACCGTCAAGGGGGATGATTTGTGATTGTTTATATCTTGACGAGGTTTTGCCGTCAAGGGGGATGATTTGTGATTGTTTACACCTGACGAGGTTTTGTCGTCAAGGGGGGATGATTTGTGATTGTTTATATCTTTACGAGATTTTGCCGTCAAGGGGGATGATTTGTGATTGTTTATATCTTGACGAGGTTTTGCCGTCAAGGGGGATGATTTGTATTGTTTATATCTTGACGAGGTTTTGCCGTCAAGGGGGATATGGCAGCATGATGGTATGGATAATGGGTGGGATTCATGACATAGGACACCCATTGCATGACATTGCACCAAATTGCATGGTTTTGGATATGATATTATCTATATGTTTTGTTACCACTAATCCATTTGTTAAGCCTACTCGGAGTCCTACTGGGCGCGTTGTCTAACGCCCTACTTCTACCCTAGCTGATGACGCAGGAGATGGCGGAAACGGAGGACGAGACGAGAGCCAAGCTTAGGAGCTTGGGAAAGCGAGCTGTTTAGTTTATTTAAGTTTTATTTTGGAAATATAATTTTGAGTAACTTAGCTCGTCGGAATGTAATAACTTAAATTACTTGCTATGTTGTGAATTTTATTTTGGACAGTACGATTTAGTGGTATTTTAGTAATTAAATGGATGTTTCTTCCCTGCTATCTGAAAATTGGTAGGATAGTCTCTATTACAATTTCTGCACTTAGTTTAAATATTCCTCGAGCTTACGTCTACGTGTAAACCGCTCTCGTGGACTTCGTTCCACGCAGGCGTAGGGTTGGCCAGTTAGGGGCCGGGCTTTAGAAGTTTGGACTTAATTCGCGTCGTGACATCCGCGCCCTTTGTCACTCTTCAAAAAAAAAAAAAAAATAGACTCTGATTTCGGTGAAAAGGGGCGGGCGTTACAGCATTCACATTATTTTTAGGTTTTTGCTCGAGGGCTACCTAATCTAAGTTTTGGGGTATTTGTTGAGAGTGAAAATATTACATTTTTGCCCCTGTTATTTTGGTCAGTTAGCCTTGATTTTATGTATATAAGATGCATTTAATGGTTTATTTTAGTTTTGTAGGAAAATCAGGGAAAAACAGGAAATCTTCATGACATAGTGGATAATTGCGGGAAGAGAGCTTAAAATCATAGATTTAAACTTTTATAATTAAATCATGCCACATTTAGGGTCTTAAATGTAAATTGGATAATCCAGATCCGTTTATGAGAGTCTGGACTAATTCAATATTTAGATTTTTAAGTGGTTTGATTAATTATTTAATTTTTAGAGCAAGTCTGCAATCAAAGAGGCCAAGAGTTGAAAATCAAGATCCATGGGCCAGAGATCCATTGCAAATGGGCCAAGCTTCGCTCCAAATGCCAGACACTAGGCTAGGCCAAACACTTCATGCACATTTCCAAATGTGGGCCAGGCCAAAGTGAGTCCAAGCTCCTGTCTAAGTCCAAGTTCAAACCAAAATGCAATGCTCTAGGTCCATATTCCTAAGCCCAAATCCATTCTAAAGTCCAAACCCACTAAGCCCATGTCCATAATCCAATCCAATTACCGATGGCTGAATTTCACTGTCCAAAACCCTAATCCAATGTCCACATACCCTAGAGCCTCCCATGTATTATTAACCATTCAATTTTCAATCACCCATCCACACCATCCATTAACCCATCCAGGCAATCCAAACCATTCATTTCATTCATCACCTTCATCTCATGCATTTTATGTAACGCCCCGCCCTCTCCGAGAAATCAGAGTCTAATTTTTTTTTTTAAATAATAATAGAATAACATTGGAAGAGAGCGGGCGGCATCACGACTCGAGCTAAGGCCGAACTACCTAAGTCCGACCCTTAACTGGCCACCCATGTGTGCATGGACTAACCCACGATAACAATCCACACATGGAACTAAACAAGTTATGCGGAATAAACTAAACTAACTGCGGAATTAAACTGAATAGATAGCAAAGCACAAGTCATTCTTTTCAGATTACTTAAACCAAATTAAGATTCATCAGGGCATTCTCAAACCATAGCAAATAACTACATTATTACATGTCCATAATAATGTATTCAAAATAACAGCAATTATAAATCCATTCCAGCACTCAAGCATTTATGCTTGGCTCCCCTCCTGGTCATCAACCTTCTCTTTCCCCTTCCTTGTTCCTGCATCCTCCTCTGAGGATAGAATTAGGGCGTTAGATCAACGCGCCCAGTAGGTTCCCGATCAGGGCTACCACATGGTTAGCTTATAAAACAATGCATATGTATCAAAGTACATGATAATCAATAAAACATCTGAAAACAAATGCTATGTATATGTACATGTAATGAGTCCTACCCATCACAAGTCTACGTAGCCATTATCTCAAGAAACTCTTATATCAAAATAGTCCGGAGTAGTCCTCATTTCCTCTGGATGGGTAAGCCAGAGTAATCCACATTTCCCCTGGGTAAAGTGCTTATGTCAAGTTAATCCAGAGTAATCCACATTTCCTCTGGATATGATACTTATCATTATGTTGTTCCATTCCCATCACCCCATGCCATGCATGAGATGTTTATGCATTGTATATCATTTGTAAATACATAACTCATCATTCAAAACCACATTTGAAACATAATATCAAATACAACATATCTCATAAAAACATGATAATATCAAATCATAATTGTGGTTACAAGTAGGTAGGAAACCTACTGAAGATTCACTTCAGTGTTCGATCTTTCTTAATCGTCACCCGTTCACGACTCGTACGCCGTTCACGCAAGTCTCGATACCTTATTTACATAGCAGTAAATCAAACATTCATCATGTAATTCCAACTTGGTCTAAGTCCCAAAAATGCACTATGTGGGGTTCGGCCATACCCCATGGCCGAACCTCACCTATTTACAATTTGGTCTCTCTTTCATATAATTACAACCATACACTTAAACCATACCTCCAAATAAAACCTTGGTAGGGTTTGGCCATACAGCATGGCCGAACCATACCACTTTGGTTTGGGTCCATACATCCACTCATATGATCATTTCATCCATAACCATGGTCCATGTTACTCACCATCCTTTCCATCCTTGAACTCCATATGAGATGGTCCATGGGGTTCCGCCATACACATGGCCGAACCCAATGGTTCCCTTGGTTCAATAATTTTAACCTATGTACTTAACTTAGGCTCCACTCTTTTACCAAGATAAATACATGGTTCAGCCATCCAATGGCTGACCCTAATACAATAACCATTTCTCCATTTTTAATCACATAAACCCCCATAAAATGACCCATGGGGTTCGGCCATTCACATGGCCGAACCTTATGGTTCTACATGGCCGAACCTTATGGTTCTTTTGATGCAATTTTTCCAACACTTCTTCATTATTTATCTATTGCATCTTAACCATAAAAACAACAAGGTTTAACCATCCATTGCCGACCCCATAACAATTACTTAATTCCATTTTTCAATCCTTTAAAAATCTTCACACATGGTATGGTTTTCATCCCCAAAAACCATACCATTTATCAATAACTTTCATGGGGTTCGGCCATCCAAAGTGGCCGAACCCTATGCTCTAAATTTCCATCCTTTTAAACCTCCTCATCATACTTTACATCATTAATTAATTCGGCCACAACATGACCTAATTAACACATGTAAAAATCACCATGGTTTGACATGGTTTTTGACCTTTAAGAACATCAAACCAATCCACTCTTTTCATGGGGTTCGGCCAACCAAGATGGCCGAACCCAATGACATATTTTTTATCCTTTTTAAGCAATCTTATCCAAGGTTAAATTCCCTAATGTAATCTGTCATTCCATGGCCCAAAGTATGACACTTAAGACCATGATTTAACCTTCCAAAAACATGCATCCTAAGTCTAATTTAACATCTTAAACAGTCCATGGTTTTATCTTACAAAAACCATCCAAATAAACCCATTCTTTTCATGGGGTTCGGCCATCCAAAGTCGCCGAACCCTATGATCCATTTTTCATCTCATTTATGAAGTACCATCCAAGGTCTAACCCTTGATGGATTCAGCCAAATAATGGCCAAATCATACTCCCTTCTACACTTTTATTTAACCAAATACTTATGTAAAAACTTACCAATTTCCTTGCTTCTTCCCTCTTGCTTCCTTTCTTTCCTTCCTCCTTAATCTCTTGCCGAAATGGTGCTTGATCTATGGTGAAACACAGCAGCTAGTTCGGTCCAAGAAAAGATGTTCTTGAGAGAGGGAGAGGGATGAGGATTCTTAGGATTTTCTTTGTGTGAAAATCGGCCAAATGGGGTGTTCATCCCTTTTGTTAAATCAGCCACCATGACCTCTCAATTTCCCTCATAAATTCTTGATCAAACCAAAGGGTTACTTGGCACAACCAAGACATCCCTTGGCACCAGCCAATGCAACCTTTGGCAACCGCATGTAATCTTATCTCATTTAAATCAATTCCATTTAAGACTTAGCATGGAAACTACCATTACAAGTCCCCAACGTGTGGGACTTGTTTTGGTTTGTTTGAGATCAAGACACCTCCTCATATTCCCTTCAACTCACTGATTTTACAGCCCCTTTGATTTCCATTTTGACTCAACTAACTCAATGGCTTAACTCACCACATTAAATACCATACATTTGTTACACTTGAGTCAACCCGACCATTTAATTTAAATGCAACTCTTTCCAATCCAACTCAACCTGATTTGACTCACCATTGAGCTCATTTGAGGGACCACACCGTCAGCCATGGTCAACAAGGTCAACCCGACCCACTGGGTCCCCATTTAGCTTGTTGACCCGTTTTGACTCCATAACCCATTTATGGGTTGTTTTAGCCATTTGCATTTGGTTTTCACATGTGCATCAAGCCTACCCATTTATGCTCCACTTAATTTCCAATCAATTCAGCTTAACCCCATTAAATTTGGACTCACCCAATGGTCTAATAAGTCCATTATTACCCATTGGGTCCAATTGGGTCCTTGACCCAATTAACCATATTGACCCAATTTGATGTTCATTACTCCTTCAATCAAATTTGACACTTATAATATGCTCATAGGGTCTTAATTTGAACAATTGGCCCCACCATTTCTTAATTTACAATCATCTTTATTAAACTCACCAATCCAGTGGCATTTTCGTAAATATTCATATTATTGAGAAATTGGGGTGTCACATTTCATATCATAAAACCCTAGATCCACCTACTTAATCCAACCCGTTCATGCATCATGATTAGATTTAGGTCATTCAATTCATCCATCACATAGATGAACCCTAGGATTGTAATCATCCATGCACCATCTATCCATCCATCCACTTAGATCATTCATTCATCATCAAAGCCCTTAGATCTAGGTTCAATTAATCCTAGTCCTCCATTTCATTGCATTCATATTTTAAACCCTAGACACTTCATTAAACCCTAGATTTTAGACACTCATGCACATAATGCATTGCATTACACGACACACAAAAGTCTAGAACCCATTCATGCGCATACTCTAAGGAAAATCCCTACAATTCCTCTCCAAGCTATCCATTCCACATTATCTCCACATCACCACCTTATCTCTCCATGCCTTGCACGATTCTACCCTATCTTTTCTCCATCCATACGAATTTTACATTCTTAAATTCATTCATGCGCATATTGCATTGAGTTGACCTCCATGTCATCATCTTATCATCTAACCATTCATGCATTTAGACTTTAGATCTCAACCATCCATTATCATGCATTCAAAAAACCCTAAATTGCACAGCTAAAATTTTTCGAAGCCAATCTCTAAATTCTCCCTTTCAATTTCTCTTTCCAAGATACCATAGCCATCAAGTCACCCATTATCCAAGCAACCTAAAATTCGACCATTGCTACTGTGCAACAATAGATTTTACATCTTTTAGTCCCATCCATTTACCATAAGTTAGATTAAATTCAAGCCACTAATCCATGAATTCAAACCAAGATCCAACCTCAGTTGTCCAGTCAAACCTCGAGCCTATAAATACGCCATTCGACCATGGTGAAAATTGAATTAGACTTGGAGCTCAAGAGGACCTACGATTGGAGAACACACCCTGAGGAACAAGAGACACTGTGCTTCATGCAAATTTCACAAGTGAACATTCATTGTAAATTCGATTGTTTTTGTTGTTTTTCCAATTCTTGCATTTAATTTTTCCATTAAATAAATAAGAGATGTCCATTTTAGATTCTCGAAAAGTCCGATTATTCAATGCATTTTTGAATTCTATGCATTGAATTTCAGATCTAAATTTCTTATTTATTTGTTTATTTTGGGTGATGAGAGAATAATTTCATAACCACCTTTAAAAGAAACTGTCATTTATTTTCATTGTCAACTTATTTTCAATTTCTATTTCATTTTTTGTTGCTTGTGTTTTGTATTTTAATACTTGTTTTAAATTCTTTAATTCATGTGTAATCTATTTTAATTATCTTGTATTCAAACAACCACTCTAACATATGTGTTAACTAGATTGAGAATTAAATTAATTGGACTTTAATTTTGTCATCTTAATGTTGTCTGTGAGATTATCCATAAATTTTATCTTAATCCATTATTTTAATCATGTTTAATCAATGTTCTAACTTTTGGTTTTGAATTTTAAATGAGAGATTGTTAACTTAGAAGTAAATTTATTAAATTAGGATTGATTTTTATACTTTGATTTATTTTTAAAATCTCCATGTTTTCTAAGAAACATATTAACTCAAGCACTAGATTCCAAACATATATATTTTGATCTACTTATGCATATATTTTGCTTGTTCTCTGTGGGATCAACCTCGCACTCATAACGCTGTATTATAAATAGTTGGTGCGCTTGCGAGATTATAAATTTAAGACTTTGCATAATTTTCACATCAATAGATAACACATCTAAATCATTAACATAGCCTAGTGGTTGTTTGACACCAAAACCAGAATATGGGCTTAATATGAAAACCATTGATTTTACTTTCATGGTGACACATCGTGCCAGCGATTTATCGCATTGACAGAGGATGATCAATCGTGGAATAGCGATGCATCGTCCTGGAAACGAGGGTTCTGGTTGGAAATAGTCTGTCAAACAAGTCTGATCTCAGGATGGTTGTAATGTGGAGAGGATACATCGATGGGACATGGCCTATCCATCAGGCATAATGACCAATCGATGGGACTTAAACAAGGGCCACAACTGTCATACACAATCTAGTCTCAGGACGATTACTTGTGCAGACAATTCTTCGTCTGGTACAGGCAGATTAATCGCCTGTACGATCAATTGCCCGGAGCATGGTTTGAACACTGACTGTAAAATACAGTTCATGCTCATGACGATATGTTCTTCAGGCGGCGACCCATCGTGAGGAACCAATCACAATCTATCGGGTTCACGACCAATCGCCAGAGACAGGGCCGACACATTGGCACCACGATCTATCGGTTGGGAAATATTTGAGGTTTGTTTTGACAAAGAACTTGTTAGTGCCACGGCTTGCCGAGTCCCTAAGTTTGTCAACTTCATGACTCGGGAAGAAGCACTTGCTAGAAGTTTGAAGTCTCAATATGATCAAGATTGAAGATCATGCTCCGCCGTATTAAAGCTCATCGTTATGGCAATCACAAAATATGTATTTTGCCATAAATGACTTTTGATGGTACCCACACCTTATGAGGACCATTCCTAGGCTTAGTTGAACAAATGAAAACATCATTAAAAGCCTAGAGAGTAAGCTTAACAGTGAATTGGAACCCAATTTAGAAATATGTATTTGGTTTAACTATCAACTCAACCAGTCGTTCTCATCGACCCCTTGGTGGAGACAGGATAGACCCATCGTGGTCAAAAGATTGGTCGGCGAGATTGACAAAGGTCTTGGATCATAGAATTGTCATTCTGGATGTGCCTCTGATCGAGAGTCTCGTATGGATCGACTCCTCGGTGAAAGGCTGAAACGATGCCTCATGGTCAATGACTCTTCGATAAAGAATTATGAGTTATGGAACTTAGAACTCAGATGGGCTCCTGAGAAAAAGGTAATACAGACCAGTAGAGAGCACCAGGACCGACACATCGATAAAGGGCGACAGGTCAGTTTGGGGAAGACTAGGTTATGGATTTGAAACTTTGTCAGCATGGTGTTGCCCCAGACCGAGCCTCTCATATGGACCGACCTCTCGGTGCCATGACTGTCGACCCATCGGTAATAAACCTGTCGGTCAGATAAAAATTATGTCATTGGAGGTACAATAATGCGCAACGGTCGGGTTGTTGAACGATAATATTTTTAGTCACCGATCCCTCTGTGCGCCCGACTTGTTTGTACATGACCATTGTTGAAACTGGTTGCCGTGTCTATAAAAACCAATCTTTGTGCAACCAGTTGGTATCATTTGGCAAAACATTGGACCCTTATCATTATCAATGAGCTTAAACAAGGGCGAATAAAAGGATCACTCTCTCTCGTGACTATACTTGGGGGAATCTAATACAACCAATCATATGGATTGAGTTTGTGAGAGAGAGAGGAGAAAGGATAATAAAGTAGGAAAGATTTGGTACAACCAGTTTCCTAGTCACCCTGGAATTATGATTCATATTCGACGGTTACGAGGAGGAGCGTCGGCACACATTGGGTGGATCTTCGAGAAGCACACATCAGGGAGAAAGAGCTTCAAAGGCAAGTGCTTCTTGGTTTTAATTTTTATTTAACACCTTTGTCCCGAAAGTGGAATAGGGGATTGGCTCCGGAACCACTATAAAAAACTCTAGAGCGTCGTCTCTGGCACAGTGGTGGGTGGAATTCACAGCCGATTAGTGAGGTGGAATTCTTACTCTAAATGTGAGGGTGTAAGTCTCCACTTAGTGGATTTGGGGATAACTCAAGGTTGAGCGGGTCCTAACTGTGGATGCAGGTTGGTTAACCGAACCGCTATAAATTTGGTCTTATGGTGTTTGATCTTTGTGGGTTTGTATTTAATATTTAACTACTTTTCTCAACACATATCATTTTGCATGATGATTATCTTATTTTATACATTGAGCACAAGCATCGATAATCAAGCAACATGCAAAGGTTATAAACTTAGCGTGATCGTTTAAAGAAATTATAAATAATTTATCACACTAAACAAATCTCTTGATTAATATCCACGGCACTTGTACTCAAATCAATCAGGAAATTTTGAAACACCATGGAAACTGTGATTGACCTATCCATGTCTCCCCCCCTCTAGGGTCAATCGTGTTCTAGGTCCCGAAGGGAACTTTCATTTGGTATCCGAGCCTCGTGCTCTTTACAAGGATCTAACCATTCGAGTCGATCCGTGCTAGAACAATGGCTATGAGAGAAAGCCATGAGATTTCCAAACCTCCATTTGAGATGAAAAATGGGATGAAAAACTTTCAATGTTTTCATCAATGAATATGTTTGGAAATAGTTGAATAAAAAGTGGTCTAAGCCTATGGAAGAGGTATTGGATAAACCTTCAACTTCCATGACCACTCAGCCCAAAGACCAAATAGCTTGGATTAGTGATGAAATGACTATGCACTTTAAATCAAACACTAGTAGCATTCATCAGTGTGTTTTCATAAAACGTCTTTAAAATATTCAAAAAGATATGAAACAACAAAAGAGGTTGATGGAATCCACAGAAAAATTGCCTCTTCCAGCCCAATGGATGACATCACCTATCATGACCAATTTATGTACAAAGAGTATATGTGATTAACTAAGTTCATCCATTGAAAAAGTCCAAGCTAAATCCTCTAGAGAAGAAGAGGATGAAGTAAAGGAACTTGATAAAGGTAGTGACCTCCAAGTATCCTTTGTGGCCGTGTACCAAAATGTTTGCCTCTTATGTTAGGTCAACATCATGATACAAAACCTGGAACTTTGATTCACAAAGTCAAATGGGAAGGCACCCAAAATTAAAACCAGATTTGATAAAAGGCTATCACTAGATTGTGGACTTAGATTTCAAGTCTCACAATGTTATGTTCAAATGTGTAAAGGGATACCACTGTTGGTGCACATTTGAAACATGTTGTGGAATCACATGCGTATCTTACCTTCAATCCATGTTATTGTTTGATTGATGGATTGATCTAGTGTAAGATATTTGTATGTACATGTAGGTTTGCACTCTAGTATTGGATTATACTTATCTCATTCTATTTCATATGCCATGTGATTTGTGCATCTTTTGGGAATGAATGAAGGTTGTGCATTACCTCATTTATAGGGTGTGTATGGTACACATACACAGTGTTGTTTCATTCCAAGTTATCCCTTGTGGAATGAAACACGCTCTATGTCTTTAAATGAATTTTTGGTTTGGTATGAATTACCAAAAGTGTTGATCAAAATGATGAAATGTACTTATTTGTAATTCATTTATTACCAGCTCTTTTCAAGAATGAACCTCATTGGAGTATACTTGAAAGAATGGTAAAAGTGTTTATCATGTTTTGCGTTATAACATGATAACATACATGAAAGCTGTGTGGGTAGCATCATACTTCATTTCCATATGCATGATTAATATATTCAAAATGTGAAATGAATGTATGATTTGTGTGCTCAATGTCTCATTCCAATATTCGTTATTTTATACATTATGTAGAATGAGTTATGTTCATAGACATCTTGTTTTTGCTAAAAGCATGGAGATACCACATCTCATGACGTCACACACTTGGGTAATATGTTTGAATTAGTAAATTAAATGTGCCCAAGGTATTTAAATTTGTTTGGATCCGAGAAAAGAGATTTGTAATCCATGTTTTGTGTATATCTTCAGAAGGATGTCTTGAATCTCCTAATGGCACAAAACCTGTGTGAATGTATGTATCTACACTGACATTGAAAGGTGTATAAGCAAAGTTTGATGAACTATGAACATCGTAAGAACACACAGACACCCACACCTAGTCATCCTTCATACAAAATGAATCCAGGTCGAAGGATAGACTTGTTGGAGGAACAAACATGTCGATTATGTTGGAAATTAGAAAACAAACTAAAAATGGAGAAAAATCAAAAGGAGAGAGAGGTCGATACTTATCAACATATCGACACAGACCGGTCGTTGGTAACAACCCGTCGATGAGTCAAAAAGATTAAGTTAAAAGGTCTCTTTCTGCGAAAATGATAAATTGTTTCAAAATCGTCGTTCCTTCTCCCGCTGAGCTCTGGCAATTTCCTCCTCTCCTTCCGTGCCCTAGACCACTTGATAGGACATCCCGAAGTGAATTCCTGCAGGAAAATCAGAGGGTTTCTTTTTCTTCCGCCTCCAGTAGCTTGAAAATCACGGATTTTGTGATTCCCATTGGTTGGGTAAGCTCAGTGCATTCTTCTCTCCTCCAGTAGTGGAAAATGACAATGAACAAGTTCCCAGTCATCATTGTGTTCTTTGATTCTGAGAATGATCATGCCACCTTGCCTGAGAAACCCAAATCTCAGTGGTTTCAAGGAGAATCTTCGTCTCTCTCGAAGACCATAGGTTGTCGAGTCAAGACCCTCTCAAGGAGATCCACAAAAAGAACTCACTACCACCCATACTTTGAAGGAAAGTTGGTATTACCATTATAGAATTGACCTCTCCGCTTCAGGTGCCAATCATAGAAAGTGGGAGAAAAGAAACGAGTTTAGGTCACAACCTCTCTAGGGGTCTAGAGTGATGTAGAAAAATAAATGCATGCTGAGAGAAAAATGATTAAGGTAAAAGAGGAAAAAGAAAAAGAGCAGATGGAAAATACTAAAGCCGAGTCTGACAGAGCTCTTATAAGAAGACTCTATTTCTCTCTTGACAAACATCGGAAGTTGGAAAGTAAGATTGGTGCCTTTGCACATGAATGAATTAATTCAAAACCTTTCCACATACAAGGACAAACTCAAAGAGAGTTCCCGACGAAAATTCTCTTCTCCTCCAGCATTACCTCCTCAGGATGGCTCTGCTTAGGATAGTTTTTCGTGCTCTATGTTTTGTATTTTGAAAAACTATAGTTTTAGTATTAAAACTAAGCATCCATGATGCCCCTTCCTAAACCATATGTACTGATTTGTATATCAACGAAATGTTATGGTTTGATTTAGTGTGTGTGCTATTTTAATGGAAGACATTCTATCTCATGTCTATTATTAACATTGATTTTGTTAATTAGACTCACATGCATGCTTGGATGAGTTGGTTTTATATTGGCATGTTAGGGAGATAGGGATTGGGCTAAGGTTGCACACACCCTTGGAGTTTGGAGGAGTATAAAATATGTGCTGATTAGCTACAATCACTGGTCATGACAGTAGAGGCAGCTAAGTTTAATGGGGAAATAATATGGAGAAGCTAGAAAGTATAGCTTACTCCATGGGGGAGATGAGTCAAAGAAGCTTCAAAAGATAGCTTCGAGAATAGGGGAGAAGACTCTAGGAAAGATAGGACATTAGCTTGACTCATGGAAGAAATCAACTAAGCTGGAACTTAGCTTGTGCAGGGGCAAATAAACTTTAATGCACGAGGAGGGTGGAATATGAAGAAGCCATTGGACATAGGAGAATGTCTATGCTTGGAGTTTGAGACTTGAAACTCAAAGAAGATTGGGGGAGAAAATCTTCTCAATACTGATAGCTTGGATAAGCTATGGATAGTGTTCGTCACTAGAAAGTCATGGTAAATGGGGGAGCATCAATACAAATCTAATTTAGTCCATGAATGCATATTTATGTTTTGGGACTAACCCCTCTAATGATTCCAAAGTGTTGCTTGCTTATGTGTTTGAATAGGAAAACATGAATTGAAGCAAGCTGAACAAGAATATGCAAAGTTCATAATCTTGTTTACCACTTGAATATGTACATGTAATCAATGTAATATTATATTTTTTTTATATTCAAATGAGATTAATAAGGGTGGGTTTGTAATTGAGTTAGCTTCTAGGTTCTGTCATGAAATTGATGAAGGGGGCGATTGTTAGTGCACGGTTTACTGAGTCCATAAGTTTGTCAATTTCATGACTCGGGAAGAAGCACTTGCCAGAAGCTTGAAGACTCATGATGATCAAGATTGAAGATCATGCTCCGCCTGATTAATGTAACGCCCCGCCCTTTTTCACTCGCCAAAAATCAGTGTATATATTTTTTTATATAAAAGAGTAACAAGTGAGAGAGAGCGGGGTTTTACAGTTGGTATCAGAGCGAAACTGGAAGTGTTGAATCTTGCAAAGTAAGATTAATACGGTATCATGTCTCACTGACAAAAAAAGAATCCCAACTGACCGACTCTTCGGAGTTTGTACGGGGGCCGGATTAATTTACTTTGTTGAGAATCAGACTGTAAGCAATCAATATGAGAACAACACTTGGTGAGAAAAATAACAGCAAGGGAAAGACGATCACTATAAATTGTGGATTTATCAAATATAGCAAAATAGGACATATCTCCTCCAAACAAGAAACATCAGGATCTCCCAAAAGTGAGAGACAATATATGATACATGGGAAAATTTCCCCAACACAAGAAATACAAAATGATGATTAGGCAATTTTCCCCAAGTATGTGAACATAAAACTTTATGAGAAAACTAAGTCATTCAATGTTTCGATGACTTAGGAAAATGCCTCCGAGAAGAAGAAATACTCTACAAAACCCGCATCAGGAGGAAAAATAGAACAGAGAGGGACAAGGCTGTGCAAACATTCCTAAAGTACCTTATGAGTTACAGAGCCTAATACAAGCAGTGGTCACTTCCGTTCTACAGCAACACCAAAACGGCAATGGAGGCGCAACCTCCAATGAATCTCAGGACCGAAATATGGTCAGAGATTTCCAACAGCAGCGACTCCCTTATTTTAAAGGGAATGAGGGACCCGCAGGAGTGGAGAACTGGATCGAGAACATTACGAAGGTCTTAAAGCTGCTCAAGATCACTAGTGATGATGACAGGATACTGCTGGCTACTTCACAATTGGTGGATGATGCCGACAAATGGTGGAGAGTTATAAAATGTCAACAAGCACAGATTCCAGCAGGGGAAAGGACTGAGATGACTTGGGACCAATTCGCTGGAACGTTTCTAGATCACTATTTTCCAGAGGAAGAGAAGGAGCACCAGACACAAACGTTCATATCTCTGGTCCAAGGCACTATGACGGTTGCAGATTATTATCAAGAATTCATCCGTCCATCATGTTATGCTTTATACATGGTGGACACGGAATACAAAAAGGCTCGAAAGTTCGAACGAGGCCTGTGACCTAACCTAAGAGCCAAAGTCACTATCTTCAAGTCAGCTACTTTGGCAGAAGTGGTCAGTCGAGCTAGCATAGCCGAACAAGAGTTGGTAGAGACAGTCAAATTTGTGGATAACCAACGAGGTCAGAGCGGGGGAAGTACTTTCCGCCTGAAATAAAGAGATTCAGACCCAACTTTGGGAGACCCTCACCTCCTACTGGGTCTACTGGAGGTTTTCGTCCCAATTAGCCCTCCACATCGGGACCAGTCTCTCAGGTTCCTCGAGGTGTTAGCACTTGTTTCCAGTGTGGCCAGCCGGGCCATTTCAATAGGAAATGTCCACAGAACAACAAACCTCCTCACTCTAGGGGTTCCTTTCATCCTCCAGCTCGACCAACTCAGTCTAAAGCATCCAGAGCACATAACCAGACAAGACGAACACCTATTCTGACAGGATCTGGATGACTATACACTTTGGTTCCTCCTCTAGAGACAGTGGATCATTCAGTGATTCAAGGTATGGCAGTAATCGGTAGTTCATATGCCCTAGCATTATTTGATTCAGGAGCATCCTGTTCCTTTATATCTGGTACTAGTACTCTAGTACAACAATTGTCCACTACACTCACTATTGTATCCCCTATTGGAGACACATCACTGGGTCTGGTTGGTTGGCTACCTTATAGGACGGTATTGATTGTCATCTTCGTCGGGTGATATTCTAGTCACCCAATGGGAAACGATATGTGGTACATGCCGACAGACAGAGCATTCTTATGACCAGAAGATTGCATGCAGAAATGAACCATATAGTACTGAACAACATCAGAGTAGATAAGGTACTGAACAACATCAGACTAGGCAAGGCTGAACTACCTGCGGTTGTGAAAGACTATGTAGAGGTATTTCCGACAAAACTCCCTCGCTTACCTCCGAAAAGGGAGATTGACTTCGAGATCAAACTTTATCCTGGCACTACTCTTATATCATTGCCACATTACCGAATGGCCCCAGCAGAAATGTCTGAGCTGAAGAAACAAATTGATAAGTTGCTCAGACTAGGATGCATCCAGAACAACACTTCATCTTGGGGAGCACCGATATTATTTGTAAAGAAGAAGGATGGTACTCTTCGGATGTGTGTGGATTACAGGAAGCTGAATCAGTTAACGGTTAAGAACAAGTATCCACTACCCAGAATTGATGACCTGTTCGATCAACTCAGAGGTTCCAGCTATTTCTCAAAAATTGATCTGATGTCAGGCTACCATCAAATCCGTGTCCGGGATGAATACATAGAGAAGATGGTTTTTAGAACTCGGTATGGACTGTATGAATATGTAGTCATGCCGTTTGGACTCACCAATGCACCAGCCGTGTTCATGGATCTAATGAACAAAATCTTTTGTCCTTATTTGGACAAGTTCGTAATTGTCTTCATTGACAATATCCTGATTTACTCCAACAGTCAGGAAAAGCATGCCGAACATTTGAGGATCGTCTTGGACACCCTGAAGAAGAATCAGTTACATGCCAAAGCAAGTAAGTACGAGTTCTAGCTATTTGAGGTTAACTTCTTAGGACATCTCATATCAGTAGAAGGAATAGCCGTGGACCTGGCTAAAGTGGCAGCGGTTATAGACTGGAAAGCTTTGAAGAATGGGACTAAAATCCTTAGCTTTCTAGGACTGTCTAGCTACTATCGGAAGTTTATTATGGACTTCTCCAAGATTGCGGCTCCACTTACTCGACTAACCCAGAAATGAGTCAAATTTGAATGGTCTGATGTGTGCAATCGAAGGTTTGAAGACCTGAAATAGAAACTTACGACCGCTCCTATTCTGATCTTGCTGGAAAGAGGCAAGGGATATGAAGTATATTGTGATGCTTCAGGAGAAGGACTTGGGTACTCTCTCACTCAAAGTCATCATATAGTGGCATACGGTTCAAGGCAACTGAAAATTCATGAACGCCACTATCCCACTCATGATCTGGAATTAGCTGCAGTGGTCTTCGCCCTCAAAAGCTGGAGACACTACCTATATGGTGAGAAATTTGAAGTATTTTCTGACCATAAGAGCTTAAAGTATCTATTTGATTAGAAGGAACTCAATATGAGACAGCACAGATGGATGGAATATCTGCAAGATTATGAGTTTACACTGCGATATCATCCTGGCAAGGAGAACAAAGTGGCGGATGCCCTCAGTCGCATGTCATATGCAACAGTGGCCAGTTTGATTATGAAGGAATGAGAAATGTTGACAACCATCCGGAATTCAATTTGTACATCAAGGACCGTGGGAGTATGTACAATCTGATGGTACGGTCCAACATGGTTTCCAAGATTGAGCAAGAACAACAGACATATCCAGAAGTGGAAGACATATGGGCCAAGATGTCTACGAGTAAGGTCATACCTGTAACGCCCGCCCATTTTCACTATATTTCAGAGTCTATTTTTTTTTTTTTGAATTAACTCAAAGTGATAACGGCGTGGACGTCACGATGCGAGTTAAGTCCGGACTCATAAAGCCCGGCCCTTAACTGGCCAACCCCACGCGTGCATGGAACAAAGTCTACGAGTACGGTTCACGCGTAGGAAGTAAGCTCGCGGAACATAGTTACATGCGGAACATTATAATAGATATTATCCTACCGGTTTTAGATAGAAGGGAATATACAACATCAAATTACCAAAATACCCCCATGTTCATGATTATGTCTCAAAATGTTAACATATAGAGTTTAATCCAGACCATAGTAATAAATCCAAAATTATTACAATTCAACAAGCTATGTACTTGAGTCACAACATTTTCCAAAATATAACTTGATAAACAAAATAGCCGCTTCCCCACGCCCTTAAGCCTGACTCCCGTCATGTCCACTGTTTCCTCCGTCTCCTGTATCACCAGCTAGGGTGGAAGTAGGGCGTTAGTCAATGCGCCCAGTAGGACTCCGAGTAGGGCTAGCACATGGATTAGCAATAATACACATACCGATAAAATAACATATAACAAAATAAGCATGTGATGAATGCTATGTCATGGGTGCTTATGTCATGTGTCCCACCCATCATCTACATCATCACGACATATCTTATCCCCTTTGACGGTAAATCCTCGTCAAGGTGTTCCCATGCTTGCTTCTCGGTCGCCCCGACGGAGCATGGACTCCGGTGATACCATATCAATGTCCCCATGTCTTTTCTCGGTCGCCCCGATGGAGCATGGACTCCGGTGATACCATATCAGTGTCCCCATGTCTGTTCTCGGTCGCCCCGACGGAGCATGGACTCCGGTTTGTTTATTTTTTTTCCGCCAATGCCATGCATGAGATGTAGTGCATTATGCTATGTAGTATATATAGATAAACTATAATTTTGATATACCATACATAGCCATATAATGCATAATGTTAAAATATAGTCCATGTAATTCATAACTTAAAACACATCATAAGATAAATCATAATCATAGATCCATCATAAGCCACACCAAAATAATTTAAAATATTATTATATATCCATCGCTTACAAAAAGGTAGGAATCCTACCAAATAATGATAACGTCCTTTTCTATTCTCGTCCGACAATCCCGGTCGCTGTTTGCGTACCGTTGTGATGTGCCAATACCTTATTATGCATTTCCGATTTAGTCTATATCTTATCCACGATTAAGTCTCTAACTGATCGTAAACCTATGTTCATTAATGGTCTTTAACCACGTTACAAGATTAACATAATCATCTCTCAGCTTATACTCTCTTCCCATTGACTAAAATTACACACATAACTGAATCCATAACTGTTTCATACACTTAGGTCCGTTAATGACTTACCAAATCGTGTTGTAGGATCATTAAAATCAGTCCCTTTAATTTAACATAATTTTCCATTTCTTCTACCGGCTTAATAGCGATCACTTAAAATACTCAAAACCATACCCTTCAATTCAGTCGACTGAATTAGGAGTTCAGTCGACTGAATCAGGAGTTCAGTCGACTGAAACACAGATTCAGTCGGCTGACTTTGAATCAGATTGTCTGTCTGTTCTTGCCAGTTCAGTTTCAGTCGACTGAAATATACATTCAGTCGGCTGAAACGTGGTTCCTACTCTTTCAGTCGACTGAATCATAGATTCAGTCGGCTGACTTTGCCTCAGGTTATCTGTTCGTTTTGCTAGTTCATTTTCAGTCGACTGAATCATAGATTCAGTCGGCTGAAATATCACTAACCACTTACGTGTTCAATAAGTATTCATTCAGTCGACTGAATCACACATTCAGTCGGCTGAAACTTCCATAATCTTCTTTCTTCTCCGAGACGTTTATGTTCAGTCGACTGAATCCATGATTCAGTCGGCAGAAACCTCCAGAAACTCCTTCTATAGTGTATCATCCTTAGTTCAGTCGACTGAATACCTTATTCAGTCGGCTGAAACTCCCAGAAACTCGTTTCTGATTCGTCCATTATCAGTTCAGTCGACTGAATCCCTGATTCAGTCGGCTGAAACTCCCAGAACTTCGTTTCTGGTTCGTTTATTGTCAGTTCAGTCGACTGAATCACAGATTCAGTCGACTGACTATTTTTCAGTCTTCTCCATTGCATATTTTTGTACTTCCTTCCTTCGCGATTCTCTTAAAAAAGCCATAACGGCATGTTTGGAAATACTTACAATCCTTGGTTTTCCCGGTTGTCTCTTGCTCCTCTTGTTCCTTCACCTTTCTCATTCTTCTTCCTCCTTGATACTCGACAATGGTGAGCTTGGTCAAAGTAAGGTCACCAAGGTTTGGTTCGGCCAAGGTGTAGCAGCTTTGAGAGGGAAAAACGGAGAAGGAAATGGGGAAATATCTCAAGTCTTGGGTCTTAGGAGTGATCGGCCAACATTTAGCTTCTTCTTCCCTTTCCTCTAAGTCTCTTTCTCTTCTTTTCTCCTTAGTGTATTTCTTGGTCTTGCAAGAGGGATGACGGTTTGGAGAGGAGAGGAAGAGAGTGAGAGAGAGATGGTTGTGATGATTGGTTTGACTCCCTCCACCTACCAAGCATGGAGGGAGGTATGGGCTTGCATGCCCCCAATTTTAGGGGCCTTTGTCTCCTTTAGTGGAGGTGGTTGGGGATGAGTTTGAGTCACAACTCATTCCAATGAGTTAGGTGAGTCAACTCAGATGGAAACCATTTTGACTCACCCCCCCTTCTCCTATGTGATTCACTCCATTATTTAATTAATTACCTAACTTAGCCCCTTTAATTTTATAATTACATTTCTATTTTATTTCCCTCCAATTCTTCCATGAATCCACCCATGGTTGACCAAGTCAACCATGGGGGACGGCCCCACTATTCTTGAGTCTACACACCACCTCAATGGGTGAGGTGGAGATGGGCCCCATTTAGTCATATTGTTTCATTTCATTACTAACTTAGGGGTTTTAATTCCAAATCACCCTTTTTAAATTAATTGGGCCCACCATTGGGCCCACGGCCCAACCGATTATTTTCTACCCCTTTTTCCTTAGGGTTTGGACCAATTTTGATCCATTGGGTCCTACATGGTGATCGGGCCCACTTTGACCATCATTGATCCTTTTGATGGATCCCATTCAAACCCATGGTCCATTGGACCATACTTGGGCCCTTGCCCAAATTTTGATCCATTCAATATCCATGATATCAAAATTCCCACTTTTCCATTATTAAAACAAATAAATACCTGGACAAGGTCTCTTATTCCGAGGCAGGACATATGTGCCTCAAATCTGCAGAAGAGAGTTGTTGATTGAAGCTCATCAGACAAAACTCTTTATTCATCCGGGTAGCACCAAAATGTACCTTAATCTGAAAAGACATTATTGGTGGCATGGACTCAAAAGAGATGTAACTGATTTTGTCTCTCACTGCCTTACTTGTCAACAAGTCAAGACAGAGCATCAAAAGCTGCCAGGATTGCTCAAACCCTTACCTGTACTCGAATGGAAATGGGAACATATTTCTATGGACTTTGTGACAGGACTGCCAAGGTCATCAAAGGGTAATGATGCAATATGGGTTGTGGTGGACCGTCTGACCAAGTCTGCGCATTTTCTCCCAATCAAGATGACAGACTCGTTTGAGACTTAGGGATGGCGGCATATTAAAGACATCATCAGGCTATAGGGTATACCAAGGACTATTGTGTCCGATAGAGATGGCCGATTCACCGGCAGAGTGTGGCAGAGCATGCAATTAGCAATGGGAACCAGTTTATTAATTTGCACAACTTTTCATCCACAGACCAAGGGCCAGTCGGAAAGAACAATACAAACGTTGGAGGATGTACTGAGAGCTTGCATGCTAGACTTCAAGGGTGGTTGGGAAGATCATTTACCACTGGTTGAGTTTTCATACAACAATAGTTACCAGGCAAGCCTCAAGATGGCTCCATATGAGGCATTGTATGGTAAACTCTGTAAATCTCTAGTGTGTTGGACAGAGGCCGGAGAGCCTAAACTTATTGGACCAGAGCTAGTTATAGAGACCACGGAACAGATCAAGGCGATACGACAACATCTGCTCATAGCACAGAGTCATCAGAAGAGCAATGTTGACAAAATGAGAAGATTTCTTCAGTTTGATGTGGGAGACTTAGTGTTCTTGAAAGTCTCTCCACGAAAGAGACACATGAGATTTGGAAGGAAAGGGAAGTTGTCAACCAGATTTGTGGGACCCTTTCCAATCCATGAGAGGGTGAGGGAAAAAGCCTATCGTTTGATACTCCCTCCACAATTGTCATCACTACACGATGTGTTCCATGTTTCTATGTTGAGGAAGTACAATCCTGATCCAAAACACGTACTGAATGTGCAAGACATAGAGGTGCAAAGCGACGTGTCTTACGTCGAAAGGCCTGTCAGAGTGATTGAGACAGAACAAAAGGTGTTGCAGAACCGAGCAATTTCGTTCGTCAAGGTGGTATGGGACCGACATGGTAATGAGGAAACCACATGGGAACTTGAATCAGAAATGAGAGTAGCTCATCCTGAGTTATTTGTGTAATATGTTTGAAGCCCTACTTCGCTCAATTTTCGGGACGAAAATTTCAAAAGAGGATAATATTGTGACACCCCAAATTTTTTCTTATATAAATATATATTGGAATGGTTCATTTAAATTATGATTTAATGGAATTTGAGATTTAAATAGTTGAAATGGACCTTAGATGGGTAAGGAATTGGGTCAATTACCCAATTAAGACCCAATGGATCATGGGTAAGCTTGATTTTAAATTAATTGGGTAAAGTCTAATTAAATGGGTCATAGTGAAATTAATTTTAAGGTAATTGGGTAAGGTCAAAGTAATTGGGTCAGCTACCCAATTAAAACCCAACACATTAAATCCACCTCATCAAGTGAGGTGGCATGTGGGTGATGTGGCATTGCCATGTGGCATGCATAGAAGCCAACTAGACAAGGTGTCACATCATCGAATGACATGGCCAAGGTGAGACCCGAATACAATGTGGTGCATGGTCGGCCATGTCATGGTTGACTTGGTCAACCATGAATGAGTTCATGATTAATTACTTAAGTTGAGTTAAGTGAGTTGAGTTGGGAAGATGGAGAGTGTTCCATCTCAAGGGAAAGGAAAGGTGACTCGATGGAACTCAAAGGGATGTCTTGGTTTTAGCCAAGGGACTCCTTGGTTAAATCAAGTGACACATGGATTAGATGAATCATAATGAGAGGGAGTGGGCTAGTATACAAAGGGACACATCCAAGGGGTTGCTCACACCCCTTGGCCGAATCCATCTTTAGCACACAAGTGTTCTCATCCTCTCCTTTTCTCTCTCTCTACACCACTACACTTGGAGAATTGCTGAAGAACAAAGAAACGAAAGAAGGATTAAGGAAAGAATACAGATAAAAAAGAAACGAAGGAGACGGGAAAGAATGTATGTTCAAAGTTGGAAAGCAATATGGGATTAAGACTAAGGGAAACCATAGTTTTGGCCATGGTGTGGCTGAACCTATGGGTTCCATATTTGGTTGAAAAGGCTGGCCAAACTATTATAGGGCCATGGAATTGGAAATCCATTTGAGGAATAAATATGTGTTGAAAACCAACAACCAAAGGATTGGATTCAGAATCATGTTTTAATGGTACAAGATTGAATGAATTACGGAAAAAATTCTAGCTTTGGCTAGAGGGTAGAGTAAATTCATTCATTAGAAGTTATATGAATGATGATATATATGTCTAAAAATGATAAGGAATGGATTCCATGAGGAACGGTCTAGCCAAATAAACAAACAAAGAAGATTGACAAACAGTCAGTCGACTGAATCCCAGATTCAATCAAATGAACTGGTGTTGGCCGAAATAGAAAAGAGTTTCTGGGAGTTTCAGCCGACTGAAACTTATGATTCAGTCGACTGAAAATGGACTGGACTAAAATGTATAAGGTTTATTAGTGTTTCAGCCGACTGAATCTAAGATTCAGTCGACTGAACATAGAGGTAACGAATAAGTAAGGGATCTGGTGTGTGTTAGCCGACTGAATCATAGATTCAGTCGACTGAATGTATACTTATCAAACACGTAAACAATTGGTTGATGATTCAGCTGACAGAATCTTTGATTCAGTCGACTGAATGTATACTGGCTGAACACACAGATGATTTGATCCAAAGTCAGCCGACTGAATCTATGATTCAGTCGACTTAAAAAGGATTGACCGAGAATACAGAGGGTTTGACTCAGAGTCAGCCGATTGAATCTATGATTCAATCGACTGAAAGGTTACGGGTCAAGTGTAAACAATACTGAGTTGGGTTTCAGCTGACTGAATATTGTATTAAGTCAACTGAAAGTCTGAGGGTAAAGGCAGAGAATAGTATTCGGGCATGATTCAGTCGACTGAATCCCTAATTCAGTTGACTGAATTGAAAAGTTTAAATTTTAAATACATTTCCAGATGTTTCAGTCTATCTGGAAGGTATATAAGGGATGATGGAAGTTTAATGGATAATCAATTAATATATATATGTGGTTGAATTTGATAAGGTTGTAACACCCCAATTTCTCAATGAAGTGGAAAATTACGAAAATGCCCCTGAGTTGTAAAATTAATTATTTTGTGATGTCAAATAAGGAAATGGTGGGGTCCATTGCTCAAATTAAGATCATATGAGCACATTATAAATATCAAGTTTGATTGGATGGGTAATGAACATCAATTGGGTCGAAAATGGCTAAATGGCTCAAAGGGCCCAATTGGATCCAATGGGTCAAAATGGATGATTTGACCATTGTGTAAGCTCAAATTAAACGGGGTCAAGCTGAACTGATTGGAAATCAGGTATAGTAAAAATGGGTAGGCTTGATGCACATGTAAAAACCAATTACAAATGACCAAAATACCCATAATTGGGTCATGGAATAAAAAAACGGGTCAAGGGGCTGATTGGGGACCCAATGGGTCGGGTTGACCAAGTTGACCTAGTTGACCGTGTGGGCCTTCAAATGAAATCAAGTGTGAGTTAATTCAGCTTGAGTTGGACTGATTTGCAGTGAGTCTAAATTTAGAAAAGAGTTGACTCAAATATGGAGCATTAAATGTGATGAGTTGGATGAGTTGGGTTAGAATAAAAATATCATGAGTTAAGTGAGTCAAGAGGAGGTGGAAGTGAGTTGTAATCTCACACAAAACTCGATCAGAATCAATCTCAGCCATTGGTATGAAGAGGTGCCTTGGCAAAGCCAAGGGACACCAAGCTTGGGCGGCGCCAATGCATTGATTGGATGCAATGTTTCATTTCCAATGGGTGCAACGTTTGGCACCAAGGGGTGTCTTGGTTGACACCCAACATCCCTTCGTTTTTGGCAAGAGTAAAGAGGGAGGATGAATGGGAGTTGGGGGCTGAAACTACAAAAGGCAAAGGTTGCCTTTCTTGGCCATTCTTGTCATTGCAAATCCAAGAATTCCCATCTCTCTCTCCCTCTCTCCAATTCGTTTTTCTTGGCTGAACAGCAGAGGTTTTGTCAGCAGTTAATCAAGCATAAACCAGCAAGGAATTAAGGAAGAAAGGAAGAAATAAAGGGGAGAAACCAAGGATCAAAGGCAAGAAGAAAGTTTGGAAAATTTGGTAAGTATCTATGTGTTATTTTGGTTTAATAACATGGAACAAATGGGGTATGTGTTGGGCCAAGGTTATGGCCGAATACACCAAGGTTTTAACCTTGATTTATAGAGGTTTTAAAAATGGTAAAAATAACTATTGGGTTCGGCCACCATGGAGGGCCGAACCCCATGTAAAAGATTAGGTTGGTTTGATGTTTTAAAACATAGAAACCATGGAGTTTTTATAGACTGTTTTTGAGGCTTCTTTAAGATTCAATTGCGTGTTTTTGAAGAGGCTTAAAAACATGGATTTGAATGACATAAAGACTGAAGTTAGCATGGGTCTAAACAGTGGATTAAAATTGATGAATTGGACCATTTGGATTGGCCATCTTGGATGGCCGAATTCCATGAGGTGTTATGGTCATTTGGACAAAGTGATGAATTTATTGGATGGTTTTGAGAGGTAAAAATGCAGCAATGATGTCCTGATTTTTATATGAATAAGTGATACTTAAAACATGATAAAGAGGACCAAAACATGGACATAGGGTTTGGCCACTTTGGATGGCCGAACCCCATGAAAATATTAGATGGTTTTGGTGAGTTAAAAACCATATAAAGTTATGGTGTTCTTATGGAAATTAATGGATTAACATGTTTACTGTTTTGGTGGATTTTTATGTGGCTGAACCATGTATAATTCATGGGTGAGTTAGCATGATTAAACCATGAGTAATCATGGTGATTATTGGCTCAAGTGAACCCTAGGGTTCGGCTATGAGTATGGCTGAACCCCATGGGGCTGTTTTGAAATAAATGGACTGTTTTGGATGGGAGGTTATGGTTGTTTTAATTAAGGAATCATACATGATAAGTTATGGACTATGTGTAAGAAAATAATCAACCATTGATGATGATGGATTGTGGATAAAAATCTATAGGATGTGGTTCGGCCATGTGGCATGGCCGAACCCCATCAATGATTATTTGATAGAATTGGGTTAAGTAATAAATGGGATTAAAGGTGATGAATGAAGAACCCCACATGATGTGGTTGGGTCTTAGATATGAATGAACAAGGAAGTGATAGTATGATATGCTGCTTGTTATGGACAAGGTACCAGAAGTTGAACGACGTGCGAGTCGTGACCGGGTGACGCTAAAGAAAGATCAAATACTGAATTGAATCTTCAGTAGGTTTCCTACCTACTTGTAACCACAGTTTTATCCTAGTTTTCTTTATGAGACTTGTTTATTTTATGTGGTTTCGAATGATATATTATGCATTTACAAATGGCATACAAAGCATTAGCATCTCATGCATGGACATGGGATGATGACTGAGGTTCTACAGTGTTGCAATTATGAGTTACGTCCTCCTTAGGCGATGAGAGTCCCGCCAGGAGGAGTAACATGATGATCATAGTCACATTGGTCTCCTTAGGCGATGAGAGTCCCGCCAGGAGGACTAATAGGTGATATGAATCAACTCAATGATGAAGCGTCTTTCCACAGGTAGCGAGGTTTACTGTGGATTACCTTATCATGTGAGACCCAAATGGAAGTGTATTGTGATTTACCTTGACGGTGCGAGGCACGTCAAGTGATGGCTATGAATGTACATGATGTGAGAGACTCATTGCATGTGCATACGTCATAGCATGGTTTTACCTGTTTTTACTAATCATGTACTATGATATATATGCATGTTTTATATGCTAATCATGTGGTAGCCCTGATTCGGGAACCTACTGGGCGCGTTGATCTAACGCCCTAATTCTATCCTAAGAGGAGAATGTAGGTACAAGGAAAGGGAAAGAAAAGGTCGACGACCGGGAGGTGAGCCAAGTCTAAGTGCTTGAATGATGAACAGGATTACTTATTTACTGTCATTTGAATTATATTTTGATGGACATGTAATAAGTTAATACATGCTATGGTTTGATTAGACTATTAACTATGGATGGTTGTTTACCTTAATTGTCATGTGAGACTGTTACTTGCTATCTTTTCATATTATTTCCGCAATTAATCTAGTTTTATTCCGCATGTTGTTGTTAGTTCCATGTGTGATTCATATTCATGGTCTAGTCCATGTACACATGGGTGGCCAGTTAAGGTTCAGACTTGAATAGTCTGAACTTAACTCGCATCGTGGCACCCCCGCTCTCTTTCACTCTGTGTTTCTTTCAAAAGAAATTTTCAGACTCTGATTTTCGGAAGGGTGGAAAAGGGCGGGGCGTTACAAAGGTAAAGAGGTTCGATTCATTTTCACGCGATCGTTAGCGTTGTTCGTGCGAAACAAGAAAAGGATAGTAAATCAGACGTTTGTAGGATTCCTAACTTACTGAGATACATGTGGATCTTATATATATGTTACTGACTTTTATTTCCAAACATGATGATTTATTTTGGTTAATCAAATGGTATAAGTTTTATAAACTGATTTTCAATGATAACATGTGATTAGAAATGAAATGGCATATTTGCATACATTATTTCATGCATGGCATGGGAGGGAATACATGGGACAACAAGCCAAGTTATGAGCTATCCGGACATGACTTTTGGCTTGAGACTAGCTTGTATGAAGCTATGTGAACTATTGATATTTTGGCCTTGTCCGGGATTGCTAGGAATGGGTGCGGCGTAGTCTGGGCCAAAGAGCTCTAGAGTAACCAGTCCCAAAACCCTGTGCAGAGGGAGGAGTCCACACTCCATTAGTAATTCCGATTAACATATGTGGGGAGATATAACAGTGACCTGGTAGTGCCGTCACAAAACACTGCGGAAGTAATTGGCCAAAGGAACACCTTGATATGGTAATTTATCAAGGAAACTATCTATACATACATGATGTGGTTGGATATGAATTTGGGTGAGTGATCATTTGGCATTGACACCTATGACATGTTGCATAAATAAGCATGATTTGATGTGGATATCATACATGGTTTATTTTATTATTTATGGGATGTTTTGTAAACGTGATGTGATGTTTCTATATTGATTTTATATTGATCCTATGTGTACATAACCCTACTTGGAATTCTTAATAGGCGCGTTGACTAACGTCCTACTTCTACCCTATAGATGATGGAACATGGAATGACAAAGATATGGGACATGACGGGAGTCAAGCGTAGGAGCTTAGACAGTTTTAAGTTATTTTAGTTAGTATGATTTTGAAAGATGTATTGGGAGGACTAATATTTTGGATTGTAATAACTTAGTAATATTTTGCTATGATTTGGTGATATTTATATTTCAATTAATCTTATGGTGATTGGCTTCCTTACTTATTAATGTCATGTATATGAATGATATTTTATTTATATGATAATTCTGCAAGTATACTAGAGCATGTGAAATGTTTTTGTGGACTTAATCCACGCACACGTAAAGGTGGCCAGTTAAGGGTCGGGTTTTGGAAACTCGGACTTGTAATAGCCTGAATTTTTAAATCAATATATATATATATGGCATTTATTTATTTTAATAATGGAAAAATGGGAATTTTGATATCATGGATGTTAAATGGATCAAAATTTGGACAAAGGCCCAAGTATGGTCCAATGGACCATGGATTGGATGGGATCCATCTAAAGGGTCAATAATGGTAAAGTGGGTCCGATAACCATGTGGGACCCAATGCATCAAAATTGATTCAAACTCTAAAGTAAATAGTAGAAAATAATTTAATTCGGCCATGGGCCCAATGGTGACCCAATTAATTGGAATTAAACCCCCCCAAGGTAATGATGAGATGATTAAGCTAGCATAACCAAGTGGGGCCCACCTCCACCTCATCAAGTGAGGTGACGGGTTGGCTAAGGAATTGGTGGGGGCCGGCCACCATGGCTGACTTGGTCAACCATGGCTGGATTCATGAAGGAATTGAAGGGAAATAAATATAAATTAAATTATAAAATTAAAGGGGCTAAGTTAAATAATAAATTAAATAATTAAGTGAGTCAAGAGGGGAGTGAGTCACATAGGAATGGGGGTGAGTCAAGATGATTTCCATCTCATTTCACTCACCAATATCGTTGGAATGGGTGGTGGTTCCACCTCATCCCAACCACCCCCACTAAGGGGACAATGGCCCTAAGATTGGGGACATGCAAGGCCATACCCCCCTCCATGATGGCTTGGTCGATGGAGTCAAGACCAAGATTAGATGGGAGGTGGTTTTCCATCTCATTTCTTTGATCTCTCTCTCTCCATCTCTCCATCTCTTCCAAAACCGTCCTCCTCCCTTTCCCAAAGAAAACACCAAAGAGAAAAGAAGAGAAAGAGACTTAGAAGGAAAGAAGAGAATCCAAGCTTGGCCGACCATACTCCTAAGACCCAAGACTTGAGATATTTTTCCATTCTCTCCTCCTTTTTCCCTCTCCAACCTACTACACCTTGGCCGAACCAAACCTTGGGGATCTCATCTAGCTCACCATTGGCCGAGTGTCAAGGAGGAAGAAGAAGGAGAAAGGCTAAGGAACAAAAGGAGCAATAGACAACCGGGAGAACCACGGATTAGTAAGTATTTCCAAACAAGATGTAATGTTTTTCTTTAAGGAAACCATGAAGGAAAGGTGTGCAAAATGTGCAATGGAAAAGACGGACAAGATAGTCAGTCGACTGAACTGATAATGGACGAACTAGAAACGGGTTTCTGGGAGTTTCAGCCGACAGAATAATGGATTCAGTCAACTGAACTAATGGTGGCTGATAACAGAAACGAGTTTCTAGGAGTTTCAGCCGACTGAATCTGATGATTTAGTCGACTGAACACAAACGTATCGGATAAGAAAAGGGTTCTGGAAGTTTCAGCCGACTGAATATACGATTCAGTCGACTGAATGGATGCTTGTTGAACACGTAAAGGGTTGGTTGGTAGTTCAACCGACTGAATCATAGATTCAGTCGACGGAAAATTAACTGGCAGAACAAACAGATAATCTGATACCAAGTCAGCCGACTAAATCTGTGATTCAGTCGACTGAAAGGGGTACGAACCATGTTTCAGCCGACTGAATGTGTATTTCAGTCGACTGAAACTGAACTGGCGAGACAAACGGACAATCTAATTCAAAGTCAGCCGACTGAATCTGTGATTCAGTCGACTGAACTCCTGATTCAGTCGACTAAACTCCTAATTCAGTCGACTGAATTGAAATGTACAGTTTGGAGTATTTTCAGAGGTCATTGTTAATCCGGTAATATAAATGGGGGTTATGTTTAAATTAAAGGGACGAATTTTAATGATCCTACGACATGATTGGTGAGTCATTAATGGACCTAAGTGTATGGATCAGTTATGGATTGAATTATGTACGTGTTTTAATCAATGGAAAAAGAGGCTAAGTTAAGGGCTGATTTATGATAATTTTGTAACATGGTTAAAGAGCATTAATGAACCTAGGTTTATGATTAGTTAGAGACTTAATCATGGATAAGATATAGACTAACTTGGAAAAATGAATAATAAGGTATCGAGACATCTCAAACGGTACGTGATCGGCGACCGGAATTATCGGACGAAAACGAAAAGGACGTTATCGGTATTCGGTAGGATTCCTACCTTTTTGTAAGCCATGGATTATGTTTATGTGATGGTTTTCGTATTTTATTCCGGTAATTATATGGTTTACTTTATGGATAATATTTTAATGCGATGGATTATATTTTAAAGGCTATGGTTTATATATTAAATGCTATGGATTATATTTAAATGCTATGGCTTACATTTCCAATGCTATGGATTATATGTAATAAAAATATGAAATATATATATATACTACATAGCATAATGCACCTACATCTCATGCATGGCATGGGTGGGAAAATAAAGGAACCGGAGTCCATGCTCCGTCGGGGCGACCGAGAACAAACATGGGGATAGCCTGATAGGCCATAACTGGAGTCCATGCTCCGTCGGGGCGACTGAGAAGCAAACATGGGGACACCTTGACGAGGATTTGCCGTCAAGGGGGATATGACATTTATGATGATGTGGATGATGGGTGGGACACATGACATAGGCACCCATGGCATGGCATCCATCATATGTTTTTATTATATTGCTACCAGTATGCTTGTTATCACTAATCCATGTGCTAGCCCTATCCGGAGTCCTACTGGGCGCGTTGTCTAACGCCCTACTTCTACCCTAGCTGATGATACAGAAGACGGAGGAAATGGTGGACGCGACGGGAGTCAAGCTTAGGAGCTTGGGAAAGCGGCTACTTTGTTTATCAAAGTTTTATTTTGGAAAAGTTGTAACTTAAGTAGCTTAGCTTGTCGAATTGTAATAATTTTGGATTTCTTGCTATGGTCTGGATTATAATCTGTACGTTATAATTTTGAGACATAATTATGAACATTGGGGTATCTTAGTAGTTTAATGATGTATCTTCCCTTCTATCTAAAACCGGTAGGATAGTATCTATTATAATGTTCCGCATGTAATTACATTCCACGAGCTTACTTTCTACGCGTGAACCGTACTCGTGGACTTCGTTCCGCGCACGCGTGGGGTTGGCCAGTTAAGGGCCGGGCTTTAGAAGCTCGGACTTAACTCGCGTCGTGACGTCCGCACCTGTTGTCACTTTTATTTAGTTAAAAAAAAAATAGACTCTGATTTCGGTGAAAATGGGCGGGCATTACAGGACTTCGCTCGCGTCGTGACGAACCCTGCTCTCTCTCACTCTTTACTCTTTTATATATATAAAAAATATACTCTGATTTTTTGCGAGTGAAAAAGGGCGGAGCGTTACAATTAAATCTCATCGTTATGGTAATCACAAAACATGTATTTAGCCCTAGATGACTTTAGGTGGTACCCACACCTTATGAGGACCTTTCCTAGGCTTAGTTGAACAAATTGAAAAATCATTAAAAGCCTAGAGCGTAAGCTTGACAGTGAATTGGAACCCAACTTGGAAATATGTATGTGGTTTCATTGTCAGCTTGACCACTCGTTCTCACCTACCTCTTGGTGAAGACTGGTCGGCCAGATTGACAAACGTTCTGGATCATAGAATTGTTATTCTAGATGTACCTCTGATCGAGAGTCTCGTAAGCACTGACTCTGCAGTGAAAGGCTGAAAGGACCCCTCGTGGTCAACGATTGGTCGATAAAGAATTGTGAGTTCTGGAACTTAAAACTCAGGTGGACTCTTGAGAAAATAAACATATTGGTAATACAGACCAATCGAGAGCACCAGGACCGACACATCAATAAAGGGCGACAGGTCAGTCTGGCTAAGACTAGTTTCTTGATTTGAAACTCTGTCAGCATGGTGTTGCCCTAGACCGAGCCTTTCGTATGGTCCGACCTCTTGGTGTCATGACTGTTGATCCATCAGTAACACAGACCAATCTGTCAGATAAAAATTGTGCCATTGGAGGTGCAATAATGCGTAACGGTCGGGTTGTTTAACGGTAATATTTTTAGTCACCAACACCTCGGTGCGCCTGACTTGTCGATACAAGACCGTCGCTGAAACTAGTTGTTGTGCCTATAAAAACCAATCTTTGTGCAACAAGTTCGTATCCTTCGGCAAAACGAATGGAGCCTCATCGTTATCAGTGAGCTTAAACAAGGGCCAACAAAAGGATCACTCTCTCTTTCATCGAGGGAATCTAATACAACCAATCATATGGATTGAGTTTGAGAGAGAGAGAGAGAGGAGAAAGGATAATAAACTAGGAAAGATTTGGTACAATGTTTCCTAGTCACCCTAGGAATTGTGATTTCTATACGACGGCTACAAGAAGGAGCGTTGGCACACATTAGGTTGATGTTCGAGAAGCATACATCAGCAAGAAAGAGCTTCAAAGGCAAGTGTTTTTTGGTTTTAATTTTTATTTAAAACCTTTGTCCCGAAAGTAGAATAAGGAGGATTGGCTTTGGAACCACAATAAAAAACTCCAGAGCATCGTCTCGGCACAGTGGTGGGTGATATTCACAGCCGATTGAGTGAAGTGAAATTCCTGCTCTAATTGTGAGGGTGTAAGTCCCCACCACTCTAGTGGATTTGGGGATAGCTCAAGGTTGAGCGAGTCCTAACCAGTGGATGTAGGTTGGCTAACCGAACCACTATAAATTTGGTCTTATAGTGTTTGATCTTTATGTGTTTGTATTTAATATTTAAGTACTCTTCTCAACACACATCACTTTGCATGTTGATTATATTATTTTACACATTGAGCACAAGCATCGGTAATCAAGCAATATGCTAGGGGTTATAAACTTAGTGTGATCGTTTAAAGAAATTATAAACAATTTATTAAACTAAACATATCTCTTGATTAATATCCGCTGCACTTATAGTCAAAACAATCAGGAAATTGACCTATTCACCCCCCTCTAGGGTAAATTGTGTTCTAGCTCCCAAAGGGAACTTTCAGCACTATTAACATAGGATAGCCTCAGGCCGATACAATCACCAACCCACGATCCATCGCCAATGGAGTACGATCAATCGTGGCACACGATCAATCGTGGGGTGACAGTTTTTGAAACGTTGGATTGCATTTAATGCACAATTATAAGTCCATAAATTTTACATATTTTACACCTAAAATTATAATTGTTAGTATCTCATATTAATTAATTTTATCTAATTAATGTGTTTTGTGTGTTTTTAGGTTGGGGTATTTTCTAAACCTAAAGATGGCCTAATTAGGCAAAATTGATGGGTTTTCTCAGCTTAGACTATGCTCAAAATAATGGAATCAAAAGCGGCATGTTTCTCAAAAGGTTGTGGAAGAACTCAAAGATACCAGTTGCCTAGCGGCCATTCAATGGTTGGTTGAGCTAGTTGTTTATTGGCATTTAAATATGTAACACCCTGAAATTTTAAGACTTATAGATCAAGGGTGATTAATGATTGATCGAGATTAAGGGTGACTTAATTACGTAACTAAGAGGGATTAAACATGATTTAATTAGGTTATTAAATTAATTTAATAACATCTAATGAGATGAACCTTAATTAATAAAAATTAACTAATGATGTGGCATCATGCCATGTAAATGATGGCGTGGCGAGAGGAGGTGAAGTGGTTGCCACATGGCAAGATAATACCCTCAACCACCATTACCTTTGCATTAAATGCAAGGCTAAGACTACACTCCACCACCACCCACCCTCTTTGACTAAAGAGGAAAGAGAAATGAGCAACGACTCATTCCTCTCTCATTCTCCTCTCCATCGACCCCTCTCTTTTCCTCTCCATGCGGCACTCTCCTTCCATTCTCCACGTCCATCACCGATGCCTTAAGGAAGAAAATAAAAGAGTGAAAGAGAATATCTGAAGTAAAATGAGCTTTCCTCTCCACCACTCGGTGGTACCCTCCTCTTCCCTCTCCTCTCTTCTCCATCTTCAAAACCAAAGGAGATAAGGAAGAAGAAAGATCCGAATGAAAAAGGAAAAGAAAGAAGAAAATAAGCAAGGAGAAGCATCAAACCCACGAATTTCGGCTCTTCATTGAAGGAGGAAACTCAGATCTAAAGCTCCTCACCTACTCACAATGAAAATGCCCCAACTTCAAAGGTATGCAAAATGTAGTTGATTTATACCATGAAAATCTCAATGGGGTGGAATAGGGCTAGATAAATCATGTTAGGAGAGGCTAAGAAGTAGTATAAGAACAATATGGGTTGAAGAAAATTGAAGTGGGGAAGATTTGCAAAATCTAGAAATAATAACATCTGTCGCGACCCACGACGCATTGCCAAAAGGCAATGGATTGTGGGACAGCAAGACAACAGATAGCCGTAGGCGATACATTGCCCTGGAAAACTAAACAATCCAGTGCGAAGCATCATGTACTCACGATAGGTCGAGAGGCTCCAAGCGATACATCGCCAAATGACGATAGGATCGGCCTGAGATGGGAAGAAAAAAACATAACAGGAATAATACCCATGTCTCGTGATGGATCGTGGTGACGGTACATCGCGAGAAGTTCCGACGATGCATTGCCAAATGGCGATGGGTCGTCCCTGTCCAAACTTAGATTTTTCATTTAAGTTCGGATGTTCCGGGACCCATTCCTCCTGTTCAAGTGTGATTCCTAAACACTAGTTAAGACCCTTATAAGTCTAAATTAGTAGTGCAAGTAATCAAATTAAAAGGATTATGCATGATTATGATTAGAGACCTATGTTTATGTGTGGAATTGAAAGAATGTGATAGTTTTGCAAGATTTAGTGGGTGATACACAAAACATGTCTTGGGATTCACTTAGGCTTTAAGTGGTCTTCAAATGAATAACCCTTAGACCTGGACCTATACATACATAAATGTAATTAGAGGATTCTTGCATGATAATGACATAAATATTATGTGTTGACATATGTACTTAGAAGAAGAATCGAGAGTATGCCTGACATTGTACAAACTAGTTCAAGGACCAAATTCCTCCACTGATCATCTCCATTCAAGTTGGTTTTCCTACATCTTTGAAGTACCAAGTGCTAATATAAATATATGCTTGAATAAAAGTTGTATGATTTGTTTTGAAAGCATTTTTGATGATGAATAGTTAATGCGTACTTTTGAGTATGGAAAAATGTAAATTGTTTTATACTTGATAGAATGGATTTAGCATCATTTCATAGCCATGTGTTTCATGCATTTGCATGGATGGGAAAAGCATGTACCGAAACAAAAGGATGACATACTTTGATCTCAGAAAGATATTTATATACATATGAATTGATTAACCATTTATTTGGCCGCGCCCATGAACACAAATTATGGCATACTAATTGGGCAGAATGCTCTAGGGTCAGTAGAAATCTCAAAACCTGCGCGGGAGTATGGGTGTGTAGCACTCCCCCGGTAGTCTCAGCTAAATGCTATTATTGGGTAGTAGCTCCCAGCTGGTGCCCCGAGAAAGTGACGGCCATAAATGACCAATGTTTATAACCGTTGAATGAGAAAGATAGATGGACCAATGCATGGGGCATGAGACGGGCGTGCATCAAATTCATGTCAACATGGCAACATACATCAAGTTGAATTCTAAGTACATTTGAGAATGCTATGATTTCTATTTATATGAAATGATTATGAAGTGACTCTCAATGATTTATTATTATGAATATGATACGGATTTTGAAACCTGAGATGGGGTATGATTTCCAATGAGAAGTACAATACGCTTAATGCTTATGACTTGTTTTCTGTATTTACTACATCACATCTTGGTACCCTTATTCTAGGAATTCCTACAGGGCGTGTAACTTAGCCAACAATTCTTTCCCCTTTTTAGAAATTTATGCAGGGAATGAAAAAGGCGATGAGACCAGGCCGAGCAATAGTCGAGCATGATTGGGAAGGAAACAAAGAAAGAGCTTGGAGGACCTTATACATTTTGATATTTTGGAAATTGAAGATGACTTCATTTATTTTATCCATACTTCGAGAACATGAAATTTTGTAGGAGTTGTGTCATGAAAATGTAACTGATGATGTATAAACTCCTAAATGATTGTGTTAGACTCTTTATTTGGCATTTAACTTATGTGGGATCTTTATACTTCGCTTTAGTATGTGAATGATTATTATTCAGATGTACCAAATATTTATGTGTATGCTTAAATATGTTTATATAAGTGTGTTGCAAATGTTAAAATGGATTCTGTCCTTGGGCACACACTGGTTGGGTCAGTTGAGGGTCGGATCTTCGGACTCGGATTTGACTCGCGTCATGACGCTCACCTCCCTCTCCACCAAATACTCAAATAATTATACTCTGATGGCGGCGGTTAGAGGGAGGGGTGTTACAAAATAAGATTGTGTCAAGGTCTTTAATGGAGGAGATACAATTTCAGCTTCAACGTTTATGTATGAGCAAGATCCAAATTTTATTAGGTGGGGCCTTCATCTTCTAGATGATTAACTGTCCTCAAATTCTTGGTACTGTACAAATTCTGCACAACATGGTAGCACTTTCTCCAATGGAGAATCAACTAGAAGCCGGAGATTAATCTTATGACAACAATGGCATTGGATTGGAAGATTTGAAAGTTGGAAAAAGTGAAGTAAGCGGCTAGCATTGGAGACTTGGAGACCCAAATATCAGAACTATACAACAGAAGCAAAAAGAAGAGAGCCTGACATTTTCATGTAGTTCTTACAGTTTAGCATGAATCAATTTACAGAGAATTCTTCTATAATGACACCATATGCACTGAAGAAGAAAAGAAGGCGAGTAAGATGAAAGAGTTTGTCCAGAAGAAGACGAGCAGGCTGTCAAAGCAAGGAAAAGAACCAGGCAGCACCAGTTCATGAAACCAGCGACAGCAGAGAGAGACAAGAATAAAATACCAGCATTAGCAAAATAGAAGTAGAGGCGTTAACTGTCAAAGGCAGCCAGAGAAATCCCTGTACCTAACCGTGTATAGAAAATAACAAAAGCAAGGCAAAGAAAGAAGAAATAGAATGAGGAAAAAGACAGCAAGCAAGAGAAGAAATAACCTGCTTCAGAGAAACCGATCAGTAATTGAAAAAATAGAAGTAAAGTTAGAAGGGAATCTGCTGTCGTTCATCCTTGCTTATCCCGTACGACCAAACTGAAAAAGGGCAGAGAAGGTAGGATCAGTCTGAAATAGAAATAGAAAAAAGGAAAGAAAAGATTTCATGTACAAAGTAGAAAGAGAAATCATAGAAGAGAAGGAAAAGGATTTGCTGCATACAAAGAAAGAGGAAGGCTAAGCTGGACGGTGAGGAAACAGAAAAAAAAAGAAATAGAATAAGAAAATCGGTTTGTACCGTGTGATTGAGAATAAAAGGAGATACAAAAAGAAGATTAAAGAGAGGAAGGACCGAGTTTAGAATACATTGGCCGACTAAATTAAGAAAGGAAAGAATGAGATTAGGAAAGGGGCCGCACGGTGGTAAAACTTAGCAACACATGTTATAATAAATTGGGCACGGCACAAGAGAGGGGTCGGCCCACACAGGACAGCACAGTGGAGAAGGTCGAGGCAGTGGCTGGAGCACTTGGAAGCTCCGACGTCAATCGGGTTATATTTTTCATATTTGTTTTAATTATTTCATAATGTCTGGCTAATTTTTGTACTGAGGTTGAAGAAGAAGTATAACACCCCGATTTTTCAAAGATATGAATATTTACAAAAATACCATTGGAATGGTAAATTAGAAGGTTATGATTGTAGATGAGAAAATGGTGGGGCCCATTGTTCAAATTAAGACGCAATGTGCATATTATAAGGATCAAATTAAAGTAGATGGGTAATGTACATCTAATTGGGTCAAGATGGTTATTTGGGTCAAAAGACCCAATTGGGACCCAATGGGTCATGATGGACCTAGTTGACCATTGGGTGAGCACAATTTTAATTAGGTTAGGCTGAATTGATTTGGAATTAAATAAAGGATAAATGGGTAGGCTTGATGCAAGTGTGTAAACCACATTCAAATGGCTAAACCACCCATAAATGGGTCATGGCGCTAATTGGGTCAATGAGCTAAATGGGGACCCAATGGGTCGAGTTGACCATGTTGACCATGATTGACCGTGTGGACCCTCAAGTGAGCTCAAATGATGAGTCAAATCAGGTTGAGTTGGGGCTGAAATGAGTTGGATTTGAATTAAGTAATGGAGTTGACTCAAGTGTATTAAATGAATGGCATTAAATGTGGTGAGCTGAGTTAATGAGTTGGGTGAGTTAAGTTGGAAACCAAAGAGACCTTAAATTCCATTGAGTCAAATGGGGAGGTGAGGAGTTGCCATGATCTTAAATACCACAAAAGAAGTCCCACACGTTGGGTACTTGTGGTGTGGGTTTCCATGCATGGAATTCAATGGCATGAGATGAGAACCACCTTGGAAGCTCGGTTGGGTTTCCATTGCATAATGGAAACCCAAGCTCCAACGTTGGAGTGCCAAGGGATGCCTTGGTTGGCAGCAAGTGACTCCTTGGTTTAATCAAAGATTGATGAGGGTTAAATGAGGGGTTCAAGGGCTGTTTTAATAAAAGCAATACACCATTCATTTTGGCCGAATTCCATCACAAAGAATCTTAGATTCATCTCTCTCCCTCTCTCTCAAGAACCTACCTCCTTGGCCGAATTATCCTTTGGTGTTTTCACCATTGTTCAAGCTTACAATCAGTTAAAGACTAAGGGAGCAAGAAGGAAGAAAGCAAGGATAAAAAGGAGAGAAGAAAAACAAAGGAAATTGGTAAGTGTTTACTTAAGAATTTAGTAAAATAGATTGGTAAAAGGGAGCATGATTTGGCCATGGCTTGGCTGAATCCATCAAGGGTTTAAACCTTGGATGGTGCTTCATAAAAATGATAAAAAGTGGATCATAGGGTTCGGCCACTTTGGATGGCCGAACCCCATGAAGGGAGTTGGTTAGATTGATGGTTTTTGAAGGCTAAAAACCATGCAAAACCATGGAGAGTTTTACATGTGTTAATAAGGTACAAAATATATGTTATGACCGAATTAATCAATGGTTTAAATTATGATGATGAGGTTTAAAAAGATAGAAAACATGGACCATAGGGTTCGGCCACTTTGGATGGCCGAACCCCATGAAATAGTTTGGTTATGTTGATGGTTTTTGTAAGTTAAAAACCATGCAATATGATGGACAGTTTTAGATATTTTTATTAGACATAAATATATGTTTAAGAAGTTCAAATCATAGACCATAGGGTTCGGTCACTTGTGTGGGCCGAACCCCATGGAATATTTTATGGGATAAATGACCCTTGTATGGGTATTTGGATTTTTAAGTTCATAATTAGTAATTGATAATGGTTTATATGATGTTTTAAGAGCTTAACATATATGAAAAAATGATGGATTTAGACGTGTATAGTTCATCAACAAGAATGGTAAGTGGAGCACAAAAACCAAAAAGGGGTGAGGTTCGGCCATGGGGTATGGCCGAACCCCACCAAGTGATTTGAATGGCATTTGAATGTGATTAGAATGGATTAAGAGATCCAAATGGGATTGGCAACATGGCCGAACCCCACTAAGGTGGTTTTATGGATCTTGTTTTTCTAAGCAAGATTAAAAATGGTTTAAGTCTAGTGGCAAAGTCGTAAATACAAGTAATAATGTAAATATGGATAGAGAAGGATGAAAAGGACTTAAAAGAGGGGTCAAACCAAAGTGGTATGGTTCGGCCATGTTGTATGGCCGAACCCTAGTAAGTTATATTATGTAATAAAAGGTGTTTTGGTATTGATCAAATGAAAGGAGGATCAAATCCAAAGTGGGTGAAGTTCGGCCATGGGTATGGCCGAACCCCACAAGATGGTTTTTGGGTCTTAGATGTGAATGGAAATTTAAATGATAGTATATTGACTTGCTGTTACATCACAAGGTAACGAAACGTGAACGGCGCGCGAGTCGTGATCGTGTGACGCTTAAGAAAGAGCGGGCTATTTAAGAGAACTTTAAGTAGGTTTCCTACCAACTTGTAACCACTTTTATAATTGGTTTTATCATGGCTTTTATGAGTTATTTTGTTATTGTTTTATGTTTCAAATGGGTTTTGAATGATGAGATATATTTACAAATGACATATATACATTGACATCTCATGCATGGCATGGGGTGATGATTATGGAATAACTTAATGATGAGAGTCCTATCCAGAGGAAATGAGGAGTACTCTGGATTACCTGGACATGATAGTTCTATTCAGAGGAAATGTGGAGTACTCTGGATTACCTTGACATGAGAGTTCTATTCAGAGGAAATGTGGAGTACTCTGGATTACCTTGACGTGAGAGTCCCGTCAAATGATAGCTATGTATACTTGTGATGGGTCGGACTCATTACATTTGCACTTACATACATAGCATTGATTTCAGATGTTTTTGATGATCATAAACTATAATATATGCATGTTTTATATACTAACCATGTGGTAGCCCTGATTGGAAAACCTACTGGTCGCGTTGATCTAACGCCCTATTTCAATCCTTAGAGGATAATGCAGGAAAAGGGAAAGGAAAAGAGAAGGTCGAGGACCGAGAGCGAAGCCAAGCTTAAGCGCTTGGGTGTTGGATTGGATTTATATTTTACTGTCATTTGAATTACATTTTATGGACATGTAATAGCTAGTAACTTTGCTATGGTTTGTTTATAGCTTTGATAATGGATATTTGGTTTAAGTAGTTTTTAATGGAAGACTTGTATTTGCTATCTATTCAGTTTATTTCTGCAATTAGGTCTAGTTTTATTCTGCATGACTTGATTAGTTCCATGTGTGGATTGTTTTTCATGGTTTAGTCCATACACACATGGGTGGCCAACTAAGGGTTGGACTTTGGAAGTTCGAACTTAACTCGCGTCGTGACATCGTCCTCCCTCTTCCACTTGACTTTATTTATATAAAAAAATAGACTCTGATTTTTGAAAGGTTGGAAAAGGGTGGGGCATTACAAGAAGCTCCATTAATGAAATAATGTTCTTTTATTCGTTTATTTAATTTCATATATGTGTGTTTGATTATTTATGATTTTGACTTCATTAGATTAATTAAATATTAATTATTTTTACCATTAATATCATGTATTTTTTATAGTTAATAATATTATTAAAAAATTAATTAAAGGCTTGGCATTCTAAGTGATAAAAAAAGTAAAACTCTTTGATTTATTGTTTTCTTTTATTTTAATTTAAATACACTGGATGCTTAGATTAATCCCTTTGATCCATTGTCTTTTGAATTAAGATAGGATACATTTAATGCTTAGAATTTACACTTTTAAGTGAAGAAAAATCAATTTTTGAACACCATATTAATGCACTTGAAAGGTTTAAATCTTTAAAAATTGGGAATTAATAAATAAATAATTGGAAGATTATGGATTTAATGGTGGTGGAATCCGATGCCTGAGTAATTTCTCTCACATTTAATCTCCATTTTTAGTTGTTTTAATTAATTTTGCAATTTCAATTCAATCACTTTCCTTAAAAATTGTTAACGAGGTTAAGGTTAAAATATTAGGCTTTTTAATTTGTTTTCCCGTTCATTCTAAAATCAAGTCGTTGTGGGTTCGACCTCGCACTTGCATATCTCTATACTCCAATTTGATTCGTATGTTTGCGAGTAAATATAAATTTAAAACTTTTTATTGTACAACAAGCAACGGTCATATTGGTGGAGAATCTTTTTGAACCACGATGCATCGTGAGGACAATTAATCATCCGTGTCGAAAATTTTGAGCTATCTATTTACGCTTTGGATTTTGTTGAGGGTGGGAGCTTTCACTTGTGCTGAGAAAATTTGAAGAAAATCTTTGAGACTCCACTCATCCCTCACACACTCTCTAAAGTTCATTTGTGGAAAATCTTTTAGAGATCCAATCAACCTGTTGATTGAGATTAAGAGGAAAAAAAAAAAGGAAATCTAGATCTAGGATTCAAATTTGCACATCTACAATCCTAGGAACACTCTCCCAACTTGTGATTGCTCCATACAAAGGTACATCTTCATCATCAACAAGATCAAAGGGAGAGGTCTTCAAGAAACAAGACTTCATCAGAGCTTGATCTTCAAATTCCCATTTAGTGAATTTGGGATAGCCCAAGATTGGGTGAGTCCAACAGTGGATGTAGATTTATTAAACCGAATGACCATAAATTTGGTGTCCATTTGTTTGATATCTTGTTTGTGTGAATCTCAAATTAATTGGCACATCTCATGTTCACACAACACAATCCCATCTTGATTAACTTTGTCATTCCACTTAATTAATTTGTGTTAATCAAGAAATTTATTAAAGAATAAAAAATTGGGGATTGCTCTATTCACCCTCCTCTAGACAATCGGATTCTAGCACTTGGGAACTTTTAATCTGTATCAAAGCCTTGTGCTCCTTATAAGGATTTAACCATCCGAGTTGATCCTTGTGCTAGAACACCTCATGGATGCCAAAAAATTCATATATTATTTTCTTCTATTTGTGCACTCTATCTTGATGGAAGATCCAAACACCATATCTTGTCTAGATACTTGTTATCTTGTAGATATCCTTGCTTCTTTGAATCCTATGACATGACTCTCAATTGTAATCAAGAAAAACGTGACGCATCGAAGGAAGATTTAGAGTATACAATGGGAAAATTGGAGACTGCTACAAACATGGCGAATCCTAGTGGAGGTGAGCCTTTAAATATTTTTGTTGCTTCAATAAAATCTGAACCAAATGAATCAAGTAATGAATCAGAGGATGAGGACAATATTGATGACCTCCTTGAATCGTACAATGCTTTGTACCTTGAGAGCATGGAATTGGGTAAAAAAATCCATAAACTTAAAAATGAGAATGCCAACCTTTCAAGCCAACGTGAAATTGAAAAATTTGAGAAAAAGGGTCTCTCAACAAAATTAAAAAATTCACATGATGAAATATTAAAGTTGAGAGAAAAATGAACAATCTCTTCAAGGCAAATTAAACTCATGTGAAAATAATTTCAACAATCTCTTGGAAATGAAGAGATGACTCGAAGACTAAATCTTAATTTTGAACTTAGATTTGGAAAGGTTGAAATATCACAAAAATCAATTTCAAGACAAATTTACTCAAGGTGAGGAGAAATTAGAAAAAAACTCCTAAATTCCGGGAAGAAGTATAAGGATAAATCTGGGCTTGGTTACAATGAGAAACGTGAAAACAAACCAAGAAATCCTATCACTTTTGTCAAAAGTAAATCGTCCATTCTCTCAAACCAAATGTGCTATTATTGTGGAAAACTTGGTTATTTTAGATTCAAGTGCCTCCTTAGAAAAGGTCATATGAGAAAGCATTCCCTAATCACTCATTCCAAAATTGGAAATCTTGAAAGGAAAAAGAGAAGTGATAACTCAAGCAATGTTGCCTTGAATAAAAAATTAAAAAATATTCTTAAAGAAATGGGGAACCCAAACCTCAAAACGATCAAGGGGAAAACATACTACAAATCTGGCCAAAAAGTTCATCAAAAGCCCTTAAGTGCTCCCTCTTCTTATGAATGGGTTCCAAACTCAAAAAGCCTCATGATTCATACGGCCTTGAATGTTGAAAGGCAATCCAAATGGTATTTCGATAGTGGATGCTCTCGAAGTATGACCGGTAATAGCTCATATATGTCAAATTTGGTTGATTACAATGGTGGCTCAATTGTATTTGGTGATGGCAATATAACAATCATGATTGGGGAATGTAATTTGAATTTGTCATCATCAGCTGTGATTAATAATGTTTTTCTTGTTGATTGTCTTAGACATAACTTGCTTAGTATATCTCAGTTGTGTGCTAAAGATCAAGAAGTTACCGTCTGGAAAATGGATTGTAAAGTTTACTCTAAAGAAGGTAAAGTTATGTATGATTTGTGTATACCATGTATGTTTTTGAAGAACAAGAGGAAAGTTTTCAAAAAAAAAACTGAATTCTTTGGAAAATATTTCTTTCTAGTATGGCGACACATCACAAGTGTACGATGCTCCGGCAAAACGATCAATCGTCAAGTGACAATGCATCAGTCATTGGTAGATATGGACTTAGGAAGAAAATACAATTCTGAGTCATGGTAACATATCGGCAAGAGATTTTGCATCAGCAGGAAAACCGATCGTCAAGGACGCTGTATTGTCCATGTCGAGCAGTAGTTGTTTAAGTTAAACCCTTGTTTTTTTTCTAAAGTACATTCTCTTTCCCTCTCTTCAATCGTTTTCTCCAAAACCGTCTTCTACCGACGAACGGTCATGACCTAGCTTCCCACGGTCATTCCTCGATCAGATTTCTCACCTGAATACACTGGAGAAAAGCTCTGTTAGTTCCCCAACTTGGTTGAGTCCATGTTTGTCATGACTCGAGGAGAAGCACTTGCCAGAAGCTTGAAGACTCAAGATGATCAAAGAAGAAGATCATGCTCCTTTAAGCTCAAAGGTCATCGTAATGGCAATCACAAAAACAAGTATTTGGCCATAGATGACTTTAGGTGGTACCCACACCTAATAGATATTCATAAGATTAGTTGAAAAAATGGTAAAACCATAAAGAAACCGAGAGAGGAAGCTGAACAGTGAAATAGAAGTGAACTTGGAAATATGAATTAAAGTTCATTGTCAGCTCGACAAATTGGTCTCACTGACCCTTGGTGGAGACAGGATAGACCCATCGTGGCCAAGGACTGGTCAGCCAGATTGACATAGGATTTGAATCATTGAACTGCCTTTCTGGAAAAGCCTCTGACCGAGAGTCTCGTATGCACTGACCCTTCTGTGATGAACTTAAACGACCCCTCGTGGTTGATGACTCGTCGGTATAAAACTCGTGAGTTATGGATTGTGAACTCATGAGGGCTCTCGATAAAACAAACATATTGGCATTTCAAGACTGATCGAGAGTAACAGGACCGACCCATCGGTAAAGGGCGACAGGTTGGTCTGGCTAACAGGTTTCTAGACAAGAAACTACTGCGAGCATGTTTTTGCCCCAGATTGAGCCACTCGTATGGACCAATCTATCGGTGCCATGACTGTCGACCCATTAGCGACACCGACCTGTCGACCGAAAATTAATTATGTCGTTGGGTGTACATTTAATGAGCAATAGTCGGGTGGTCGAACGGTAATAAATATGAACACCGATCCATCGATACCACCGACCTGTCGGTCCTCGACAGTTAATACTCCTCTATAAATATGAGTGTTGTGTGATCGATTTACTATCTTCCTTAAGCTGAAAAGAGTTATACACTCTAAGGAACGATCAACACTCTTGTGAGATTATCCATAAATTCTATTTTAATCCACTATTTTAATCATGTTTAATCAATGTTCTAACTTTTGATTTTGAATTTTAAATGAGAGATTCTTAACATAGAAGTAAATTTATAAAATTAAGATTGATTTTTATACTTTGATTTATTTTTAAAATCTCCATGTTTTCTAAGAAACATATTAACTCAAGCACTAGATTCCGAACATATATATTTTGATCTACATATGCATATATTTTGCTTGTTCTCTGTGAGATCGACCTCGCACTCATAACGCTGTACTATAAATAGTTCGTACGCTTGCGAGATTATAAATTAAAAACTTTGCACAATTTTCACATCAACAGATAACACATCTAGATCATTAACATAGCCTAGTGGTTGTTTGACACTAAAACCAGAATATGGACTTAATATGTAAACCATTGATTTTACTGTCATGGCGACATATCGTGCTGGCGATCTATCGCATTGACAGAGGATGATCAATCGTGGAATAACGATCCATCGTCCTGGAAACGATGGTTCTGGTTGGAAATGGTTTGTCAAACAAGTCTGATCTCAAGATGGTTATATCATGGAGATGATACATCGATGGGACATGGCCTATCCATCGGGCATAACGATCAATCAGTGGGACTTGGCCAGGACTGTCATACACAGTCTAGTCTTGGGACGATTAATTGTGCAAACGATTCTTCGTTTGGTACAGGCAAAGCAATCGCTCACACGATCAATTGCCTGGAGCCTGGTTTCAACACTCACTGTAAAATACAGTTCATGCTCAGGATGATACGCTCGTCAGGTGGTGACCCATCGTGAGAAACCTATCACGATCTATCGGGAGCACGACCCATTGCCAGAGACAGGGCAGACACATTGACACCACGATCTATCGGCTGGGAAATATTTGTGGTTTGTTTTGACAAAGCACTTGTTAGTGCTCACGGCTTGCCGAGTTCTTAAGTTTATCAATTTCATGACTCGGGAAGAATCACTTGCTACAAGCTTGAAGACTCAAGATGATCAAGATTGAAGATCATGCTCTACCGTATTAAAGCTCATCGTTATGTCAATCACAAAATAGGTATTTAGCCATAGATGACTTTTGGTGGTACCCACACCTTATGAGGACCATTTTAAGCTTAGTTGAACAAATAAAAAAATCATTTAAAGCTTAGAGAGTAAGCTTGACAGTGAATTAGAACCCAACTTGGAAATATATATTTGGTTTAAGTGTTAGCTCGACCAGTCGTTCTCACCGACCCCTCGGTAGAGACAGGATCGACCCAACGTGGTCAACAAACTGGTCGGCCAGATTGACAAAGGTTCTGGATCATAGAACTGTTATTCTGGATGTGCCTCTGATTGAGAGTCTCGTATGCCCCGACCCCTCGGTGAAAGGCTGAAATGACTCCTCGTGGTCAACGACTCTTCGATAAAGAATTATGAGTTATGGAACTTAAAACTTAGGTGGGCTCTTGAGAAAACATACATATCGGTAATACAGACTAGTTGAGAGCACCAGGACCGACACATAGATAAAGGACGACAGGCCTGTCTGAGTAAGACTATGTTCTGGATTTAAAACTCTATCAGCATGGTGTTGCCCAAGATCGAGACTCCCACATGGACTGACCTCTCGATACCATGACTATTGACCCATTGGTAACACAGACCTGTCGGTCAGATAAAAATTATACTGTTGGAGGTGTAATCATGCACAACAGTAATATTTTAAGTCACCGACCCCTCTGTGCACCTGACCTATCGGCACATGACCACTGTTGAAACTGGTTGCCGTGTCTATAAAAACCAATGTTTGTGCAACCAGTTGGTGTAAGTGCCACGGTTCGTCCGAGTCACCCATATTGTCAATTACGTGACTCAGTTGGACTTGCCTTGGAAGTATGTGAAGATCTACTATGCAATTGAAGAATCGACACTGAATATGTTATTGCCAAACAGGTAAGTGAACCTTAGAAGACCTTAGGTTAAGCCGAATATCTTAGAAGTCAATTGTTTAAATTGGAAAAATTAGAATTTAATTGACTCTCAGCCTCGAGGCCTCGTTCAGTCTGTCGAGGCCTTGCAGACAGGCTGTTGCTGAGTCATAATTAGGACAGCTGTAAATCAACGAGCTTATGTCACTTGATTGAGTATCTTGCAGATTTAATTAAATAATTCTGTAAGGGTGTTTATGATTTCTAAAAGATAATTGTGTAACGCCTCGCCCTTTTTCATTCGCTTTCCAAAAAATCAGAGTCTATTTTGTTTTTAAAAAAAATAAAGAGTGAGATAAAGAGCGGGACGTCACGACACGAGCTAAGTCCGGACTTCTAAAGTCCGACCCTTAACTGTCCAACCCTATGTATGCATGGATTAAGTCCATAAAAACGGTTCACACATGATAATATAAACATGCGAATTAAAATAGAACCTTGTTCTATTCCATTTTAGATAGCAAAGTAATCCATCAATTATAAATGATTAACTTAACTTAATTAACCAAAGTAACCATTCACAAACCATAGCAAATATCTAAACTATTACAAGCCCGAAGTCTAGCTACTCAAATTACATGTCCATGAGTAACATAAATAAAAATAATCCAATCACATATCCAAACTCCTATGCTTGGCTCCGATCACGTTCATCGTCCCTTTCCTTTCCTGTATCATCCACTAGGGTAGAAGTAGGGCGTCAGAACAACGCGCTCAGTAGGAATTCCATTTAGGGTCTATACATGGTTAGTACAAATCACATATAATAACATAATGTCAAAACCACATAAAAACAATGCCATGTCAGGATGTCAAATGCAATGAGTCCCACCCATCACAAGTACATATAAGTACCCCCACATAGGTCTTTCGGACGCCCCGACGGAGTGTGGCCCCTCCGGTTACCTCTTGATGGAAAATGCACATCAAGGTACCCCCACTTAGGTCTTTCGGACACCCCGACGGAGTGTGGCCCCTCCGGTTTCTTCTTGATGGAAATGCACATCAAGGTATCGCACATAGCTTTTTCGGACGCCTCGATGGAGTGTGGCCCCTTCGGTTACATATCCTTCACCCCATGCCATGCATGAGACGCTAATGAAACATATGCTATTTTATATTATAAACATAGCATTAAAACTCACATTTGGAACATATCTTTTACAACATAAATTCAACAAAATAAGAATAAACCATCATACATAAACCATGTTTCAAAAAGGTAGAATCCTACCAAAGACCACTAATGTGTCCTTGCTTTTTAAACCGGCAACCGCTCACGATCGCGCACTGTTTATGAGGTCCCGTCACCTTGTTACATATCAACAAGTCAACTAATGTTCCAACCATGTCTAAGTCCATAATATATGCCTTAGTGGGGTTCGGCTATACACTATGGCCGAACCTCACCCGCTTAGTTTTTGGGGTTCCTTTTTAATCCATAGGTCATTTTAATCATGTCGGGTCTAAGATCAGCCACCCTTTGATTCATTAACCCAAAAAAACATAATTTCATCATTTAAAAGTCCCTAAGTCCCAAAAACACTCCCCATGGGGTTCGGCCATACACCATGGCCAAACCCATGGTCTTTCATTTTTTACCATATTTACATTTTTGCCATTATTCCTTCCATGGTTAGTCACCTTAATTTATTCACTCATGTTTAGGTCCCAAAACATAGATCCATACTTAACCCATAAAAATGGGTCATGGGGTTCGGCCATACACCATGGCCGAACCCATGATGTCTTATTTTTCATCCCCCCTTAAATCATTTACCATATTTAGACCCATAACAAAGTCCCTCCATGAGGGGGTTTAATAATGCACTTTGGTCCAATATTTTGCAACCCATAATCCCTTAGCATTTCCTCCATCATTTCATGGTCAAAATAACTCAAGTCCATTAATATTTTCCTCCATGATTTTCCTCATTTAAAACCCCTTTCAAAAATTACTAACATTGTCCATTCAAAACCTTAAAATCATTAACCAACATTCCATGGTTTTCATCCTTTAAACCCGTTAAGAATCACGTAATTTCCCTCCATGGGGTTCGGCCATGCTCTATGGCCGAACCCTATGGTTCATCCTTTCCATTGAAATACCATATTCCTCCTCTAATTTTTTTTCCATGGGGTTCGGCCATACACTATGGCTGAACCCTATGGTTCCATGTTTCCTCTTTTAAATCCAATCAAAACATCATAACCCTCCATGGTTTTCATCAGTCTCAAAATTATTAAAAAAACCAATGTTCTTTCATGGGGTTCGGCCATGCACTATGGCCGAACCCTATGGTTCCCTACTTTAAACAAAATTTACCAAAATACCTACCGGTTCCATGACTCCTCCGGTTTTCCTTCGCTCCGACTTGTTCTTCCGATCCTTTCCTTCCTTAGCCTCTTCCTCCTTCCTTCTTACTTCTTTGGCCGAGATTGTGACTCGAGAGAGAGATAGAGTTTGACCCAATTAACAAACTTTGACCCAATTAACAATCTTGACCCAATTGAATACATCTTACCCATTTATTTCGATTGCAACCATATCCACAATCCGTTGGATCTTAATTGAGCAATTGACCCAACCCTTTACTCATCTAAGGTCCATATCCAATAATTCACAAATTAAATGGGCAAATTTCATAAATATTGATAACATGAATTTCCGAAGTGTTACACATTGATTGGATTTTTTTATGGAAATAAGAAATAACCAAGAAACTCAATTTTTGCCACTTCATATAGATTTGAATAAATCTGATGGAGCCTCATCATTGGGGAGCTGGCTGTTTTTGACAGAATTGGAAAGGCTCCTCCATGTGATCTAAAGTGATTTACAATCATCAATCTCTCTCAATGTAAATCCATGATTGATGACTGAAACAAATCAATGGCCAATCATGCATAGTGGCATCTTAAATTGGTTGGACAGTCACTATTTGAAAAACAGAATAACTTCTGCAGATTCTGCGCTGTCTTACCATATACCTCCACGAGGCCTCATTGGAATCCTCGAGGCCTCGTGGGTGTGACTTGCTGAAAAGAACAGACAGTCCTATATATATCAGGGAAGTGAATGAAATAAGTATGGACACACAAAGAACCTCTTGGAAAAATATAACAGTGTGACCAGAGAGATTAGCCTCCTCTTACACCTTCTTCATCATCTTCTTACATAGATGTTTGGGTAATCAATACTCCAGTTCTGATGAAACTTAAGGTGTTAATATAGGACCTTAAAACAAGTCATATTTATGCCCTATACTGTTGTGCCGATATGGCTCAAGGAAAGTATTTCTTCTTTCATTTATTTTAATCATTTTAAATTGGATTAGAACAGTGTCCTCGAACCACTCAAAAAAATAGGTGTAGAGGATTAGACCATTTGGGTTGAACCTCTGTAAAAAATTAGGTTGTACTATTTGGGAGTGAGACCCATAAATAGTAGATTTGGGATAGCCATAGAGAGGTTGAGTCTAACAATGGATTTAGGTTCAAGCGAACCGAACCACTATATATCGTTGTGCATGTATGGTTTGCTTTAATGGTTTGATTCATTTGTTTATCACTTGCACACACGTTTATTCCGCTGCCCATATTGTTAAATTGATAAATTATTAAAAAGTAAAATAAAATCGGATCAGACCAATTCACCCCTCTCCTCATACTTCTAGTAACAGAATTTCAGTTGGTATTCTTTGGCAAAATGTTGGACCCTCATCATTATCAGTGAGCTTAAACAAGAGCCGACAAAAGGATCACTCTCTCTCATGCCTACACTTGGGGGAATCTAATACAACCAATCATATGGATTGAGTTTGTGAGAGAGAGAGAAGAAAGGATAATAAACTAGGAAAGATTTGGTACAACCAATTTTCTAGTCACTCTAGAATTGTGATTGCTACACGACGGCTACGAGGAGCGTCGGTACACATTGGGTTGATCTTCAAGAAGCACACATCAGCGAGAAAGAGCTTCAAATGCAAGTGCTTCTTGGTTTTAATTTTTATTTAACACCTTTGTCCCGAAAGTGGAATAAGGGATTGGCTCCAGAACCACCATAAAAAACTCTAGAGCGACGTCTCTGGCACAGTGGTGGGTGGAATTCACAGCCGATTGAGTGAGGTGAAATTCCTACTCTAATTGTTAGGGTGTAAGTCCCCACTTAGTGGGCTTGGGGATAGCTCAAGGTTGAGCGGGTCCTAACTGTGGATGTAGGTTGGATAACCGAACCACTATAAATTTGGTCTTATGGTGTTTAATCTTTGTGGGTTTGTATTTAGTATTTAAGTACTGTTCTCAACACACATCACTTTGATTGTTAATTATCTTATTTTATACATTGAGCACAAGCATCGATAATCAAACAATATGCAAAGGGTTATAAACTCAGTCTGATCGTTTAAAGAAATTATAAACAATTTATCACACTTTACAAATCTCTTGATTAATATCCATGGCACTTATACTCAAATCAATCAGGAAATTTTGAAACACCATGGAAACTGTGATTGACCTATCCATATCCCCCCCCCCCCCCCCCCCCCCCCCCCCTCTAGGGTCAATCATGTTTTAGGTCCCGAAGGGAACTTTCATTTGGTATCCGAGCCTCGTGCTCTTTACAAGGATCTAACCATTTGAGTTGATCCGTGCTAGAACAATGGTTATGAGAGAAAGCCGTGACATTTCCAAACCTCCATTTGAGATGAAAAATGGAATGAAAAACTTTAAATGTTTTCATCAATGAATATATTTGGAAATAGTTGAATAGAAAGTGGTCTAACCCTATGGAAGAGGTATTGGATAAACCTTCAACTTCCATGACCACTCAGCCCAAAGACAAAATAGCTTGGATTAGTGATGAAATGACTATGCACTTTAAATCAAACACTAGTAGCATTCATCAGTGTTGTTTCATAATATGTCTTTAAAATATTCAAAAAGGTATTAAACAACAAAAGAGGCTGAAGAAATCCACAGGAAAATTGCCTCTTCTAGCCCAATGGATGACTTCACCTATCATGACCAATTTATGTACAAAGAGTATATGTGATTAGCTAAGTTCATCCATTGAAAAAGTCCAAGCTAAATCCTCTAGAGAAGAAGAGGATGAAGTAAAGGAACTTGATAAAGGTAGTGACCTCCAAATATCCTTTGTAGCCATGTACCAAAATGTTTGCCTCTTATGTTAGGTCAACATCATGATACAAAATCTGGAACTTTGATTCACAAAGTCAAATGGGAAGGCACCCAAAATTAAAACCAGATTTGATAAAAGGCTATCACTAGATTGTGGACTTAGATTTCAAGTCTCACAATGTTATGTTCCAATGTGTAAAGGGATACCACTGTTGGTGCACATTTGAAACATGTTGTGGAATCACATGCATATCTTACCTTCAATCCATGTTATTGCTTGATTGCTGGATTGATCTAGTGTAAGATATTTGTATGTACAAGTAGGTTTGCACTCTAGTATTGGATTATACTTATCTCATTCCATTTCTTATGTCATGTGATTTGTACATCTTTTGGGAATGAATGTAGGTTGTGCATTACCTCATGTATAGTGTGTGTATGGTACACAAACACAGTGTTGTTTCATTCCAAGTTATCCCTTGTGGAATGAAACATGTTCTATGTCTTTAAATGAGTTTTTTGTTTGGTATCAGTTCCCAAAAGTATTGATCAAAATGATCAAATGTGTTTATCTGTAATCCATTTATTACCATCTCTTTTCAAGAATGAACCTCATTGGAGTATACTTGAAAGAATGGTAAAAGTCTTTATCATGTTTTGGGTCATAATAAGATAACAAACATGAGAGCTGTGTGGGTAGCATCATACTTCATTTCCATATGCATGATTAATGTATTCAAAATGTGAAATGCATGTATGATTTGTGTGCTTAGTGTCTCATTCAAATATTCGTTATTTTATACATTATGTGGAATGAGTTATGTTCATAGACATCTTGTCTTTGCTAAAAGCATGGAGATACCACATCTCATGACATCATACACTTGGGCAATATGTTTGAATTAGTAAATTAAATGTGCCCAAGTATTTGAATTTGTTTGGATCCAAGAAAAGAGATCCGTAATCCATGTTTTGTGCCTATCTTCAGAAGGATGTGTTGAATCTCCTAATAGCACAGAACCTGTGTGAATGTATGTATCTACACTGGCATTGAAAGGTGTATAAGCAAACTTTGATGAACTATGAACATCGTAAGAACACACACACACACACACCCCCAGTCATCCTTCATACAAAAGGAATCCAGGTCAAAGGATAAACTTGTCGGAGGAACAGACATGTCAGTTATGTTGGAAATCAGAAAACAGACTAAAAATGGAGAAAAATCGAAAGGAGAGACAGGTCGATACTTATTGACATATTGACATAGACCGGTCGTTGGTAACAACTCGTCGATGAGTCAGAAAGATTAAGTTAAAAGGTCTCTTTCTGTGAAAATGACAGATTGTTTCAAAATTGTCATTCCTTCTCCCACTGAGCTTTGACGATTTCTTCATCTCCTTCTGTACCCTAGACTAGTCGGTAGGACATCCCAGAGCGAATTCCTGCCAAAAAATCAGAGGGTTTCTATTACTTCCACCTCTAGTAGTTTGAAAATCACAGATTTTGTGATTCCCATTGGTTGGGTAAGCTCAGTGCATTCTTCTCTCCTCCAGTAGTGGAAAATCACAATGAACAACTTCCCAGTCATCATTGTGCCCTCTGATTCTGAGAATGATCATGCCACCTTGCCTGAGAAACCCAAATCTAAGTGGTCTCAAGGAGAATCTTCGTCTCCCTTGAATACCATAGGTCGTCGAGTCAAGACCCTCTCGAGGAGATCCCACAAAAAGAACTCACCACCACCCATACCTCGAAGGCAAGTTGGTCTTACCATTATAGAACTTACCTCTCCTCTTCGGGTGCCAGTCAAAGAAAGTGGGAGAAAAGGAAACGAGTTCAGGTCACAACGTCTCTAGGGGTCTCGACTGCTGCAAAAAAAGAAAGACATGCCGAGAGAAAGAGGATTAAGGTAAAAGAGGAGAAAAGAAAAGTGCAGATGGAAAATACTAAAGACAAGTCTGATAGAGCTCTTATAAGAAGACTTTATTTCTCTCTTGAAAAAATCAGAATTTGGAAAGTAAGATTGGTACCTTTGTACATGAATGAATCAATTCAAAACCTTTCCACATACATGAAAAAACTCAAAGAGAGTTCCCGACAAAAATTCTCTTCTCCCCCAGCATTACCTCCTCAGGATGGCTCTGCTTAGGATATTTTTTCGTGCTCTATGTTTTGTATTTTGAAAAACTATAGTTTTAGTATTAAAACTAAGCATCCAGGATGCCCCCTCCTAAACCATATGTACTGATTTGTTTATCAGTGAAATATTATGGTTTGATTTAGTATGTGTGCTATTTTAATGGAATACCTTCTATCTCATATCTATTATTAACATTGATTTTGTTAAGTAGACTAACATGCAGGTTTGGATGAGTTGGTTTTATATTGGCATGTTAGGGAGATAAGGATTGGGCTAAGGTTGCACACAACCTTTCACTTTGGAGGAGCACAAAATATGTGCTGATTAGCTACTGTCACTGGTCATGACAGTATAAGGAGGACGGATGATGCAAGCTTGAAAGGAAGCTTGAAGAAAAATAAACTTAAAGGCAGCTAAGTTTATTGGGGAAATAATCTGGAGAAGCTAGAAATTATAGCTTATTCCATGGGGGAGATGAGTCAAAGAAGCTACAAAAGATAGCTTGGAGAATGGGGGAGAAGACTCTAGGGAACCTAGGACATTAGCTTGACTCCTGGAAGAAATCAGCTAAGCTGGAACTTAGCTTGTGCAGGGGCAAATAAACTTTATTGCATGAGAAGTGTGCATTGAACCATGGGGGAAAACCTTGAGTTGGAGTAGAACTTATTTAAAGCACTAAATGCAAGAAGCATGGGAGAGTGCTTAAAATCCAATCGATGTTTGCCTACTAATCTTTGTCAATTGTATGACAAAATGGGGGAGAAATTATTAGAAGCGATGAGACATCAAAACCAATTATGGGGAGTAATTGGTGAAGTCTAAGTGCTTGGGCCTCTAGAGAGAGAGAGCCATAAAGGGGAGGAATATGAAGAAACCAATGGACATAGGAGAATGTCTATGCTTGGAGTTTGGGACTTCAAACTCAAAGAAGATTGGGGGGAAAATCTTCTCAATATTGATAGCTTGGATAAGCTATGGATAGCGTTGGTCATTAGGAAATCATGGTAAATGGGGGAGAATCTGTAACGCCCCACCCTTTTTCACTCGCCGAAATCAGAGTATATTTTTATTTTAAAATAAAGAGTGAGAGAGAGCGGGAACGTCACGATGCGAGCTAAGTCCGGGTTTCCAAACCCAACCCTTAACTGGCCAGCGATACTGTAACGCCCGCCCCTTTTCACCGAAAACCAGAGTCTATTTTTTTTTTTTTTTTTAAAGTGACAAAGGGCACGGACGTCACGACGCGAGTTAAGTTCCGAGCTTCTAAAGCCCGGCCCTTAACTGGCCAACCCTACGCGTGCGTGGAACATAACTCCACGAGTACGGTTCACGCGTAGAAAGTAAGCTCGCGGAATATAAAATAACTGCGGATGATAATAGAACTATCCTACCAGTTCTTCAGATAGCAGGGAAGAAATACCCAATTAATTACGAAAATGCCATTATACTGTATTATCCAAAATAATACCTAAACATAGCAAACTACCTAAATTAGTACATTTCCGACAAGCTAACTATACAAATACATCTTTTCCAAAATAAAGTAAAACAAAATAATTAATCTGCCTCCCCAAGTTCTTAAGCTTGGCTCCCGTCTCGTCCTTCTGCTCCGGCATTTCCTGCGTCATCAACTAGGGTAGAAGTAGGGCGTTAGACCACGCGCCCAGTAGGACTCCGAGTAGGGCTAACACATGGATTAGTGATAACAAAGCAGATAGATAATACATAACGAAAAACCATAGAATGAATGTCATGCCATGGGTGTCTGTGTTATGAATCCCACCCATCATCCTTACTATCCCGATGCCATATCCCCCTTGACGGTAAGGCCTCGTCAAGGCGTAACCACAAATACAATATTCCCCTTGATGGAAGAATCATCATCAAGGTATAACAATAAATACAACATCCCCCTTGACGGTAAGGCCTCGTCAAGGTACAATAATACATATGTGAAATGTCCCCATGCTTGTTTATCGGTCGCCCCGACGGAGCATGGACTCCGGTTTCATTAGATCCTTCCCCTGTCATATGCCTCCCATGCCATGCATGAGATGTAGATGCCATTTGCCATGTAATATATGAAATTCAATAGTAATAAAACCCATCTTAAAACAATTACAAGATTACCAACTAAATCCAAGGGAAGACATCCCACAATATTTAATCCAAAACCCATCATAAGCATTCACATAATTTCCAAAATAATTTAGAGTAAAACATCACATGATACATAATCCATAACATATCTTAAAGACAACCACATGATTTCCAAAATAGATTAAAGAAAACATCACCCAAATCCATGGCTTACAAAAAGGTAGGAATCCTACCGAATACCGACCCGCGTCCCTTTACGTTTTCCGTTCGATAAACCCAGTCGCCGATCGCGCACTGCCTGCGATGTCCAGTACCTTATTACACATTCATCATTAGTCCATATTTTAACCATTTCTAAGCCCATATGAAAAAAACCGGTCACTATTTAGGTTTTGTGGGTCCCATATCATCTATTAAACCTTTTACTCCCATAAGTCTTAAAATTCAGCCACCCTAGGCTTTATCAATCACTTATAAGGTTATTACATTAGCTCCCCTAAGTCCATGATCAATTTCCATGGAATTCTTGAATTTGGCCACTAATTATGGTTTTGCCACTACCCCTTTTTTCATGCTTAATCACTCATTTATCCATGCATGATTAAGTCCATAATTGATCATAAACTTAGATCCCCAACTTAGGTCCATTAATTACCCATTGACCCATGTCACAAAGCCATTAAAATTAACCATTTTATTAACCTACCCCTCATTCATTTAAACCCATACAAAATCCCACACTTAACCCTTTAGATGGGTAATGAACCATGGTTTCAAAATACCTCATTCATCAACTCTTTCCATGGGATTTAGCTCATACATTTAAACTACAATGAATCCATTACCCATTCATACTCTTTGGAGACCATGAACATCACTCATCCTCCAATTTAACCCACCAAAATGGATCACAATTGGGCCATGGGTTCGGCCATACACCATGGCCGAACCCATGGTGTCCTTTCCCCATTTTTCTTGGGTCCATTGTTACATATTTGGGTTTATCACAAATCCCTCCATGAAGGGTTTAATTCATACACTTAAAACCATCATCCTTAGCTACATTAGAGTCCATTACAAATATCAATGCTAAAACCATTTTCGGGTCCATCAACACCACCAACATTCCCATTTACTTTCCATTATTCATAACCCTTCATTCCACCATTTGATCACCATAGGGTTCGGCCATACACCATGGCCGAACCCATGGCTCAAGGTTCACTTCCTCCATGCATTTCAATGCCATAAACCCCTTTGCATTTTCATCATAAAACCATTTTACAACTTACTCCCATTCATTCATCTACAACCCTAATTTTCATTAGATAAAACCCTCATTGTCTTCCATCTTTTTGAAACCCTAATTATTTAAATCCAATACCAAATCACCCACCATGGGGTTCGGCCATACCACATGGCCGAACCCTATGGCCCATAATTTTCTTCCAATCATCCAATTCTATGCTTAATTTCATAAATTACCCAATGCACATAATCCAAGTATTTATTTCTTTTCCCTAACCCTAATTTTTCCACTTAGGGTTTTTGCCCACTTTTCCATTCATTCCATTTGATGGATTTAAAATCCATAGCATAAATTTACTTGACTACCATTAAATTCACAAAATAAAACCCAAATCTTAAACCCTAAAATCCAAAATTTCTTGTTTAAGAAATACTCACTATCCGACGTCTCCTCCGATTTCCGCCGCTCCCGTCGGTCTCCGTAGCCTCCTCTCTCCTTCCTTTTAATCTTTGGTAGGTTAAGATTTTTGATCAAGGGTGGCAATCCCCAGCCCTAGAATCAGCCAAGGTAAGTTTTGTGTGAGAGAGGGAGAGGGGAAAATTATGAGAGGGAAGATGATAACCCTTTACCTTAGAGTGATTTCTCTCAAAATACCACTTCTTTCTTCTCTCCTTCTCTTCTCTTTTCCTTAACTCTCTTTCTCTCCTTCACTTGGATGTAGGGGACGACCATGGGAGAGTGAAAATGGAGAGAGTTGAATGAAAAGAGAATGGGAAAAGACATCAAGGCTTATCCCCATTTTTTTACTTTACCTTAATTACCTTCACCAACCTTAAGATATTTTGAGATATTTAAGTTGCTTTATGGCTTAAACTCCACCCCTCTAAGTCCCAACGTGTTCTATTTTTTTTTGACTTTGGGATGAGGTGAGTTTTCACCTCATGGGCCCCCTTTGACCACTCTTAACTACCATTTTAAATAATTTAATTATTTAATTACTTAGTTACTTTAATTCCCATTTACTTATTTAAATCACCTTAGGTTAATTCATTATACTTAACCTAATTCCATTATTCCACCCATGGTTGACCAAATCAACCATGGTGGTCGGTCCCACCAAACCTTGGGTCCACACTTGGCCGCATCACCATTGTTTAATTCCAAATAACTTAGATGATTTAAAATCATTGAATTCACTCTAAGTGGATTACCATTGGGCCTATGGCCCAATTGCATTTCCATCTAGCCCATTTACCTTAGAGCATACCCATCTTGACCCATTGGGTCCCAAATGGGTATTTGACTCAATTTGTCCACCCATGGCCCAATCGGCCATCATTGACCACTTAAATGACTTTAAAATGCAATCCATGGTCTATTGGGCCATATTTGGGCCTTTGTCCAAATTTTGGCCCATTTACCATTTACTTCACCAATTTTCCAATTTCCATCACTAAAATAACTTATATCCACATTTTTTTATTAATTTAAAAATTCCGAGCCCTTACAACACAATCCTCTTTTAAAATTTTCGTCCTGAAAATTCGAGCGAAGTAGAGGTTCAAAACATCTCACAGAAATAGTTCCGGATGAGCGGCTCTCATCTCTGATTCGAGTTCCCAAGTGGTCTCTTCATTGCCACGTCGTTCCCATACCACCTTGACGAACTGAATAGCGCAGTTCCGCAGTACCTTTTGTTCGCTCCCGATCACTCTGATCGGTTTCTCCACATACATCACGTCGCTTTGTACATCGACGTCTTGTGCGTTCAACACCTGTGAAGGGTCAGGGTTGTACCTCCTGAACATGGACACATGAAACACATCATGTAACGAGGATAACTGCGGAGGGAGCGCCAACTAATAAGCTACCTCCCCCACCCTCTTTAGGATTGGAAACGGCCCCACCATCTAGGTGACAGTTTCCCCTTATTTCCGAATCTCATGTGTCCCTTCCGTGGTGAGACTTTCAAAAACACCAAGTCTCCCACCTCAAATTCGAGGAACCTTCTCCTCTTGTTGGCGTAACTCTTCTGACGGTTCTGTGCAGTGAGTAGATGTTGCCGTATCAATTTGACCTATGCTGTGGTCTCTGCAACCAATTCCGATCCAATTAGCGCAGGCTCACCAGCTTCTGTCCAATACACTGGTGATCTACACGGCCTACCATATAATGCCTCAAATGGAGCCATCTGGAGGTTTTGTTATTTTAGGAGAAGTCCACCAGCGGCAAGTGATCCTCCCACCCACCTTTGAAATCCAGTACACATGCTCTCAGCATATCCTCAAATACCCGTATTGTTCTCTCCGACTGTTCATCAGTCTGTGGGTGGATTGCTGTGCTGGTTAACACATCGCTCCCCATAGCCTACTGCATGCTCCTAGGCACATCCTTCCTACCTCGGAATACAAGACCCTATCCCGGTCGTAACTCAAATTTCGATACTACCTCACCGCTAGACATCTTAGTCCATATCTCCTCCATTTCTGGGCCCATTCGCTGTTCCTGTTCAATCGTGTCAAGTACCTCTTAATTACATCAACATCACTCATATCAACCTATGAGTCTCATTCTTGCAGAATTTATTCTGTCTCATGTTACCTCTTTTCTTCATGCATCCATTTGCGATTTTATGTAGACTAACGTATTCTATTTCACTTTATCTGTTGCCAAAACATTTCTCATACGTACTCCTTCAATATGTTCTTTTGTCTACTCTCCGTGTGAGTTAGTCTGCCAATACAAGCCTATGCTCAAGTCCATTGTTGATTCCATTTTAACTAGGTTTCTAGCTTCACCCTCCTAGAATTCCATCGGCCAACTACAGAGTCAGGTGATCAGTCTCACTCGGCAGTCGCCCATAGCTTCCCATTCAAGTTTCACTAGACTCTTAACCTTTCCCTTAGGTCTATCTCTCAAAAGCAATCATACATTTATTTGCATATAAGCCACTATGTGACTAACCCTTTTTGTTCATAACTCCTACAATACCAATACCCGACATCAATCCAAATCATATAGATACTAATTTCCTACCCTTCTGGATTATTCCACATATTTTCATAGATTCCATAAAAACAGTGATATATCTAAGCTTACTTAGATTATGTCAAATAGTGCCCATTCACCAATAAAATATTCACAAGTATTACCAATTTCACCAACCACCAAATTCCACCCTACATGCCTACGTTATCAATGGTTACCACATCATACGGTTCATATTCCTTCATTAGCAGGCCACGTAGAATTGAAATCACACAATCTTCGAATAACACAATTCATGTGTAACCAGATCTTTCACCTCCATTCACATCAAACAACAACTTGAGGTAACATAAGAAATAACACATTAATAAGATCTAGTGATTCAACCTAATTATGATTAGGTTACCCTACCCCATTTACAACATACACCTAGAGACTTTGAAATAACAATCCTACTCATCCAAAGCAAGTCATCCCAATACATTCAAAGACCATCCATGAATTCCTAAACTTTGGAATTTTCCATCAGCCCCACCTAGGTTTCCAACCAAACGCATTGGCATGTCATAGCCTCTTCATGCATACTACATATTCACAACTCAAGGCACCTTATCAACTAATCATCATATACATAACCTATAACACATCCTTGTTTCCTCAATGACTATTCATTGCATAGAATCAATTATCAAAGCAATATCATATAAACTCATTGCAATGATTGATAATTCACAATTTAGTAACATCATAGAGAATCCTCATGCAATCACTAAATAAAATATTTTCATAAGTTCATGGTCCATCATTCATTCATGCTTTTTAAGGCCATAAACCCATTTCAAGGCCTATCATCACTCGTTCATAATCTCCACAACACATTGGGAGAATGCAATTGCATTATACATACAAGATTTTTTTTTTTTTTTTTCATACAATATATTAGTCTTTGCAAGCTAGACCCTTCACATTCTCCTCATAATATCATCTTCTCACGAGTTTCATGTGGCAAGTTAACCCATGCATTCCGGTCTCTTTCAAGTTGATTGTTTATCCAACATCTCTCAAATGGCACTTTGTTCACATGAGAACCTCTTATACCCCTTCATAAAGCGTTTACATCATCACCCATTATATGTCATAACATAAATCTCTTCACTTGGTCATGACAAATTATCAAACCATGGGTTATCACCAATACAAAAACCATTTCTAAAAGCCATTGTACCATCCCCCAAGTATACCCATACATCACATTAACAAATACTCCCCACCCTTTTTATTCACATTTACCTCACTCATAAGCATATGCAACATATACCCCACATCAAAAGTTCATGCCTCTTATCCTCATTTGATGCATGCAGTTCCTCATTGTACATTTTTTTTTTTTACATACTCTTTCCTCACTTAATTAGTATGATCATAATTATTAATCTTTCCACATTTCATCACCTCATACACTCAACAATAAGAATTCAACACATGTATATTCACATGCACTCACAATACAAGTATGCTTGTGCAATTTAATATCACTCTTATTTTCTTCATTTAAAACCCCAAAATCATTAACTATCTTCCAATATAAGGACAGTTAGTCCTCTCTTTCCCGTGTCCATGTAGTCCACAAATCGGGTATACCACTTAAAGAGGGTAGGGGCAATATGTGCAGTTGTGCCCAACCTGGTTACACAACTCGCACATATAACTAGGTTCCAATTCCCCTACCGACTATCTTATCATCCGAAAGTCTTCCACATTCTCTTCAGAAAGAGATGCTAAATTCTCTTTATCTTCCTCGGGAGGTCCCTCCTGAAAGTCCAGGCTAACTGCTATGCTAGAAGCAGACACCAAATCTATGAAACAGTTAGGGTTTCCCTTATCCCATAATTCCGTACACTCCCCTTCATTTGACACACTTGTATTCATAGAATACAATTAGAACCCAAAAATCATCAACTGCAATTTCCAATAAAACCAATCTCGGTTTTTGGGGAATTTCTTATGTATATCACAATATATTTTGTTTGGGGAAAGTTGCCAAATAAGCACACTTGTTTTTCCTTTGTTTTTTGGGGGGGGAATCTCTAAATTGCTATTGTTTGTTGTTCAAATTGAGAATACCGGGGAAATACATCCTACTTTGCTATGTCTGATAAATCTAGTACTGTTTCATCAATTGGGGGGAAAAACCTAGATGTTTTCTCATTTCTGGGGGAAGTAAACCCTATATTGCTATGTTTCAATAAATCTCTCCTAGAATGAATCTTTCTTCCCTTGCTATCATTCCTTTCCGTCAATTATTGTTCTCAGATTAAACACTTCAGTTTGACTCAATCGAAGTAAATTAACCCGGCCCCCGTGCAGCGGACTCCGAAGAGTCGGCCGGTTGGGATTCTTAGCCGTCAGTGAGACGTGCAACCGTCTTAATCTTACTTCGAGAGATTCATTCTTCCGAATTCGCTCTGATACCAACTGTAACGCCCGCCCCTTTTCACCGAAAACCAGAGTCTATTTTTTTTTTTTTTTAAAGTGACAAAGGGCACGGACGTCACGACGCGAGTTAAGTTCCGAGCTTCTAAAGCCCGGCCCTTAACTGGCCAACCCTACGCGTGCGTGGAACATAAGTCCACGAGTACGGTTCACGCGTAGAAAGTAAGCCCGCGGAATATAAAATAACTGCGGATGATAATAGAACTATCCTACCAGTTCTTCAGATAGCAGGGAAGAAATACCCAATTAATTACGAAAATGCCATTATACTGTATTATCCAAAATAATACCTAAACATAGCAAACTACCTAAATTATTACATTTTCGACAAGCTAACTATACAAATACATCTTTTCCAAAATAAAGTAAAACAAAATAATTAATCTGCCTCCCCAAGCTCTTAAGCTTGGCTCCCGTCTCGTCCTTCTGCTCCGGCATTTCCTGCGTCATCAACTAGGGTAGAAGTAGGGCGTTAGACCACGCGCCCAGTAGGACTCCGAGTAGGGCTAACACATGGATTAGTGATAACAAAGCAGATAGATAATACATAACGAAAAACCATAGAATGAATGTCATGCCATGGGTGTCTGTGTTATGAATCCCACCCATCATCCTTACTATCCCGATGCCATATCCCCCTTGACGGTAAGGCCTCGTCAAGGCGTAACCACAAATACAATATTCCCCTTGATGGAAGAATCATCATCAAGGTATAACAATAAATACAACATCCCCCTTGACGGTAAGGCCTCGTCAAGGTACAATAATACATATGTGAAATGTCCCCATGCTTGTTTATCGGTCGCCCCGACGGAGCATGGACTCCGGTTTCATTAGATCCTTCCCCTGTCATATGCCTCCCATGCCATGCATGAGATGTAGATGCCATTTGCCATGTAATATATGAAATTCAATAGTAATAAAACCCATCTTAAAACAATTACAAGATTACCAACTAAATCCAAGGGAAGACATCCCACAATATTTAATCCAAAACCCATCATAAGCATTCACATAATTTCCAAAATAATTTAGAGTAAAACATCACATGATACATAATCCATAACATATCTTAAAGACAACCACATGATTTCCAAAATAGATTAAAGAAAACATCACCCAAATCCATGGCTTACAAAAAGGTAGGAATCCTACCGAATACCGACCCGCGTCCCTTTACGTTTTCCGTTCGATAAACCCAGTCGCCGATCGCGCACTGCCTGCGATGTCCAGTACCTTATTACACATTCATCATTAGTCCATATTTTAACCATTTCTAAGCCCATATGAAAAAAACGGGTCACTATTTAGGTTTTGTGGGTCCCATATCATCTATTAAACCTTTTACTCCCATAAGTCTTAAAATTCAGCCACCCTAGGCTTTATCAATCACTTATAAGGTTATTACATTAGCTCCCCTAAGTCCATGATCAATTTCCATGGAATTCTTGAATTTGGCCACTAATTATGGTTTTGCCACTACCCCTTTTTTCATGCTTAATCACTCATTTATCCATGCATGATTAAGTCCATAATTGATCATAAACTTAGATCCCCAACTTAGGTCCATTAATTACCCATTGACCCATGTCACAAAGCCATTAAAATTAACCATTTTATTAACCTACCCCTCATTCATTTAAACCCATACAAAATCCCACACTTAACCCTTTAGATGGGTAATGAGCCATGGTTTCAAAATACCTCATTCATCAACTCTTTCCATGGGATTTAGCTCATACATTTAAACTACAATGAATCCATTACCCATTCATACTCTTTGGAGACCATGAACATCACTCATCCTCCAATTTAACCCACCAAAATGGATCACAATTGGGCCATGGGTTCGGCCATACACCATGGCCGAACCCATGGTGTCCTTTCCCCATTTTTCTTGGGTCCATTGTTACATATTTGGGTTTATCACAAATCCCTCCATGAAGGGTTTAATTCATACACTTAAAACCATCATCCTTAGCTACATTAGAGTCCATTACAAATATCAATGCTAAAACCATTTTCGGGTCCATCAACACCACCAACATTCCCATTTACTTTCCATTATTCATAACCCTTCATTCCACCATTTGATCACCATAGGGTTCGGCCATACACCATGGCCGAACCCATGGCTCAAGGTTCACTTCCTCCATGCATTTCAATGCCATAAACCCCTTTGCATTTTCATCATAAAACCATTTTACAACTTACTCCCATTCATTCATCTACAACCCTAATTTTCATTAGATAAAACCCTCATTGTCTTCCATCTTTTTGAAACCCTAATTATTTAAATCCAATACCAAATCACCCACCATGGGGTTCGGCCATACCACATGGCCGAACCCTATGGCCCATAATTTTCTTCCAATCATCCAATTCTATGCTTAATTTCATAAATTACCCAATGCACATAATCCAAGTATTTATTTCTTTTCCCTAACCCTAATTTTTCCACTTAGGGTTTTTGCCCACTTTTCCATTCATTCCATTTGATGGATTTAAAATCCATAGCATAAATTTACTTGACTACCATTAAATTCACAAAATAAAACCCAAATCTTAAACCCTAAAATCCAAAATTTCTTGTTTAAGAAATACTCACTATCCGACGTCTCCTCCGATTTCCGCCGCTCCCGTCGGTCTCCGTAGCCTCCTCTCTCCTTCCTTTTAATCTTTGGTAGGTTAAGATTTTTGATCAAGGGTGGCAATCCCCAACCCTAGAATCAGCCAAGGTAAGTTTTGTGTGAGAGAGGGAGAGCGGAAAATTATGAGAGGGAAGATGATAACCCTTTACCTTAGAGTGATTTCTCTCAAAATACCACTTCTTTCTTCTCTCCTTCTCTTCTCTTTTCCTTAACTCTCTTTCTCTCCTTCACTTGGATGTAGGGGACGACCATGGGAGAGTGAAAATGGAGAGAGTTGAATGAAAAGAGAATGGGAAAAGACATCAAGGCTTATCCCCATTTTTTTACTTTACCTTAATTACCTTCACCAACCTTAAGATATTTTGAGATATTTAAGTTGCTTTATGGCTTAAACTCCACCCCTCTAAGTCCCAACGTGTTCTATTTTTTTTTGACTTTGGGATGAGGTGAGTTTTCACCTCATGGGCCCCCTTTGACCACTCTTAACTACCATTTTAAATAATTTAATTATTTAATTACTTAGTTACTTTAATTCCCATTTACTTATTTAAATCACCTTAGGTTAATTAATTATACTTAACCTAATTCCATTATTCCACCCATGGTTGACCAAATCAACCATGGTGGTCGGCCCCACCAAACCTTGGGTCCACACTTGGCCACATCACCATTGTTTAATTCCAAATAACTTAGATGATTTAAAATCATTGAATTCACTCTAAGTGGATTACCATTGGGCCTATGGCCCAATTGCATTTCCATCTAGCCCATTTACCTTAGAGCATACCCATCTTGACCCATTGGGTCCCAAATGGGTATTTGACTCAATTTGTCCACCCATGGCCCAATTGGCCATCATTGACCACTTAACTGACTTTAAAATGCAATCCATGGTCTATTGGGCCATATTTGGGCCTTTGTCCAAATTTTGGCCCATTTACCATTTACTTCACCAATTTTCCAATTTCCATCACTAAAATAACTTATATCCACATTTTTTTATTAATTTAAAAATTGCGGGCCCTTACAGATACGTGTGCATGGACCAAGTCCACAAAATAGTTCACAAGTTAACGATTAACTGCGGAAATATTATATAAATGGAAATCATCCATAAACATGATATTATATGCAAGGAAGCCAATCAATATAAATTAACTTAATCTCAAATAATCATCAATCAACAATAGCAAAATAAATCTAGTTATTACAATCCCAAATGCTAATTATCTCAAATACATGGTTCCAAAATAAATTAAGCAAAAATAAATAGAATCTGCCCAAGCTCCTAAGCTTTGCTCTCTTTACGTCCGTTATCCTTTCCATTTCCTGTTCCAACATCTAATGGTAGAAGTAGGGCGTTAGTCAACGCGCCCAATAGGGATTCCAAGTAGAGTTATATACATAGGATCAATATAAAAATCAGAATTAAAAAGTATCACATTAGATACTATAAACATATCATAATATCAAAATCAACGTATGATAATCATATCGAAATCATGCTTATGTATATGTCAATGCCATGGGTGTCATATGTGTAACGCCCCGCTCTTTTTCACTTGCCGAAAATTAGAGTCTATTTTTTTTTCTTGAAATGAAAGAGTGAGAAGAGCGAGACGTCACGACGCAAGCTAAGTCTGAGCTTCCAAAGCTCGGCCCTTAACTGGCCAACCATACTTGTGCGTGGACAAAGTCCAAGAAATGGTTCACACGTACTAAGGCTATACTTTGTGGAATTAACCATAATGCAGAATTATAATAGAGTTCTATCCTACCAATTTATTAATTAGCAAGGAAGTCCATCACGTAATAATAATCACCTTAAGTTAAAGTGTCCAAAATAAAAGTCCAAACCATAGCAAATAGTCTACGTATTACAGTCCCAAATTCTAGCTACTCAGATTACATTGTCCCTGAATAAACTTAAATAAAATGAAACTAGATTATCCAAGTTCCTAAGTGTAATAGCCCGGATTTCCAATGCAATAAATATATTGGCTATTATTTATTTTAATGGATAATAATTAAGATTCATAGATGGAATGGATGTTTAATGAACAAGAATTGGGGCAATGACCCAAGTATGGTCCAATGTGTAAGTGCCCCGGTTCGTCCGAGTCACCCTTATTGTCAATTACGTGACTCAGTTGGACTTGCCTTGGATGAATAAGAAGATCTACTATGAAGTTGAAGCGGCTACATCAAATACAGTATTGGCACACAGGTAAGTGACCCGTAGGAGACCTTAGGCTAAGTCATATACCTAGTATTCAATTGGAAAATAAATTAAATAAATGACTTTCAGCCTCGAGGCCTCATGTAATCTACCAAGGCCTCGCAACCAGCTATGCTGAGTTGAGTGCAGCTGACCCTGTGTCGAGCTAACTCAGTCTAATCTGTAACTGTTTAATTAAGAGGTAATCATGGGAAATCTATTGGAAGCCAATTATGGTAAATCTATTATGATAAACAAATTAACCCATTGTGAGATATTGCCACCTCGTTTGAAATTTAAATTTGGATATCCTTGAGGAGCTGTCCATGACAAGTATGGAAAGGCTCCTCCATGGCTAAGGAAAATGTTGAAAAACTTCCATCTAATTCTTAATTGATGGCTAAGGTAAATGTTGAAAATCTTCCATCTAATCCTTGATTGATGGCTAAGGAAAGTGTTGCAAATCATGCACAGTAAACACGAGCTAGGCTGGTATCTATATGGATTATGTTTGTCAGATTGCACAGCACATACGTGTGCTGTCTTTCAAGATTCTAACGCTGACGAGGCCTCATCAGAATCAGCGAGGCCTCGCAGGCGTGACTAACAGCACAATTTGAAAATGTTTAAATAACAGTAACGGGGCTGTTTAATGTACCGAATCCACAGAGAAAATACAGAGGAATAAGATTATCAGTGAGAGAGCATTCGGCCTTCCCTCTAGACATTATTCTTCATCATTCTTCTTAATGATATTCGGGTAATCAAGATGAAGAATAAGGTGTTTACATAGGACTAAAATCAGTCATACCCATGTCCTGCTGCTGTGCCTACAAATACGCTGCTGATACCGAGTTGATGGAACGGAGCACAGAGATTCAGTAAAGAAGAAAAAGCTAAAAGGAAAACGGTTAAGGCCCAAGGCAAGTTTTCTTCTTGTTTTATTTTTAAACATTGTAAAGTGGATTAGAACAGTGTGTTCGAACCACTCTAAAAAATAGGTGTAGAGGATTAGACCAATTGGGTTGAACCTTTATAAAAAACTAGGTTGTAGTATTTGGGTGAGAGACCCTTACATAGTATATTTGGGACGACCCTAGAGTTGGGAAGTCTAACAATAGATGTAGGTTTGATGAAACCGAACCACTATAAAATATTTGTGTTATATGTGATTGAATGCATGGATTGATTGTTTTGTTTAATTAACATATAAATTGGTAAGAAAATTTTAAAAGGGAATTAAAATTGAAAACCGACCTATTCACCCCCCTCTAGGTCGTGCATACGTCTAGTAACGGAATTTCACAATGGACCATGGATAGGATTAATGCTATTTAATTGGGTCCATATAATAGCCCGGATTTCCAATGTAATAAATATATTGGCTATTATTTACTTTAATGGATAATAATTAAGATTCATAGATGGAATGGATGTTTAATGAATAAGAATTGGGGCAATGGCCCAAGTATGGTCCAATAGACCATGGATAGGATTAATGCTATTTTATTGGGTCAATGTGGTCAATTGGGTCAAATGCCCAATTGGAACCCAATGGGTCAAGATGGATTGATGATTAGGGTAAATGGGTAAGGAATGGACTTAATCGGATCATGGACCCAATTAAGATCAAAGGCATGGGGTCCACCTCATCAAGTGAGGTGGCAAGTGTATGAGGAATTATCCAAGTGGCATAGCCAAGTGGGACCCAAGTCCACCTCATCAAGTGAGGTGGCGTGTGGACTAAGGCACATGTGGGGCCGGCCACCATGGTTGACTTGGTCAACCATGGGTGAGTTCATGGGTGAATTAAAGAGGATCAAGTGAAGTAAATTGAATCAAATTATTTAATTAAATCACCTAAGTTAGATGGAAATAAATTCAGATGCTTGAGTTAGGAGTTGAGTTTCATTTAAATGGAGTGAGTCAAATGGGGGTGAGTCACATGGAAGATGAAAAGATGGAGTGAGTCAAAGGGGAGGTGGAGGTTTTCCATCTCATGGAAACCACTAGCCACAAAACCGTTGGAGAGGGTGGTGTGTGCCATGTGTGAGGCATGCATCCACTAAATGAGTCAAAGGGAGGTGGAGGGTTCCATCTTATGGAAACCACTAGCCACAAAACCGTTGGAGAGGGTGGTCTGTGCCATGTGTGAGGCATGCATCCACTTAATGAGTCAAAGGGAGGTGGAGGGTTCCATCTCATGGAAACCACTAGCCACAAAACCGTTGGAGAGGGTGGTGTGTGCCACGTGGAGGGCATGCACTGTAATGCCCGCCCCTTTTCACAGAAATCAGAGTCTATTTTTTTTTAAATGAATAGTGACAAAAGGCGAGGACGTCACAACGCGAGTTAAGTCCGAACCTCTAAAGCCCGGCCCTTAACTGGCCAACCCTACGTATGCGTGGAACGAAGTCCACGAAGAACGGTTCACACGTAGACGTAAACTCAAGGAATATTACACTGAGTGCGGAAAATTACAATAAAGACTATCTTACCAATTTTTTAGATAGCAGGGAAGATAACATTCATAATATTACCAAAATATCACGACGTATCCACGTCCAAAAATAAAAAAACAAAATATAGCAAGCAATCTAAATTATTACATTCCGATGAGCTACGTTACTTCAAATTACATTTTCCAAAATAAACATAAGTAAACTATCTAGCACGCTTTCCCAAGCTCCTACGCTTGGCTCCCGTCTCGTCCTTCGTTTCCGCCATCTCTTGCGTCATCAGCTAGGGTAGAAATAGGGCGTTAGACAACGCGCCCAGTAGGACTCCGAGTAGGGCTAACACATGGATTAGTGATAACAAAACATATAGATAATATCATATCCAAAACCATGCAATTTGGTGCAATGTCATGCAATGGGTGTCTTATGTCATGAGTTCCACCCATCATCCATACCATTATGCTGCCATATCCCCCTTGACAGGAAAAACCTCGTCAAGATATAAACAATCACAAATCATCCCCCTTGACGGCAAAAACCTCGTCAAGATATAAACAGTCACAAATCATCCCCCTTGACGGCAAAACCTCGTCAAGGTATAAACAATCACAAATCATCCCCTTGACGGCAAAAACCTCGTCAAGATATAAACAGTCGCAAATCATCCCCCTTGACGGCAAGGCCTCGTCAAGGTGTCCCCATGTTTGCTTCTCGGTCGCCCCGACGGAGCATGGACTCCGGTTATATCTCATCCTTCCCATGCCATATCCCTCCCATGTCATGCATGAGATGTAGATGCCATATGCCATGTAATATATATATGATAGCACAAACCATGGCATTTAAAATCTCATCAATAAAACATATAATTTGATTCTCAAAAATAGATCAAGCAAAGCATCAATATACACATCATAGCCTTAAAACCCATCTTAAAACAATCATATGCTTACCAAAATAAATCAATGAAAAACCCATACATAACACATAATCCATGGCTTACAAAAAGATAGGAATCCTACCGAATACCGACTAGCGTCCTTTCTCATTTTCGTCCGATAATCCGGTCGCTGATCACGCACCACTTGCGATGTCTGGTACCTTATTATACATATCAATTAGTCCACGTTTTTAACCTTTTAAGTCCATTAATCATAACTTAGTGGGGTTCGGCCATACACCATGGCCGAACCTCACTATGTAGTTTTGTGATCCATTAAATATTTTAATCTCATGAGTTTAAAAACCAGCCACCCTAGGCTTTATGAGTCATACGTAAGGTTATTACTTAGATCCCCTAGGTCCATGATCATCTCCCATGGGTTTCTTCATTTTTTCCAATATTTACGTTTTTGCCACTACCCTTTTTCCATGACTAATCACTCATTTATCCATGTACATTATGGTCCAAAATTGATCCATACCTTAGACCCATTAATGATCCATAAATTAGGTCCGTCAATGACCCCTTAACCATGTCATAAGATCATTGAAATCAACCATTTAATTAACTTAACCTTTATTCATTCAATACCTATATAACTCCATACTTAGCCCATCAATTGATCCATAGACTTGGATCCCTTAATGACTCCTTGGCCATAACATCATCACCAATTAGCCACTTGATTACCCTAATCTCCATTAATTAATCCATATGCATATACCTTAATCTTAGTCCATCAGTTGGTTCACAAAATGGATCCATTGATGTCTCATTAACCATGACATAACCACATTAGAAATCAGCCATTAAATACTCTAACCCTCACTCATTTCTCACATACACAATACCAAATTTAATCCATAAGTTTACCCACCAATGGGTTATCGGTTCGGCCATACACCATGGCCAAACCCATGATGTCTTTATCCCATTTTTTTCTTTGGCCTATTTACACATTTGAACCCATCATAAGTCCCTCCATTGAGAGAACCCAAACCACACATTTAATTCATCATTCCTTAATCACATTTAAATCCATTAACTTAGCCACATTAAGTGGTTCATATAATTGGGTCATGGTTTCGGCCATACACCATGGCCGAACCCATGATGTTGATTTCCTTATTCCTCTTGGATCTTTTCCCACATTTTTGATCCACATCTTAGATCCCTTAATGCCTTACCACTTCATATTATAGGATCATTAAAATCAGCCCATTTTAATCAACATTAGGCTCACTTTCTTAAGTCCATTAATGACTCATTTAGTCATGCCATACTTCCCATTCTTTTCATGGTTTCTAAAACACTTAATCATCAAAGTTTCCCCATGCCTTTTAAGGCTACCAACACCATTCACACCTCTCATGCATTTCCTCATTTAAGCCCCTTTAAAAATTTCCTACATTTAATCACTAGAAACCCTAATAATCCTAATCATTCCTTCCATGAATTTCTTCATTTAACAACCCTTTACAAATCACCATATTTAATCATTGGCACCTTAGAAAAAACATAAACCATCTTTCCATGATTTTTATTCAAGATTCCTTTAAAAAGAATTACCACATTTAATCAATAAACACTTACAAACCCTAAATCATCCTCCATTCTTTTTCCTCATTAAAACTCTTTAACTTCACTAACATTTATTCATTAACATCTTAAAATCATAAATCCCCCTTCCATGGTTTTGATCTTAAAAACCCCATTTAAGCTTACTTAATTACTCACCATAATTCCTTCCAAAAATCACACACATTTCATGCTTAAATAAATTTCATTACATAATGTCCTTAATGTATTTATTTTTCCTTAACCTAATTTATCCACTTTTCCATCCTTCCATTTGATGGATTTGAGATCCAAGGCCTATGATTATTTGGCCACCATCAAATTTAACAAGAATGGATCCCAAAACTTAAACTCTAAAAATCCAAATCTCTTGTTTAGGAATTACTTACAATCCGACGTCTCCTCCGACTTTCGTGACTCCCGTCGGCTTCCTTGGCCTCCTTTCTTCTTCCTCTTCTTGTTTGATCGGCTAAGATGCTTGATCCATGGTGAAAACACCATAGCTTGGGTCGGCCAAGATGGGGTGTGCTTGAGAGAGGGAGAGGAGGAGATGGTGAGAAAGAAGATCCCAACCTTTGATCTTGGAGTGGTGGGCCTTTGCTTTGAATTTTTTTTCTTCTCTTTTTAGCTTTCTTTTCTTCTTTCCTCCATGGTTTCTCTTCTTCTTTCTTCTCTTTAGGTGTAGGACAGTTTTGAGAGTGAAAGAGATGGAGAGAATGAGATGAGGGTGAAATGAAGAGAATAAGATACAAACTTATCTTATCTCTTTGGTTACTTAAACTACACTTTAACATTAACTCTCCTAACCACCCATTAGATATTTTATATGCTTTATGGTGGTGGTTGGGACAAACCACCACCATGCCCAACGTTTTTTTCATGGTGTTAGAGATAATGTGGCTTGGTCTACCATTTGACCACCTTTTGACCACCATTTTAACTTAGCTTAATTAATTACTTAATTGGGTCATTAGGTTAAGTTAATTAATTCCCACTTTAACTTAATTGCATTTACTTAAATTGCTTTCATACATACACCCATGGTTGACCAATTCATCCATGATGGCTGGCCCCACCAATCTCTGGGTCCACACGCCACCTCACTTAGTGAGGTGGAGGTGGGCCCCATTCGGCCATGCCACTTAGGTCCAATTAACATTTACTTAGATGATTTAATTTCCAATTCAATCCCTTCCTCTTATTGGACCACCATTGGGCCCATGGCCCAATTACATTTTTCTCCTACCCATTTACCTTAGGGCTTACACCAACTTGATCCATTGGGTCCCAAGTGGGTATTGGGCCCAATTTGACCATCCTTGACCATTAAGATAAATTAAATCCAATCCATCGTCCATTGGGCCATACTTGGGCCTTTGTCCAAACTTTGATCCATTTACCATCTAGTCCATAAATTTTCCCAATTTCCATCATTAAAATAAATAATATCCACATTTATATTGATTTAAAAATTTCGGGCTATTACATGCACCCTCTTGGCTAGTCAAAGGACTCATGGGGAAGACTCCACATTAATGAGGGTGGTCGGAGGTGGAGTCTTACCCAAGGAAGACCCTAGACAAGATGGAAAGGGTTAGCTTTCCATCTCATTCACTCTCTCACTCTCTCCCTCTCACTCTTGGTCGAACCCCGCCCCCCCCCCCTCCTTCTTCTAAGACAAGAAAACACTTAGGGATTTTTTTCCCGTCTCAACTCCTCTCCCTCTCACCAAAACCCTTGTAAGGTCTCGGAATTTGGGAATTAATATAAATGTGAATATTAATTATTTTAATGATGGAAATTAGAAAATTGGTGGAGTAAATGGTAAATGGGCCAAAATTGGATAAAGGCCTAAGTGTGGCCCAATAGACTATGGTTTGGATTTAAATTTATTTAAATGGGTCAAGAATGGTCAAATTGGGTCAAATACCCATTTGGGACCCAATGGGTCAAGATGGTTAAGCTCTAAGGTAAATGGGCTAGTGGGAAATGTAATTGGGCCATGGGCCCAATGGTGATCCATTTAGAGTGGGCTTAATGAAATTCAATCACCCTAAGTAATTTGGAATTAAACAATGGTGGTGTGGCCAAGTGGGACCCACCTCCACCTCATCAAGTGAGGTGGCATGTGGGCCAAGGTTTGATGGGGCCGGCCACCATGGTTGAATTGGTCAACCATTGGTGTATGAAGGCAAGTTAAGTAAGTAGAATTAAGCTAAATGGGGTTAATTAGCCTAATGATTTAATTAAGTAATTAAGTAAGCTTATCCAAAAAGGTGGTCAAAGAGGGAAGACCCAAATCAAACCACCTCATCTCCAAATACACAAAGAAAAACGTTGGCTAGGTGTTGGGGTCAAAAAGCATATAAAATATCTATGGGGTGGTTGGGAAAGTTAATGTTAAAGTGTAAAGATAAGATAAGTTCTATCTTATTTTTTTCCCATCTTTTTCCATCTAACTCCCATTCCACTCTTTCCCTCTCTCTCACTCCCTCATGGACGTCCCCCACTAGGAAGAGAAGAGAACAAAAAAATTAAGGAAGAAGAAGAAGAAAAGCTTGGAAGAAAAGAGAGGAGGAAGTTGTAAGTTGGGTTATCCCTTTAAGATCAAACCATAGAATCCTATTTTCTCATCTCCATCTTTCCCTCTCCCTCTCTCAAGCATACCCTACCTTGGCTAATCCTAAGTTAGGAGGGTTTCACCATTGATCAAGCATTTTGACCTACCAAAGATCAAGAGGAAGGAGAAAGGAGGCTAAGGAAGCCGACGGGAGCGGCGGAAGTCGGAGGAGACGACGGATTGTGAGTATTTTTTAAACAAGAGTTTTGGATTTTTTTTAGGGTTTAAGAATTGGAATTCTTTTTGGTTAAATTTAATGGTGGCTAAATAATTTTGTGCCATGGATTTTAAATCCATCAAAATGGAAGGATGGAAAGTGGAGGAAACTCTAATGGATAGGTTAGGGTTAGGGAAAAAAAAATGGATTAAGGGTTATATAATTAATGTATGATTTTTTTTAGGGTTTTAAGGAATGGAGGATATGCAAAGTAATTTGGGCATTTTAATGATTTATTAGGGTTTATGAAGAATGGAAAACCATGGAGGATGGTTTAGGGTTTTAAATTTCTTGATTAAATGTGATTAAGTTTGAAGGGGTTTTATAAGAAAAATCATGGGAAAGAGGGTTTATGATTTTTTGAGGTTAATGATTGAATGTAGTGATTTGTAAATGGATTTCATGACCTATTTGTGGGTAAACTTATGATTAATTTTGGTGTTATGTATGTGGGAAATGAATGAGGATTAGAATATTTAAATGGCTAAATTCTAGTGTTGTTATATTATGGTTAACGAGACACCAATGGATCCATTTTGTGTGAACCAATTAAGGACTAAGATGAAGGTGTATGTATATGGATTAGTAAATGAGCAATATGGCATGATTAAAGGGGGCATTCATGGATTCCAAAAATGTAGTTTATGATAATAAAAAAAATGATAAGTCAAATGTGTGATGGAACTAAGTGATGTATGTAGACTTGTTTGGCCTAAGGTTAATGTGTTTGTATATGATTAAATTAATGGAGTTTAGGTTCAATTAAGTGGCTGATTTAATGATCTTGAGATATGGGTGATGGGTCATTAATGGACCTGAATCCATGAATGAATTTTTAGACAAAGAAATGTATATAATTAAGTTAATGTTTAACTATAGGGGAGGTAGTGGCAAAACCGTAAATATTAATCAAAATGAAGCAACCCACTAAGATATGATGTATGGGCTTAGAAATGGTTAAAATATGGACTAATTATGTGTATGTAATAAGGTATTGGATACCGCGAGCGGTACGTGTGTCGGTAGCCGGATTATCGGACGAAGCCGAAAAAGGACGCAAGTCGGTATTCGGTAGGATTCCTACCTATTTGTAAGCCATGGATGTGTGATGGTATTTTTGTCATATTTTATTGATTAGTATTTATCTTATGATGGATTTTTACAATTATGGATGCTATTTTTAAGATGGATTTTATTTAATGGCGATGAACTATGATTAAGGTTATGCATTATAAATTAAGGCTATGTATGATATCTTAAGGTTATGAGTTATAAATAGTACATAGCATAATGCATTACATCTCATGCATGGCATGGGCGGAAAAAAAATAAACAAACCGGAGTCCATGCTCCGTCGGGACGACCGAGAACAGGCATGGGGACACCTTGACGAGGCTTTGCCGTCAAGGGGGATATTTTGCGGTTGGACATATCTTGACGAGGTTTTTCCGTCAAGAGGGATATGATAGTATATGGCAGGAATGATGGGTGGGATTCATAACATTGACACCCATGGCATATCATTTACTTATATTTCAGTATATGGTGGTTTATAGTTTTCACTGTGTTATTATCTGTATGTGGTTATTACTAACCCATGTGCTAGCCCTACTCGGAATCCTACTGGGCGCGTTGTTCTAACGCCCTACTTCTACCCTAGCTGACGATGCAGGAGATGGCGGACCGGAAGGGCGAGACGGAAGCCAAGCTTAGGAGCTTGGGGAGGCGGACTAATTATTTTGTTTTACTTTATTTTGGAAAAGATGTATTTGTATAGTTAGCTTGTCGGAAATGTAATAATTTAGGTAGTTTGCTATGTTTAGGTATTATTTTGGATAATACAGTATAATGGCATTTTCGTAATTAATTGGGTATTTCTTCCCTGCTATCTGAAAAACTGGTAGGATAGTTCTATGATCATTCGCATTTATTTTTATGTTCCGTGAGCTTACTTGCTACGCGTGAACCGTACTCGTGGACTTATGTTCCACGCACGCGTAGGGTTGGCCAGTTAAGGGCCGGGCTTTAGAAGCTCGGAACTTAACTCGCGTCGTGACGTCCGCGCCCTTTGTCACTTTTATTTAAAAAAAAAAATGTACTCTGATTTTACGGTGAAAAGGGGCGGGCGTTACAGTTGGTATCAGAGCGAATTCGGAAGAATGAATCTCTCGAAGTAAGATTAAGACGGTTGCACGTCTCACTGACGGCTAAGAATCCCAACCGACCGACTCTTCGGAGACCGCTGCACGGGGGCCGGGTTCAATTACTTCGATTGAGTCAAACTGAAGTTTTAATCTGAGAACAATATTTGACGAAAAGGGATGATAGCAAGGGAAGAAAAATCAATTTAAGTTGGAATTATCAAACACAGCAAGTAGGGTTACATTTCCCCGACATGAGAAAACAAATCTAGGTCTTCCCCAAATTTGACGGAATAATGATAGATTTATTGAACATAGGAGAAAATTCCCCGATTTCACAAATGGAACGAAACATAGATACTTGGGACGTTTTCCCCAAACCAAGTGTGCTTATTTGGCAATCTTCCCCTAGAAAATGAGAAACAAAGTATATTGTTTAGTATTTTTTTTTCTTCTTTTTCCTCCATTTGAAAAAGGAACTAAGTCAGTGTTTTCGATGACTAGGAAATGGCTCCGAAGAGAAGGACTCGTCGCAACCAAAAAGAGGTATCACCACCTCGCCAGGAAGAGGAGGTACCCCATCGGTAGGAGGAACAGAATAATATAAACATACAAGGTGTTCCTCCCGAGCTAAAAGATGTAGTTCAAGCGGCAGTCGCTACTGCTCTTCAGTAACATTTGAGCGGAAATGCGACTACTAGCGACAGAAATGCTACTACTAGTGACACTAGTAAACAGAAGACGGTCAAAGATTTTCAGCAACTAGCGCCCTCACTATTTCAGAGGAAAAGAAGGGGCTGTAGGAGCAGATCACTGGTTAAAGAAGATCACTCAGATCTTAAATCTGCTTCAGGTTTCCAGTCCGGCTGACAGAATCTTACTGGCAACATCTCAACTGATTGAGGATGCCGGTAATTGGTGGGAAGTGGTAGAAAAACAACAATCACTGGTGCCGGAAAAGGAAAGAATTGCCATGACTTGGGAATGGTTCTCAGCCATTTTTCTAGAGCAGTTTTTCCCGGAGGAAGAAAGGGAGAGTCAGACTGAAGCTTTTATATCATTAGTACAAGGCAATATGACAGTGGCAGAGTACCACCGGGAGTTCCTTCGACTATCTGTCTACGCGTTCTACATGGTGGACACTGAGCACCGGAGGGCCCGTAAGTTTGAACGGGGCCTTCGGCTGAGCATCAAAACTAGGGTGACAGTATTCAAGGAACCTACATTGGCAGGGGTGGTCGGTAGGGCCACTATAGTCGAGCGGGAATTGAATGAGGTAGCGCGGCATGACAACCGCCGATGGCAGAGTGGGCGGGGTGCATTTCAATCCAATAAGAGGTTCCGCCCGAGTTTCAGCAGACCCTCATCCTCCACTGGATCTAAAGGGGGCTTTCGCCCCAATCAGTCCTCCCAGTCAGCATCAGTTACCCAGGTCCCTAGAGGTGGGAACACTTGCTATCAGTGTGGCCAACAGGGTCACTTCAAGAGGGAATGTCCGCAGCTCAGCAGACCCTCTAACTTCAAGGGTTCCTCCCACCCTCCAGTTAGATCAGCTCCGCCGCGAGGGGGCAGAACATACAATCAGGCAGGACGGGTGCCAAACCCTATGGGATCAGGACGACTTTTTGCTATACCTTCTCCAGTAGCAGTGGACCGCTCGGTGATTCAAGGTATGGCCGTAGTTGGTAGTTCTTATGCAGTTACATTATTTGATTCTGGAGCTTCCCATTCATTTATATCTGCTGCATTCATATCTGCTACGGGCACATTAGTACAGAATCTGTCCACCTCACTTACTATTGTATCCCCTGTCGGAGACACATCTTTGGGGCTCATATGCACGGCACTGAACACTGAACTCGCTGGATTCAGATTCGAGTTCAATTATTTAGTAATCGATATGGCTGAGTACGATGTTATATTTGGCATGGACTGGTTGGCTACGTATCAGGCCCATATTGATTGCCATCTTCGTAGAGTGATATTTTGGTCACCCGAAGGAAGGCGATATATAGTGCCCGCTGACCGACAGGGCATTCCTAGAAGACTGCAGGAAGAATTGAATCATCTTGCCTTGAACACCCTCAGATTAGATAAGGCACCAATAGCTGAACTTCCGGCTGTGGTAGTAGATTATGCCGAGGTATTTCCAACAGAGCTCCCTGGTTTGCCACCTAAGAGGGAGATAGACTTTGAGATTAAATTATACCCCGGCGTAGCTCCAGTATCATTACCTCATTACAGGATGGCACCGGCTGAGATGACTGAGTTGAAAAAGCAGATTGATGAACTGCTCAGGCTGGGCTTTATTCGGAACAGCACATCCGCATGGGGAGCCCCGGTATTGTTTGTTAAGAAGAAGGACGGTACCCTTCGGATGTGTGTGGATTATAGAAAATTGAACCAGTTGACTGTCAGGAATAAATATCCCCTACCTAGGATTGATGATCTGTTTGATCAGCTTAGGGGTTCCTCTCACTTTTCCAAGATTGATCTGATGTTCGGATACCATCAAATCCGGGTTAGAGAGGAAGCCATCGAGAAGACAGCCTTCAGGACACGATATGGATTATATGAGTATGTAGTCATGCCGTTTGGGCTTACTAATGCACCGGCGGTGTTCATGGACCTGATGAATAGGATATTCCGTCCTTACTTGGATCAGTTTGTAATTGTATTTATTGATGACATCCTGATCTATTCCAAGAGTCAGGAGGAACATGCTGAACACCTGCGGATAGTTCTGAACACCCTGAAGAGGAACCAGTTGTATGCCAAAGCCAGCAAGTGTGAATTTTGGCTATCAGAGGTCAATTTCTTGGGGCACGTTATATCGGAGGAAGGCATAGCTGTAGACCCGGCTAAGGTAGCGGCAGTGAAGGAGTGGAAAGCACCGACGAATGTGACCGAGATCCGCAGTTTTCTGGGATTGGCCGGTTACTACAGGAAATTTATTATGGATTTCTCCAAGATTGCAGCCCCACTTACCCGACTCACTCAGAAAGGAGTCAAATTTGAATGGTCAGATCTGTGCAACCGGAGATTTGAGGAACTAAAGGAGAAGCTTACAACCGCTCCTATTTTGATCTTGCCGGAAAGAGGCAGAAACTATGAGGTGTACTGTGATGCCTCAGGAGAGGGACTGGGGTGTACGCTCAGTCAAGGTAATAGGGCGGTGGCGTACGGGTCAAGACAGTTGAAAATTCATGAGCGCAATTATCCCACACATGATCTGGAATTGGCAGCAGTGGTCTTCGCTCTTAAAAGCTGGAGACACTACCTTTATGGTGAGAAGTTTGAGGTATTCTCAGACCATAAGAGCCTAAAGTACCTATTTGATCAGAAGGAGCTCAACATGAGACAACGTAGGTGGATGGAATACTTGGCAGATTATGAGTTCGTACTCCGGTATCATCCTGGCAAGGCGAACAAAGTGGCGGATGCTCTCAGCCGCATATCACCTGCGACAGTAGCCAGTATGATCAGAACAGAATGGGAGGTGTTGAATACCATCAGAGAGTTTAAACTCTATTTGAATAATCATGGAACCATATATAATCTGATCATACGATCCCACATGGTCTCCGAGATTGAACAGGAACAACGAACAGATCCAGAGATGGAGGAGATATGGGCTAAAATGTCTACCGGTGAAGTTGTACCGGAATGGGAATTACGACCGGGACAGGGTCTTATGTTCCGAGGTAGGACATATGTGCCTAAGAATTGCAGAAGAGAGTTGCTGATTGAAGCACACCAAACCAAACTCTCTATTCACCCGGGCAGCACCAAGATGTATCATGATCTTAAGAGGCACTATTGGTGGCATGGACTTAAGAAAGACGTGGCAGAGTTTGTTGCTCGTTGCTTAACCTGTCAGCAGGTTAAGGCAGAACATCGGAAGCCACCGGGTTTACTCGCACCCTTACCGGTGCTAGAATGGAAATGGGAACACATATCCATGGACTTTGTAACAGGGTTGCCAAGGTCATCCAAGGGCAACGATGCGATATGGGTCATAGTGGACCGGTTGACCAAGTCTGCACATTTCCTTCCCATCAAGATGACGGATTCATCAGACACTTTGGGTCGACGGTACATCCGGGAGATCATCAGGTTACATGGCATTCCCCGGTCTATTGTGTCCGACAGAGATGGCCGATTCACCGGCAGAGTATGGCAGGGCTTGCAGTCGGCTATGGGGACCGACGTATTAACTAGCACAGCATTTCATCCACAGACTGATGGACAGTCGGAGAGGACAATACAGACATTGGAGGATATGCTGAGAGCATGCATGCTAGACTTTAAGGGTGGATGGGAGGATCATTTACCACTGGTGGAGTTTTCCTACAATAACAGCTATCAGTCAAGCCTACAGATGGCTCCGTTTGAGGCCTTATATGGTAGGCCATGTAGATCACCAGTGTGTTGGACAGAAGTCGGTGAGCCTGCGCTGATTGGACCGGAGTTGGTTGCAGAAACTACAGCGCAGATTAAATTGATACGGCAACATCTACTCACTGCACAAAGCCGACAGAAGAGCTACGCCGACAAAAGGAGAAGGTTCCTCGAATTTGAGGTGGGGGACTTGGTGTTTTTAAAAGTCTCACCACGGAAGGGACACATGAGATTTGGAAAGAAGGGGAAACTGTCACCTAGATTTGTGGGACCGTTTCCAATCTTGAAGAGGGTGGGGGGGGGGGGGGGGGGTAGCTTATCAGTTGGCGCTCCCTCCGCAGTTATCATCATTACATGATGTATTCCATGTGTCTATGTTGAGGAAGTACAACCCTGATCCTTCACATGTATTGAATATTCAAGACATCGATGTGCAAAGCGATGTGACATATGTGGAAAAGCCGGTCAGAATAGTCGGGACCGAGCAAAGGGTGTTGCGGAACCGGGCCATTCAGTTCGTCAAGGTGGTATGGGAACGACATGGTAATGAAGAAACCACCTGGGAACTTGAGTCGGAGATGAGAGCCTCTCATCCGGAACTCTTTGTGTAAGATGCTTTGAACCTCTACTTCGCTCGAATTTTCGGGACGAAAATTTTAAAAGAGGATTGTATTGTAAGGTCTCGGAATTTGGGAATTAATATAAATGTGAATATTAATTATTTTAATGATGGAAATTAGAAAATTGGTGGAGTAAATGGTAAATGGGCCAAAATTGGATAAAGGCCCAAGTGTGGCCCAATAGACTATGGTTTGGATTTAAATTTATTTAAATGGGTCAAGAATGGTCAAATTGGGTCAAATACCCATTTGGGACCCAATGGGTCAGGATGGTTAAGCTCTAAGGTAAATGGGCTAGTGGGAAATGTAATTGGGCCATGGGCCCAATGGTGATCCATTTAGAGTGGGCTTAATGAAATTCAATCACCCTAAGTAATTTGGAATTAAACAATGGTGGTGTGGCCAAGTGGACCTCCACCTCATCAAGTGAGGTGGCATGTGGGCCAAGGTTTGATGGGGCCGGCCACCATGGTTGAATTGGTCAACCATTGGTGTATGAAGGCAAGTTAAGTAAGTAGAATTAAGCTAAATGGGGTTAATTAGCCTAATGATTTAATTAAGTAATTAAGTAAGCTTATCCAAAAAGGTGGTCAAAGAGGGAAGACCCAAATCAAACCACCTCATCTCCAAATACACAAAGAAAAACGTTGGCTAGGTGTTGGGGTCAAAAAGCATATAAAATATCTATGGGGTGGTTGGGAAAGTTAATGTTAAAGTGTAAAGATAAGATAAGTTCTATCTTATTTTTTTCCCATCTTTTTCCATCTAACTCCCATTCCACTCTTTCCCTCTCTCTCACTCCCTCATGGACGTCCCCCACTAGGAAGAGAAGAGAAGAAAAAAAATTAAGGAAGAAGAAGAAGAAAAGCTTGGAAGAAAAGAGAGGAGGAAGTTGTAAGTTGGGTTATCCCTTTAAGATCAAACCACAGAATCCTATTTTCTCATCTCCATCTTCCCCTCTCCCTCTCTCAAGCATACCCTACCGTGGCCAATCCTAAGTTAGGAGGGTTTCACCATTGATCAAGCATCTTGACCTACCAAAGATCAAGAGGAAGGAGAAAGGAGGCTAAGGAAGCCGACGGGAGCGGCGGAAGTCGGAGGAGACGACGGATTGTGAGTATTTCTTAAACAAGAGTTTTGGATTTTTTTTAGGGTTTAAGAATTGGAATTCTTTTTGGTTAAATTTAATGGTGGCTAAATAATTTTGTGCCATGGATTTTAAATCCATCAAAATGGAAGGATGGAAAGTGGAGGAAACTCTAATGGATAGGTTAGGGTAGGGAAAAAAAAATGGATTAAGGGTTATATAATTAATGTATGATTTTTTTTAGGGTTTTAAGGAATGGAGGATATGCAAAGTAATTTGGGCATTTTAATGATTTATTAGGGTTTATGAAGAATGGAAAACCATGGAGGATGGTTTAGGGTTTTAAATTTCTTGATTAAATGTGATTAAGTTTGAAGGGGTTTTATAAGAAAAATCATGGGAAAGAGGGTTTATGATTTTTTGAAGGAGTTAATGATTGAATGTAGTGATTTGTAAATGGATTTCATGACCTATTTGTGGGTAAACTTATGATTAATTTTGGTGTTATGTATGTGGGAAATGAATGAGGATTAGAATATTTAAATGGCTAAATTCTAGTGTTGTTATATTATGGTTAACGAGACACCAATGGATCCATTTTGTGTGAACCAATTAAGGACTAAGATGAAGGTGTATGTATATGGATTAGTAAATGAGGAATATGGCATGATTAAAGGGGACATTCATGGATTCCAAAAATGTAGTTTATGATAATAAAAAAAATGATAAGTCAAATGTGTGATGGAACTAAGTGATGTATGTAGACTTGTTTGGCCTAAGGTTAATGTGTTTGTATATGATTAAATTAATGGAGTTTAGGTTCAATTAAGTGGCTGATTTAATGATCTTGAGATATGGGTGATGGGTCATTAATGGACCTGAATCCATGAATGAATTTTTAGACAAAGAAATGTATATAATTAAGTTAATGTTTAACTATAGGGGAGGTAGTGGCAAAACCGTAAATATTAATCAAAATGAAGCAACCCACTAAGATATGATGTATGGGCTTAGAAATGGTTAAAATATGGACTAATTATGTGTATGTAATAAGGTATTGGATATCGCGAGCGGTACGCGTGTCGGTAGCCGGATTATCGGACGAAGCCGAAAAAGGACGCGAGTCGGTACTCGGTAGGATTCCTACCTATTTGTAAGCCATGGATGTGTGATGGTATTTTTGTCATATTTTATTGATTAGTATTTATCTTATGATGGATTTTTACAATTATGGATGCCATTTTTAAGATGGATTTTATTTAATGGCGATGAACTATGATTAAGGTTATGCATTATAAATTAAGGCTATGTATGATATCTTAAGGTTATGAGTTATAAATAGTACATAGCATAATGCATTACATCTCATGCATGGCATGGGCGGAAAAAAAATAAACAAACCGGAGTCCATGCTCCGTCGGGGCGACCGAGAACAGGCATGGGGACACCTTGACGAGGCTTTGCCGTCAAGGGGGATATTTTGCGGTTGGACATATCTTGACGAGGTTTTTCCGTCAAGAGGGATATGACAGTATATGGCAGGAATGATGGGTGGGATTCATAACATTGACACCCATGGCATATCATTTACTTATATTTCAGTATATGGTGGTTTATAGTTTTCACTGTGTTATTATCTGTATGTGGTTATTACTAACCCATGTGCTAGCCCTACTCGGAATCCTACTGGGCGCGTTGTTCTAACGCCCTACTTCTACCCTAGCTGACGATGCAGGAGATGGCGGACCGGAAGGGCGAGACGGAAGCCAAGCTTAGGAGCTTGGGGAGGCGGACTAATTATTTTGTTTTACTTTATTTTGGAAAAGATGTATTTGTATAGTTAGCTTGTCGGAAATGTAATAATTTAGGTAGTTTGCTATGTTTAGGTATTATTTTGGATAATACAGTATAATGGCATTTTCGTAATTAATTGGGTATTTCTTCCCTGCTATCTGAAAAACTGGTAGGATAGTTCTATGATCATTCGCATTTATTTTTATGTTCTGTGAGCTTACTTGCTACGCGTGAACCGTACTCGTGGACTTATGTTCCACGCACGCGTAGGGTTGGCCAGTTAAGGGCCGGGCTTTAGAAGCTCGGAACTTAACTCGCGTCGTGACGTCCGCGCCCTTTGTCACTTTTATTTAAAAAAAAAAATGTACTCTGATTTTACGGTGAAAAGGGGCGGGCGTTACAACCCTAGGGTTGACCTCTCCTCTTTGAGACAAAGATAAAGAGTTTTCATCTCACTCTCCCTTTCTCAAACCTTCTCTCTTTGGCCGAACCCTCTCTTAGGGTTTTCATCTCAAAATCAACACTCTTTAGCTAAAGATCAAGGAGGAGAAAGAAAGACTAAGGAAGGAAAAGATCGGAGGAGCAAGACGGAGTGAAAGAAAATGGAGGAGTCGCGGAATCGGTAAGTATTACTTGACAAGATTTATAAATTAAAAGGATGTTAAGGGAACCATGGTTTTGGCTATGGAATGGCCGAAACCATGGGGTTCCATTTCGGATTGGAAAGTTGCCCAAAAATGTTATGGGCCATGGATTTGAAATCCATTCAAGGAAGGAGATGGAAAGATGGACAAACCCTAATGGGTAAGATAGGTTATATAAATGAGGATTATTGAGGACAATATGTATATATATGGTTTATGACAACATGCATGGTTAAGCATGAAAAATGAGCAAAGATCATGGTTTGGCCCTTGCATGGCCAAACCCTAGATTTTTATGTATATGGATCATGGAGGACAAGAAAGGAATGGATGAGGCTCGATATTTAGACGTTGGTAGGATTCCTACCTTATTGATACACTGGATTTATGTATATGTGATGTTTTTACTTCTATGTGAATTTTGGTATCAAAGTACTATGTTTCAACTATGGGATTTTAATGCTATGATGTTTATTATTACATAGCATGGTTGCATTTGCCTCTCATGCATGGCATGGGAGGGATCAAATGAGGGGAGTCCACGCCCCTTTCGGATTTCCGATAAACAACCGTGGGGAGGAATCCACATTGATTCCAATGGATGTATGATTGAATTGTAACCGGAGTCCAAACTCCGCTCGGTGGACCGATAAGGCATTTGCGGGAGAGATATTCTGTGTTTGAAATGCAACTAGAGTCCACGCTCCGTTCGATGGGACCGATAAGGCATTCGTGGGGAGAGATATACTATGTTTGAAATGTAACCGGAGTCCACGCTCCATTCGGTGGGACCGATAAGGCATTCGTGGGGAGTCATGACAATACCTTGATGTGGCTTGAACATCAAGAGGATACTATGTGATTGTGATATGATTGATGGGTGGGATCATTGGCATATGACCCCATGACATGACATTACATTGGCATGATTTTGTTATGAGTATCATGCACTGTTTTCGTTTTATCAGTATGATTATGATCTCTATTATCACGCTCTGTTTTTAGGTATTATGTTTTTACGAGTATGGTATGATGTTTTGTATCTTGACTTTATACTAATCTTATGTGTATAACCCTACTTGGAATTCCTACTGGGCGCGTTGACTAACGTCCTACTTCTACCTTAGATGATGGTACAGGGAACGGAACGGACTGATGGGAGCAAAAGGTGCCAAGCTTAGGAGCTTGGCAGTTTTTTGCATATTTTTAAGTTTTAGTTCTGGACAGTGTGTTTGAGCTAATTGCATTTTCGGATTATAATGACTTAGATATTATTCTACTATGGTTTGACGTAACCTCGGATTTTAAGTTCAGTTAAGTTTTGGGTGATTGACTTCCTTGCTAAGTAAAGGTTATGGTTGTTTTATGTAATCAAATAAGATATTTCTACAATGGGTTTATTGCGCAAGTATAACTTTAATGCATGTAAACTACTTTAGTGGTCTCGGTCTATGCACACGTATGGTTGACTCAGTTAAGGGTCGGGCTTTGGAAGCTCGAACTTAGCTCGCGTCATGACGTCTTGCTCTCTCTCACTCTTTTAATTCAAAAAAAGGAAAAAATCGACTTGGATTTTCGGCGAGTGAGAAAGGGCTGGGGTCGTCACACTAAGCTTGGCTCCGATCACGTCCTTTGCTCCGTCCATTTCCTGTGTCATCATCTAAGGTAGAAGTAGGGCGTTAGACACCGTGCCCAGTAGGTACTCCAAGTAGGGTCGACACATGGATTAGTATAAACAAAATCACTTAGATATAAATAATATCAAAACCATACAAGTCAATGCAATGCCATGGGTGTCATATGCCATGAATCCCGCCCATCATCCATATCACAATCACACAATATTCCTTTTGATGGATAATCCACATCAAGGTATTATCATGACTCCCCGCGAATGCCTTATCGGTCCCACCGAATGGAGCGCGGACTCCAGTTACATTTCAATCACAGTATATCCCTCCCCACGAATGCCTTATCGGTCCCACCAAACGGAGCGTGGACTTCGGTTACAATTCAAATACAGTATATCTCTCCCCACGATTGCCTTATCGGTCGCCCCGAACGAAGCGTGGACTCCGGTTACAATTCAATCATACATCCATTGGAATCAGTGTGGATTCCTCCCCACGATTATTTATCGGAAATCCGAATGAAGCGTGTACTCCCCTCATTTGATCCCTCCCATGTCATGCATGAGATGCAAGTGCAAACATGCGATGTAATAATAAACATCATAGCATTAAAATCCCATAGTTGAAACATATCATTTGATACTAAAATAAATCATCAAAACGTGAAGTAAAACCATCACATATACATATTCCTTGGTTTTCAATAAGGTAGGAATCCTACCAATGACAAATATCGTTTCCTTACGTTTTCGTCCAAAACCGGTCACCGATGGCGTCAAGCCGATCGTACACCGTTTGTGAAATCCCGTTACCTTATTACATTTAACACATATACATACATCAATTTGTGATCCATTTAATTCCATCAACCCCTACATCAACCTAGGTTCATCTCCCTTTACCATCATAGTCTTTTATCCGGTTAAGTCCCCAAAGAGATTTCCAACATACATTGGGGCTGAACCATGTTTTAAGTCCACAAAAATGCTTTAGTGGGGTTCAGCAATACAACATAGCCGAACCTCACTCTCTTGGTTTTGGGCCCCTCTTTTTAGTCCTTGATCATTTTAATCAATGTGGGTCCAAGATCATTCCATCTTTTGATTTATTGATCCAATCACATAAGTTAATCATTTTACAATAATAAAAACTCTGAGTCCATAAAACATTCTCCATGGGGTTCGGCCATACAACATGGCCGAACCCATGGTCCTTTACTTTCACCACATTCCATCTTAGCTATCACTCTTTCCATAGCTAAACATTTAATTTCTTAAACATGCATGGATCCACAAATGTCCATAAAATTGATTCACGGGGTTCGGCCATACAACATGGCCAAACCCATGATGTCTCATTTTCATCCTCTCCTTTAAATCATTTACAAACATTAGGTCCATCAACAAAGTCCCTCCATGGGATATTTAATCATACACTTAGGTCCATCATTTTAAAGCCCAAAATCCATCAACATTTCTCCATGGGGTTCGGCCATACAACATGGCTGAACCCATGGTCCATTGTTCTTCATCATCTCCTCACTTTAAATCATCATTTACAACATTTAAAACCCATTTAAAATCACTAGCATACATCCATCCTTTTCATCCTTTAAAACCCTTCAAAATCACTAACATACATCCATCCTTTTCATCCTTTAAAACCCATTAAAATCAATAACCTACTTCCATGGGGTTCGGCCATACAACATGGCTGAACCCTATGGTTCATTATTTTTTTTCTCTTTTTCATCCTATTCTCCAGTGTCATACACAACATGTTTATACCATTTGATGGGGTTCGCCCATACATCATGGCCGAACCTCATCCAATCCTTTCTTGTCCTCTATGATCCATATACATAAAAATCTAGGGTTTGGCCATGCAAAGGCCAAACCATGATCTTTGATCATGCTTCATTCTTAATATTGAACATGCATGAGGTCCTTATGCATAACAAGATTAGGGTTCGGCCATGCAACGGCCGAACCATGTTCCTTGACCATTTCTCATGTTTAGCCATATGTATATATGTATATATATGTATATATATATATATGTATATATATATACATATATATATATATATATGTATGTATGTATGTATGTATGTATGTATATATATGTATATGTATGTATATATACATATATACATACATATATATACATATATATACATACATATATATACATATATACATATATACATACATATGTAACTGGAGTCCACGCTCTGTTCGGTGGAAATCTTGTTGTTTTCTTGTTTTCGGGGAAACTTTCCTATGTATCAAGTGGTGTTTCTCAATTTTGGGGAAAAATCCAGATGTTTCTTTTTTTTTGGAAAATATGTCCTAATTTGCTATGTTTGGTACATCCCATTTATAGTGACTGTCCTTCCTTTGCTATCATTCCTTTTTCATCAAATGTTGCCCTCAGATTGAATGCTTTCGTCTGAGTCTAACGAAGTAAATTAATCCAGCCCCCGTGCAGCGGACTTCGAAAAGTCGGGTAGTTGGGATTCTTATCTTGTCAGTGAGACATGATACCGTCTTAATCTTACTTCGAAAGATTCATCCTTTCGGTTTCGCTCTGATACCAACTGTAAAGCCCTGCCCTTTTTCACTCGCCGAAAATCACAGTCTATTTTTTTTTAAAAGAAAAGAGTGAGAACGGGACATCACGAGGCCAGCTAAGTCCGAGCTTCCAAAGCTCGGCCCTTAAGTGGCCAACCATACGTGTACGTGGACAAAGTCCACGAAACGGTTCACACGTACTAAGGCTAAACTTTGCGGAATTAACCATAATGCGGAATTATAATAGAGTTCTATCCTACCAATTTATTAAATAACAAGGAAGTCCATCACGTAATAATAATCACCTTAAGTTAAAGTGTCCAAAATAAAAGTCCAAACCATAACAAATAGTCTAAGGTATTACAGTCTCAAATACTAGCTACTCAAATTACATTATCCGTGAATAAACTTAAACAAAATGAAACTAGATTATCCAAGCTCCTAAGCTTGGCTCCGATCACGTCCTTCACTCTCCGTCCATTTCCTGTGTCATCATCTAAGGTAGAAGTAGGGCGTTAGACACCGCGCCCAGTAGGTACTCCGAGTAGGGTCAACACATGGATTAGTATAAACAAAATCACTTAGATATAAATAATATCAAAACCATGCAAGTCAATGTAATGCCATGGGTGTCATATGCCATGAATCCCGCCCATCATCCATATCACAATCACACAATATTCCTTTTGATGGATAATCCACATCAAGGTATTATCATGACTCCCCGCAAATGCCTTATCGCTCCCACCGAATGGAGCGCGGACTCCAGTTACATTTCAATCACAGTATATCCCTCCCCACGAATGCCTTATCGGTCCCACCGAACGGAGCGTGGACTTCGGTTACAATTCAAATACAGTATATCTCTCCCCAAGATTGCCTTATCGGTCGCCCCGAACGAAGCGTGGACTTCGGTTACAATTCAATCATACATCCATTGGAATCAGTGTGGATTCCTCCCCATGATTGTTTATCGGAAATCCGAATGGAGCGTGTACTCCCCTCATTTGATCCCTCCCATGCCATGCATGAGATGCAAGTGCAAACATGCGATGTAATAATAAACATCATAGCATTAAAATCCCATAGTTGAAACATGTCATTTGATACCAAAATAAATCATCAAAACGTGAAGTGAAACCATCACATATACATATTCCATGGTTTTCAATAAGGTAGGAATCCTACCAATGACAAATATCGTGTCCTTGCGTTTTCGTCCAAAACCGCTCACCGATGGCGTCAAGCCGATCGTACAACGTTTGTGAAATCCTGTTACCTTATTACATTTAACACATATACATACATCAACTTGTGATCCATTTAATTCCATCAACCCCTACATCAACCTAGGTTCATCTCCCTTTACCATCATAGTCTTTTATCCAGTTAAGTCCCCTAAGAGGTTTCCAATATACATTGGGGCTGAACCATGTTTTAAGTCCACAAAAATGCTTTAGTGGGTTTCGGCCATACAACATGGCCGAACCTCACTCTCTTGGTTTTGGGCCCCTCTTTTTAGTCCTTGATCATTTTAATCAGTGTGGGTCCAAGATCATTCCATCTTTTGATTTATTGATCCAATCACATAAGTTAATCATTTTACATTAATAAAAACCCTGAGTCCATAAAACATTCTCCATGGGGTTCGGCCATACAACATGGCCGAACCCATGGTCATTTACTTTCACCACATTCCATCTTAGCTATCACTCTTTCCATAGCTAAACATTTAATTTCTTAAACATGCATGGATCCACAAATGTCCATAAAATTGATTCACGGGGTTCGGCCATACAACATGGCCGAACCCATAATGTCTCATTTTCATCCTCTTCTTTAAATCATTTACAAACATTAGGTCCATCAACAAAGTCCCTCCATGGGACGTTTAATCATACACTTAGGTCCATCATTTTAAAGCCCAAAATCCATCAACATTTCTCCATGGGGTTCGGCCATACAACATGGCCGAACCCATGGTCCATTGTTCTTCATCATCTCCTCACTTTAAATCATCATTTACAACATTTAAGACCCATTTAAAATCACCAACATACATCCATCCTTTTCATCCTTTAAAACCCTTCAAAATCACTAACATACATCCATCCTTTTCATCCTTTAAAACCCATTAAAATCAATAACCTACTTCCATGGGGTTTGGCCATACAACATGGCCGAACCCTATGGTTCATCATTTTTTTTCTCCTCTTCATCCTATTCTCCAGTTTCATATCATTTTGACGATGGTCTTTTCTTAAAATCATACACAACATGTTTATACCATTTGATGTGGTTCGGCCATACATCATGGCCAAACCTCATCCAATACTTTCTTGTCCTCCGTGATTCATATACATAAAAATCTAGGGTTTGGCCATGCAAGGGCCAAACCATGATCTTTGATCATGCTTCATTCTTAATATTGAACATGCATGACGTCCTTATGCATAACAAGATTAGGGTTCGGCCATGCAACGGCCGAACCATGTTCCTTGACCATTTCTCATGTTTAGCCATATATATACACGTATACACACACACACACACACACACACACACACACACATATATATATATGTGTGTGTGTGTGTGTGTATATGTATATATACATATATATATATACATACATACATATATATATGTATATGTATACATACATATATATATATATATATATATGTATATGTATACACATATATATATATATATATATGTATGTATACATATATATATATATATATATATATATGTATGTATACATATATATATATATGTATGTATACATATATATATATATATGTATGTATATATATATATATATATATGTATGTATATGTATATATGTGTATATATATTCATATTGTCCTTAATAATGACCTATCTTAATGCTTAGCAAGATTAGGGCCTTGTCCATTTTTCCATCTCATTCCTTGGATGGATATGAAATCCATGGCCCATAATATTTTGGCCAACCACTTTTAATCCGAAATGGAATGTTCCCTTAACCTCCTTTTAATTTATAGATCTTGTCAAGTACTACTTACCGATTTCGTGACTCCTCCGTTTTCTTTCGTTCCGCCTTGCTCCTTTGATCTTCTCCTTCCTCAGTCTTTTCTTTCTTCCTCCTGATCTTCGGCCAAAGTGTGTTGCAGGAGAGGGAGAGGGTTTAAGATGAAAACCCCAAGAGATGGTTCGGCCAAGGAAGAGCTTGAGAGAGAATGAGAGGAGGAGAGAATGGAAAAACCCTAAGTGTTTTCTTTTGTCTTAGAGGGGTCAGCCAAGGGAGAGATTGAGAGAGGGAGAGAGTGAATGAAATGGAAAGAGAGCCCTTTCCATCTTGTCTTAGGGTTCCTTGGGTAAAACTCCACCTCCTACGACCCTCATCAACGTGGAGTCTTCCCCATGAGTCCTTTGACTAGCCAAGAGGGTGCATGCCCTCCACATGGCACACACCACCCTCTCCAACGGTTTTGTGGCTAGTGGTTTCCATGAGATGGAACCCTCCACCTCCCCTTTGACTCACTAAGTGGATGCATGCCTCACACAAGGCACACACCACCCTCTCCAACGGTTTTGTGGCTAGTGGTTTCCATGAGATGGAAACCCTCCACCTCCCCTTTGACTCACTCCATCTTTTCATCTTCCATGTGACTCACCCCCATTTGACTCACTCCATTTAAATGAAACTCAACTCCTAACACAAGCATTTGAAATTATTTCCATCTAATTTACGTGATTTAATTAAATAATTTAATTCAACCCACTTCACTTGATCCTCTTTAATTCACCCATGAACTCACCCATGGTTGACCAAGTCAACCATGGTGGCCGGCCCCACATGTGCCTTAGTCCACACGCCACCTCACTTGATGAGGTGGAGTTGGGTCCCACTTGGCTATGCCACTTTGATAATTCCTCATACACTTGCCACCTCACTTGATGAGGTGGACCACGTGCCTTTGATCTTAATTGGGTCCATGACCCAATTAAATCCATTCCTTACCCATTTACACAAATCATCAATCCATCTTGACCCATTGGGTCCCAATTGGGCATGACCCAATTGACTGCATTGACCCAATTAAATAAAATTAATCCTATCCATGGTCCATTGGACCATACTTGGGCAATGACCATACTTGGGCCATTGCCCCAATTCTAATTCATTAAACATCCATTCTTCTATGAATCTTAATTTTTAACAATTAAAATAAATAATAGCCAATATATTTATTGCATTGAAAATTCGGGCTATTAAAATATGCCAATGATCCCCCACCCAATCTCCATATCAAACATCATTCATATCATCACAACATTTTCCTTGATATAATGAAACCATATCAAAGTCTTCCCTTGGCCATTTACGTTCGCCGTGGTTTGTGACGGAAGTACCAGGTCACTGTTATACCTCCCCACGTATGTTAATCGAAATTACTTGTAACACCCCGCCCTTTTTCACTTGTTGAAAATCAGAGTCTATTTTTTTTTTTTTTTTGAATGAAAGAGTGAGAGAGAGCGAGAACGTCACGCCACGAGCTATGTCCGAGCTTCCAAAGCTCAACCCTTAACTGGCCAACCATACGTGTACGTGGACCAAGTCCACTAAAACGGTTCACACGTACTCAAATTAAACATGCGGAATAATTCATAAATACGAAAATATAATAGAATAATAATTCTTATTCCATTTTTAAATAGCAAAGTAATCCATCACTTAACAATAATTATCTTAAGTTAAAATATCCAAAATTAACATTCAAACCATAGCAAATAATCTAAGTGATTACAGTCCGAATGCTAGTTACTCAAATTACATTGTCCATGAATAACTTAAATAAAATGAAACTAAAACATCCAAGCTCATAAGCTTGGCTCCGATCTCGTTTCTCGTTTCGTCCATTCCCTGTGTCATCAACTGTAATGCCCTGCCCTTTTCCACCCTTCCGAAAATCAGAGTAATTTTTTTTTTTAAATTAAAGTTGGAAGAGAGCAGGGAGCGTCATGACGCGAGTTAAGTCCGGACTTCCAAAGTCCGACCCTTAACTGGCCACCCATGTGTGCATGGACTAAGCCCATGAAAACCGATCCACACATGGTACTAAATAAACTTGCGGAATATACATAACTGATTGCGGAATAAATCAAATATGCAGAATAACAATAGGATGACAATCCTATTCTATATGAGATAGCAAAGTACAAGTCCTATCCATAATAACTTAAATTAAATATCCAACTCCAAACAAACCAAACCATAGCAATATTCTACGTTATTACATATCCATGCAAATTATCCAAATAACAATAAATCAGAGTTCATTCCGATATACAAGCTCCTATGCTTGACTTCCTTCTCGATCCCCCGCATTTCCCTTTCCCTTTCCTGCGTCATCCACTAGGGTAGAAGTAGGGCGTTAGACAACGCGCCCAGTGGGTATTCTGATTAGGGCTAACACATGGGTTAGTATATAAAATCCAGATATATAATATACCATATCATACTTATAAAACATCGTATCCAAAATTATGTATGATAACAGAGATCTAATCATACAGATAAAGATCATATCATGCCGATTCAATGCCATGTCATGCTAGAATATGTCTTATGCAATGAGTCCCACCCATCACATACATATAATCTCTTGATAGTATTCTCATCTCTGGATAGTATTCTCATCTCTTGATAGCATTCTCATCTCTTGATAATATTCACCACATCAAATTACTCCTCATGACTTACGGACGCCCCCATGGAGTGTAGGTCTCCAGTTAAAGTATCTTCCTGGTGGGACTCTCACCACCTAAGGAGGCCCCACAATTGCATCACGGACATTCCGACGGAGTGTGGGATCTGGTTGCATAACATCCCCCCCATGTCATGCATAAGATGCAAATGCCAATCATGCTATAGAATATTACAAAACATAGCATGAAAATCCCATAATTGCAACATATTGTTTGATACCAAGATAACTTATCAAACATGAAATAAAATCATCAAAAGTACATAATACATATCCATGGTTTCAATGATGTAGGAATCCTACCCAAAGTTCACTTAAGTGTCCGTTCTTCTTAACCGTCATCCGTTCATGACTCGTGCGCCGTTCAAGTCCTGTTACCTTGTTTATATAACAACAAGTCAATTACATGTCCCATAAGGTTTCACAACTAGTCTAAGACAAAACACCACTTTGTGGCTGCCATACCCCATGGCCGAACCTCACCCACTTTGGATTTGATCTTACTTTGTTTTGGATCAACACCATCCAATTAATTTATTAAAGACCTTATTCTACCAAACCTCACTTGGTGGGGTTCGGCCATACAACATGGCCGAACCTCACAATTTTGGTTTGAGCCCCTTTTTCAAGTCCTTTACTCTTTTTTCATCCATATTTACATTATGACTTGTATTTACAGTTTTGCCACTAGACTAACCCATATTTAATCTTCCTTAATAACCAAGATCCATAAAATCCACCTTAGTGGGTTTCGGCCATACAACATGGCCGAACCTCACCATCTCAAATTTGATCTTTTAATTAAATCCAAATGCCACAATCATCCCCCATGGGATTCTTCATTTTTGGCTATATTTACATCCTTACCACTCATTCTTCCCATGGTTAATCACCTTTCATATATTTATGTTCATAACCCTAACTAATCCATAAACAAGGATCCATCCATGCCTCATCAATCATGACATGGAAACACTATACATCATTCATTTCCTTAATTTATTTCCGATTCATTTTAGTGCATACATAGACCTAAACTTAGCCCATAACATGACTCATAAAATGGTCATGGGGTTCGGCCATACCATGGTATGGCCGAACCCATGATGTTATTTTCCTCATTTTCCTTGAATCTTTTTCAACCATTTTGATCCACAGCAAGTCCCTTCTTAAAAGGGATTCCATCATACATTTTGGTCATCATTTTTAGCCACTTTTAAACCTTTTAAACTTAACCTTATTCTCCATCATCTTCAAGGTTCCAAAAATACTTAAATCCATCAAAATGTCTCCATGGGGTTCGGCCATACATATGGCCGAACCCTATGGTTCTTTATTTCCATCTTATTTACATACTAAAATTCATTTATAACTTCCAAATATGTTATTAACTCTAAACACCCCTAAAATGGCCCATGGGGTTCGGCCATACACATGGCCAAACCCTGTGGTTCTCTTGATGCAAATCTCCCAATACTTATACATAGTTCATTCACTGTAACTTAGCCATAAAAACAATAGGGTTCAGCCATCCCATAGCCGACCCAAGACATACACCTTATCTCCATATTTAACACGTTAACACTTCCATACCTTGTATGGTTTTTATCTCTCAAAACCATCAAAATAACCAATTTATTTCATGGGGTTCGGCCATCCAAAGTGGCCGAACCCTATGATCCATGTTTTCTACTCTTTTTAAACATCATCTTCCATGTTTAAACCCTTGATAGATTCGGCCATATCATGGCCAAATCATGCTCCCTTTTACCAATTTATTTAACTAAGTTTTTATGAAACACTTACCAATCCTCTTAGCCTCTCTTCTTGTCTTTTGATCCTTGCTTCCTTCCTTCTTGCTCCCTTAATCCTTTTACTGGTTATGTGCTTGATCAATGGTGAAAACACCAAGGGCTGGTTCGGTGAAGGGGGTAGATTTTTGAGAGAGGAGAAGAGATGAAAGCTCCAAGCTTTTTGCAATGCATAATTCGGCCAAAGGGTATGGTTTAACTCTTTTGTACAACAGCCCCTTAAACCATTCATTTACCCTCATGAATGTTGGTCTAACCAAGGGGTCCTTTGGTATATCTAAGGGACACTTGGCTTAAGCTCAAGCAGCCCCTCCATCTTCCCAACGTTGGGTCGTGGGGTTTCCATCATGAGATGGAAATCCTCCATATTCTCAATGTAAAACTTATCCCATTACACTAAAGTCTATGCATGGAATATAACTCCCAAGCCACCAACATGTGGGACTTGTCTTTATGGTGTTTGAGATCAAGGCAACTCCTCACCTCCCACTTGACTCACTTGAATTAATGGTCTCTTTGGCTTCCAATCTAACTCACCCAACTCATTAGCTCAACTCACCCCTTTTAATACCACTCATTTAATGCACTTGAGTTAACTCCATTGTTTGATTCAAATCCAACTCACTTCAGCCCCAACTCAACATGATTTGACTCACCTTTTGAGTTCACTTGGTGGTCCATACGGTCAACCATGGTCAACTCGACCCATTGAGTCTCAATTTAGCTCATTGATCCAATTTGACGCCATGACCCATTTATGGGTGGTTTACCCATTTAAATGTGGTTTACACACTTGCATCAAGCCTACCCATTTATCCTTCATTTAACTCCAAATCAATTCAGCCTAACCAAATTAAAATTAGGCTCACCCAATGGTCAAATAAGTCCATCATGACCCATTGGGTCCCAATTGGGTCCTTTGACCCAAATAACCATCTTGACCCAATTAGATGTACATTACCCATCTAATTTAATTTGATTCTTATAATATGCACATTGGGTCTTAATTTGAACAATGGGCCCCACCATTTTCTCATCTACAATCATAACCTTCTAATTTACCATTAAATATTTATATTTTTGAAAAATCGGGGTGTTACATCAACTAGGGTAGAAGTAGGGCATTAGACAACGCGCCCAGTAGGTACTCCAAGTAGGGTCAACACATGGTTAGTACAAAAATCACGTGGTAACATAATATCAAAAACATGCAAGTTATGCCATGCTATGGTGTCTTATGCCATAGTATCCTCTTGATGAAAAATCCTCATCAAGGTATCCTCATGAATGCCTTACGGACGCCCCGACGGAGCTTGGTCTCCGGTTACATTTCATCCCTCCCATGCAATGCATGAGATGCAAGTGCAGCCATGCTATGCAATAATACAAATCATAGTATGAAAATTCCATATTTGAAACATAACATTTGATACAAAATAACTCATCAAAATATGAATTAAAATCATAATACATATCCCATGGTTTTAATGAGGTAGGAATCCTACCAATGACCAACTAACGTGTCCTTGCGTTTAAATATGGAATTTTTATGCTATGATTTGTATTATTACATAGCATGGCTGCACTTGCATCTCATGGATGGCATGGGAGGGATGAAATGTAACCAGAGACCACGCTCCGTCAGGGCGTCCGTAAGGCATTCGTGAGGATACCTTGATGAGGAGTTTTCCATCAAGAGAGATGTATGATTGAGTTGTAACCGGGGACCACACTCCGTCGGGGCATCCATAAGGCAATATGGGGATACCTTGATGAGGAGTTTTCATCAAGAGGAAGACCTTGGTGTGCATTATCCATCAAGAGGTAATCGGAGTCCACAATCCGTCGGGGCTTCCGTAAGGCATTCGTGAGGATACCTTGATGAGGAGTTTCCATCAAGAGGAAGACCTTGATGAGGAGTTTCCATCAAGAGGATACTATGTGTGTGTGACATGGATGATGGGTGGGACTCATGGCATATGACACCCATGGCATGGCATTGAATCAGCATGATTATGATATCTATTACCATGCAATGTTTCTGGTTTTTATTTGTATGATTGGATCTCTATTATCATACACTGTTTTGGATACGATGCTTTACAAGTACGGTATGATGTATTATATCTGGATTTTTACACTAACCCATTTGTTTGACCCTACTTGGAATACCTATTGGGCACGTTGTCTAACGCCCTACTTCTACCCTAGTTGATGGCACAGGAAATGGATGAGACAATGAACGTGGTCGGAGCCAAGCTTAGGAGCTTGGATGTTTTAGTTTCATTTTACTTAAATTATACATGGACAATGTAATTTGAGTAGCTAGCATTCGGACTGTAATAACTTAGATTATTTGCTATGGTTTGGAATGTTTGTTTTGGATATGTTAACTTAAGATAATCATTGTTAAGTGATGAACTACTTTGCTATCTAAAAAGGAATAGAAGTATTATTCTATTATATTTCCATAACTATGAGTTATTCTGCATGTTTAACTTGAATACGTGTGGTTGGCCAGTTAAGGGTCGGGCTTTGGAAGCTCGGCCTTAGCTCGCGTCGTGGCGTCCCTCTCTCTCTCACTCTTCTATTTAAAAAAAAAAAATAGACTCTGATTTTCGGCAAGTGAAAAAGGGCGGGGCGTTACATTACCGATGGAGCATGGACTCCTCCCTCTGTGCAGGGTTTTTAGACTGGTTACCCCAGAGCTCTTTGGCCCATATACGCCGTACCCCTATCTAGCAATCCCGGAGAAGGCCAATCATAACAACGGTTTACATAGCTTTTTCCAAGCTAGTTTTCAAGCCGCAAGTCATGTCCGGACAGCTCATAACTTGGCTTGCTGCCCTATATACTCCCTTCCATGCCATGCATGAGATTTTGGATGCACAATTGTCATTTTGTATCAAAATATATATTTAATTGAAAAACAGTTCATAAAACATATTCCATTCATTTAACCAAAATGATTCATCATGTTTGTAAATCAAACCAAGAACACATACATATATAGATCCCTATGCATTTCAATAAGGTAGGAATCCTACCAAATTCCAATTTACTGTCCTTGCTGTTTCGTGAAGATACCGTTCACCGATCACGTCAAAATCGAATTGCAAACACTTTTCGAATTTCTTTTTCTTTATTACATTTAGCACATAAATAAATCAATTTGATGATCCATTTGATTTCCATCATCCCCTACATCATCCTATGTTTATTTCCATTTACGCATCATAGTTCTTAAACTGGTTAAGACCCTCAATGGGGTTTGGCCATACATCATGGCTGAAATGTGTTCATGTCCACAAAAACCATCAATGGGGTTCGGCCATACAACATGGCCGAACCTCATTCTTTGGTTTTTGAACCTTTTTTTTTCTTTGTTTTATTTTAAGCAATGCGTGTCAATCATCATTTCAGATAAACTGAACCTCTGTAAAAATTATTTAAAAATTTTCACTTTTAAATTCAGTTGATTGAACCCTGCAGATTACCGTCTGTTACCCATCCCGCAGACAGCGCAACCCATCCACGCCCACAACACCCTGTCCACGTCCGTTACCCACCCCGTGGACAGTGCAACCCTTGTTCAGTCTTCTTTTGTTTGCATGTTTTGCTTGGCTTTTCTCCATGAAATTCACTCCATATTATGTCTAAAGATGGATTAATCATTCATACATAAAATTAATAAGTATACTCTACCTACTAGCCAAAGTTAGGGTCTTTCATCCTTGTTTCATAATATAAATTGGACGTTACCTTTCTTTTTCTTTCAATCATTTAACCATTCCTTGAATGGATTTCAAAGTCCATGGTCCTACAACATTTTAACCGTCCATTTCAATCAAATATGAACCTCATGGTTTCGGCCATTCCAAAGCCAAAACCATGGTTCCCTTAGTTTATTTCATTCATTCAATCCTTGGTTTACAGCTTGGATTCGAATATCATTTCACGTTTGTTTCATTCCATCATTCTCTGGATGGATTCCTAATTTCCTTGGTCTTATAGCCATCCGGCCATCTATTTCATCCAGCCATGGAACCCATAGGTTCCGCCACATCATGGCCAACCTATGGTTTCCTTAATCTCATTCCTATCTTGTTAAACATTAACATACCTTTTTCCGCGTCTCCTTCGTTTCTTTTAATCTGAACTCCTTCCTTAATCTTTCTTGTTTCTTCACTGATTTCTCTAAGGTATAGAAGAATTGGGAGAGAGATGAGAAGAGGAAATGAAAGAACCCTCTTGTTCTTCAATATGGAATTCGGCCAAAGGGTGTGAAGTGCCCCTTGGTTGTACCTCTTTGTAATCAGCCCAAGGCTTTCTCACTTCCCTCTTAATTGTTTCATCTTAACCAAGGTGTCCCTTGGCTTAACTAAGGCTCCCCTTGGCTTCCCGACGTGTGCATGGGTCTCATCCATGAGATGGAACTCTCCATTTCCAACGTGTGTCCCTTGGGTTGGTACCCCTTGAGATGGAAACTCTTCCGTTTCCATTTCAACTCACCTTGACTCAAACATTTTAATCTTGAACTCAACTCAAATAATTTAATTCATTTGAACTCATTAATCAACTCAAGTCAATTTAATTCAGCCACAACTTATCATTTACTCAACTCCTTTGAACTCACCCATGGTTGACCAAGTCAACCATGGCTTAGCCGACCATGCACTACATGGCATTTAGGGTCCCACTTAGCCATTTCATTCACATGCCACCTCACTTGATGAGGTGGATCTCATGCCTTGGGTTTTAATTGGGTATTTGACCCAATTAAATTAATCCTACCCATTTACTTCAAAATTAGTTCATCTTGACCCATTGGGTCCCAATTGAGCAATTGACCCATTTATTTAAGGCTTACCCAATTATTTCCAATTCAACTTTAACTATGATCGGTTGGATCTTAATTGGGTAATTGACCCAACTCCGTACCCATCTAAGGTCCATCTCCATTATTTAATTTCAAATTCCATTAATTCACAAATTAAATGGACAATTTCCATATATATTCATGAAATGAAAGTCTAGGGTGTTACAAAATCAATACAAATCTAGTTTAGTCCATGAATGCATATTTATGTTTTGGGACTAACCCCTCTAATGATTCTCTAGTGTTGCTGGCTTATGTGCTTGAACAGGAAAACATGAATTGAAGCAAGCTGAACAAGAATATGCGAAGTTCATAATCTTGTTTTCCATTTGAATATGCACATGTAATCAATGTAATATATTTTTTATATTCAAATGAGATGTAATAAGGGTGGGCTTGTAATTGAGTTAGCGTCTAGGTTTTGTCATGAAATTGACGAAGGGGGAGATTGTTAATGCCACGACTTGCCGAGTCCATAAGTTTGTCAATTTAATTACTCGGGAAGAAGCATTTGCTACAAGCTTGAAGACTCAAGATGATCAAGATTGAAGATCATGCTCCGCCAGATTAAATCTCATCGTTATGGCAATCACAAAACATGTATTTAGCCCTAGATGACTTTAGGTGGTACCCACACCTTATGATGACCAATTCTACGCTTAGTTGAACAAATTGAAAAATCATTAAAAGCCTAAAGAGTAAGCTTGACAGTGAATTGGAACCCAACTTGGAAATATATACTTCGTTTCATTGTCAGCTCGACCATTCGTTCTCACCGACCCCTTGGTGGAGACAGGATCGACCCATCATGGTCAAAAGACTGGTCGGCCAGATTGGCAAAGGTTCTAGATCATAGAACTGTCATTCTAGATATACCTCTGATCGAGAGTCTCGTAAGCACCGACCCCTCGGTGAAAGGCTGAAACAATCCCTCGTGGTCAATGACTGTTCGATAAAGACTCAGGAGTTCTGGAACTTAGAACTCAGGTGGGCTCTTGAGAAAACAGATATATCGGTAATACAGACCAGTCGAGAGCACCAGGACCAACACATCGATAAAGGGTGACATGTCGGTCTGGGTAAGACTAGTTTCTGGATTTTAAAATCTGTCGGCATGGTGTTGCCCTAGACCAAGCCTCTCGTATGGACCGACCTCTCGGTACCATGACTGTTGACCCATCCGTAACACAGACTTGTCGGTCAGATAAAAATTGTGCCGTTGGAGGTGCGATAATGCTTAACGGTCGGGTTGTTGAATGATAATATTTTTAGTCACTGACCCCTTGGCGTGCCCGACCTGTCGGTACATGACCGTTGCTGAAATTGGTGGCCATGTCTATAAAAACCAATCTTTGTGCAACCAGTTGGTATTCTTTGGCAAAACGGTTGGACCCTCATCATTATCAGTGAACTTAAACAAGGGCCAACAAAAGGATCACTCTCTCTCTCGTGCCTACACTTGGGGGAATCTAATACAACCAATCATATGGATTGAGTTTGTGAGAGAGAGAGAGAGGAGAAAGGATAATAAACTAGGAAAGATTTGGTACAACGTTTCCCAGTCACCCTAGAATTGTGATTTCTATACGACGACTACAATAAGGAGCGTCGACACACATTAGGTTGATGTTCGAGAAGCATACATTAGCGAGAAAGAGCTTCAAAGGCAAGTGTTTTTTGGTTTTAATTTTTATTTAAAACTTTTATCCCGAAAGTGGAATAAGGAGGATTGGCTCCGGAACCACTATAAAAAACTCTAGAGCATCGTCTCCGCACAATGGTGGGTGGAATTCACAGCTAATTGAGTGAAGTGGAATTCCAGCTCTAATTGTGAGGGTTTAAGTCCCCTAAGTTCCCCCACTTAGTGCATTTGGGGATAGCTCAAGGTTAAGCGAGTCCTAACAGTAGATGTAGGATGGCTAAGCGAACCACTATAAATTTTGTCTAATGGTGTTTGATCTTTGTGTGTTTGTATTTAATATTTAAGTACTCTTCTTGTAATAGCACGGAATTTTTAATTCAATGAATATGTGGCTATTATTTGTTTTAATGATGGAAATTGGGAAATTTAATGGAATAGATGGTAAATGGATCAAAATTTGGACAAAGGCCCAAGTATGGCCCAATGGACCATGGATTGGATTAAATTCATTTAAATGGTCAATTGGGCCAAGGATGGTCAAATTGGGCCCAATACCCATTTGAGACCCAATGGATCAAGATGATGTAAGCTCTAAGGTAAATGGGTAGGAGGTGAATGTAATTGGGCCATGGGCCCAATGGTGATCCAATTAGTTGGAATGGATTTAATAAAATTTAAATTACCTAAGTTAATGTTAATATGATCAAGGTGACATGGCCGAATGGGACCCACCACCACCTCACCAAGTGAGGTGGCGTGTGGACCAAGGATTGGTGGGGCCGGCCACCATGGTTGACTTGATCAACCATGGGTGGAATAATGGAGAGAAATCAATTAGATTGAAAGGAGACTAAATGGGGATTAATTAACCTAAGTTAAGGATTTAATTAATTACATTAATTAAGTTGGTCAAATGGTTAAATGGAAGACCAAAACCACTTTATCACAAGACACGAAAAACGTTGGCTAAGGTGGTGGTTTATCCCAACCACCGCCACTAAGCACATTAGCCATGTTGGTTGGTGGGAGAATTAATGGTTGAGTGTAGTCTAAGGAACCAAAAGGAGATGGTTTTCATCTCATCTCTCAAATCCTACTCTTATCTCACTCTCTTCTTCTCTTTCTCCCTCTCATTGCCGTCCCCCACACTCAAGGAAGGAAGAAGAAAACTAAGGAGAAAAGAAGAAGAAGACTTAGAAGAAGAGAAGAAAAAACTCAAAGCATAAGCCACCACTCCAAGATCAAGGCTTAGTATCTTCTTTCTCACCATCTCCTCCTCTCCCTCTCTCAAACACACCCCATGTTAGCCAAACCCAAGCATTGGGGATACCATTGATCAAGCTCATCTTGGCCGACCAACCAATGAGAAGAAGAAGGAGAAAGGCCAAGGAGTCTAAGAGGACAAAGAAAAGTCGGAGGAGCCGTCGGATTGTAAGTATCTCTAAACAAGATATTAAGTTTTTATGGTTTAAAAATGGAATCCATTTCTTAGATGGTGGCCAAAAATATTATGGGCCTTGGATTTAAAATCCATCCAAAAGATGAAGTGAGAAATGGACAAATGGGAAGGGGAGATTAAGAAAAATAAATGGATGTATAAAGGACATTATGTATTAATTAAGCATGGATGTATGTAATTTTTGGAAAGAACCATGGACCATAGGGTTCGGCCATGTAGTATGACCGAACCCCATGGTAGGTGATTAAGTGATTTTAATGAGGTTATAAAGAATGGAAGCCATGGAGGATGATTTATGATTGTTAGGGTTTTAATGATTAAATGTGGTAATTTTTAAAGTGATTGTAAATGAGGAAATTTATGGGAGATGTGAATGATTTTTAATGGCCTAAAAAGGCATGGATGAGGATGAACCCTATGGTAATGTAATGGTGGTTTTAAATGGGTTTAAAAGGATGAAAGATAGCAAAGGAAGTACAGTCATCATAATTGGATTTATCAAACATAGCAAATAGGATACACTTCCCAAATGGAGAAACAAACACATGATACTTAGGGAGGTTTTCCCCGAGAACAGGAGAACATAAAGATTTCCCCAAATTGAGAAATGATACTTGATACTTAGGAAGTTTCCCCGTAAACAAAGAAATACAAAGAGTGCTTATTTGGCAATTTTCCCCAAGGACAAGAAACACAAGATGTTTATTTGGCAAAATTCCCCCAAACACGAGACAGTATATGATACATAGGAAAATTCCCCAAACAAGAAATACAAGATGTTGATTAGGGAAAATTCCCCAAAACAAAGATTAGTTTGATTTGATGGTTGTTATTGATATGTTTTTGTGGCTGTGATACAGATATGTCGAGCAACATAGAGTACACTGAGTTGTGGGACAAAGGGACACCTAGCTGTCCGATAGATCTGGTTTCTTCTTTCGACGATGCTAGCATGCTAAACTTCGTCAATGAAGTTGAAATCAGTCAGGATATGGAGGTAAGATCGCTCGAGTACCATGTTGGAGTTGCTCCAGTCCTTTTTACCCGAGGAGGATGAGGAATATGTCCCAAACTTAAGAGAATTTGTGGGGGAGATAGAGCCTGATTATATGTGCGAGTAGTGCAATCAGGATGGGCACAACTGTACATACTACCCCCACCCTCTTGAAGTTGTTTGCCCGGTTTGTGGACTTCATGGGCACGGGAAAGAAAGGACTAACTGTCCTTACATTGGAGGACCGAGAATAATACCCTATCTGATTTATGGAGTGTTGGGGCACACGTCGACGACATGCCCTGACAACTTTCTCGATTTTTATGATGATGCAGGGTCTTCGACGGAAGAGTAGACTAAGAAAGGGTAAGAAAATGTCGGGGAAAAGGAAAAGAGTTTGTAAAGGGTTGTGGGTAAGTATTGAAGGGATTGTTCTAACCCTACCAACCCTTGTATGGTGACGGAAGTTTAAAAGATTTTCAATAAAGTATGCAACTTTAAGAGTTCATGAGGACTTTGGCACTGAGATGCATGTGAATAGGTCATTGGAGTATATTGAGACGTGGTATGGGTGCATCCCTCACATGATATTGATGATTGAGATTGTGGGAACCTCGATACGAGTTACAGAGACTTGGTCCTGTAGGGTTTACCATTGAGGGGTGGGTCCCTCGCATGCTATGCGCTGGAGGACGCTATCATGGCTAGTTCGCACACTTGGTGTGCGTAGATGCGTAGAGCTAAGTACTATTTTACCCCATGGGGGTGGTAGTAGCTTCATTAGGCGTGGATCGACCGCCTTAGAGCTTGACTGAATCACCTTTGAGGTGAAGGGTTGCAGGGCAGGGTAGACTTGATCACGTTGGACGTGGGTCTTCCGCTTAGTAAGTCATGGGCCCTAAGGCTTGCTAGGGGTCGGGGTATATTTGTGAGTTGATATGGTTGCCACAGTCGGGTAGTGACTCATTTGAGTGTTGTTTCCATGGATAAAATATCTCATGGTAGAGGATGTGACCTGGATTAATTATGCCCAAGGATGGATTAGTTATACCCATGAATGGATTATACCCAGAGGAGGGTTATATTCATGGATGGTTATTAACCATGGATGATGGTTCCCATGGTAGTTTAGATTGATTCCGGGTATCGATAAAAGGTGTTAGTCACATAGTGACTTATGTACAAATGAAGATGTGCAAAATTTTGGAGATGTATTTAATGGAAAAGATAAGAGTCTAGTAAAACTTGAATGGGAAGCTTTGGGCAACTGCCAAGTTAGTCTAGCTAGCTGACTCTGTAGTTAGCCGATGAAATTCCAGGAGGGTGAAACTAGAAACCTAGTTAAAGTGGAATCAGCGAAAAATTTGGAACCCTACTTCATTCGATTTTCGGGACGAAAATTTTAAAAAGAGGATTGTATTGTAATACCTTAGATTTTTCAATATATCAATATTTACGAAAATGCCCTTGGATTTATAAATTGAAGGGTTATGATTATAGATGAGAAAAATGGTGGGACCCATTGCTCAATGTACTTGTATAAGGTTTAAATTAAGTTAAATGGGCAAGGTACATTTATTTGGGTCAAAAAGGTTAAATGGGTCAAAGGACCCAAATGGGACCCAATGGGTCGTGTATGTCATGATTAATCATTGAGTGAGCTCAAAGCTTAATTGGTTTAAGTTTCATTAAATATTGAGTTCGTTTGAGTTGAAATAAATAATGGAAATAGTTGAGTTGAATTTATTGGTTGAGTTCAATTAAATAAATGAGTAATTGGGTCAAGTTTACTAATTGGGTCAAAGTATGTGAAATGGGTCAAAATGGCCAATTTGGACCCAATAGGTCAGGTTTGACTTAGTTGACCTTCAAGTGACAAGCTTGATTAAGTATGGGCCAAAATCAAAATGGTAAGGTTCGGCCAAGTTGTATGGCCGAACCCTACCAAGGTTCATTTGGAGGATTTGGTTATTTGGATACTTATGGTTAAATAAAAGAGACCAAAGTTTTAAATGGGTGAGGTTCGACCATGGGGTATGGCTGAACCCCACCAAGTAGTTTTTGGAACTTAGGTTTAGTTGGCAATTAAATGGATTTATGTTTAACTTGCTGTTATGTAAATAAGGTATTGAGATTGCTAGACGGGTATACAAGTCGTGAACGGGAGACGGTTCAAAAGAAGGGTCAAACTAAGTAACATTGTGTAGGTTTCCTACCTTTTTGTAACCACATATGATATTTACTGTTTTACGTTGAGTTTTATAAGTTATTTGAATGTAAAGTTATACTTACAAATGGCATGTTTGCATAGACATCTCATGCATGGCATGGGATGATGGTGTTGTAACCGGAGGCCACACTCCGTCGGGGCGTCCGAAAGACCACTGTGGGGTACCTTGATGATGAGAATCCCATCAAGAGGAATCCGGAGGCCACACTCCGTCGGGGCATCTGAAAGACCACTGTGGGGTACCTTGACGATGAGAATCCCGTCAAGAGGAGGCTATTTATAATGGTGATGGGTGGGACTCATTACATATTCATTTCATACATAGCATTGTTTTATGGAATTTTGATAAACATGTATTATTATATTATTTTCATGCTTTTATACTAACCTTGTGGTAGCCTTAATCGGATGACATACTGGGCCCGTTGATCTAACTCCCTATCTCTATCCTTAGTGGATGCTGCAGGAAAGGAAAAGAACGAGGATATTGAAGGAAACCAAGCCTAGAAGCTTGGGCTCGAGTGGACTTTTAATGGATTGACTTATGGACTTTTATATGGGCAATGTAATAACGTAGTTAAGTAGTTACTATGGTTTGATTTATTTGGATGGTTTGGAATGAATGGTAGACTATGGTTATTTAGTAATATTGGAGAATATGATCATGTACTTGCTATCTTAAGTTAAAAAATGGAGTAATCTTAGGATCAATTATAACCTCAGTTAGATTAAGACTAAGTATATTCCGCAAGTTTATTGTACCATGTGTGGATCGATTCTTATGGACTTAATCCATATGCACATGGGCTTGGCCAGTTAAGGGTCAGACTTTAGAAGTTCGAACTTAACTCTCGTTGTGACACTCCGCCCCGATCACTTGTTGATTATTATTATATTTAAAAAATAAAAAATAAACTCTGATAATTAGAGTGAAAAGGGCGGGGTGTTACAATCTTAGTGAAGAAAATCATGGAAGGTATTAATGATTTTAATGGCCTCAAAAGTGGTAGAGGAAGATGAACCATGAACCATGGGTTCTGCCATGGTGTATGGCCGAACCCTATGGTGATGTATTTGGAATTTTAATGGGTGTAAAATATGAAAAAAATAATGGAGAATATTGGTAGCCTTGATGGACCCAAAAATATACTTAATGATGATTTTAAATGGTGATTTAAAGGTATGATTTAAACCCCCCTCATGGAGGGACTTATTTTGAATCTAAATGTGGTAAATAGGCCTAAGAAAAATGGGTAAAAGATATCATGGGTTCGGCCATGGTGTATGGCTGAACCCATGACCCATTTTACAAGCCAATTGATGGGCTAAGTATGGAGCTAAGTATGTGATTCATTAATGGGATTAGGGTAATTAAGTGGCTGATTTTTGATGATGTTGTGTCATTGCTAATGAGTCATTAAAGGATCCAAGTCTATGGATCAATTATGGGCCTAAGAATGGAGGAATGAAATGAGAACTTAACCATGGAGGAAGAGTGGCAAAACCGTAAATAATGGCCAAATTCAAGAACCATGGGTTCGGCCATGGTACATGGCCGAACCCCATGGGAGATGATCATGGACTTAGGGGCTCTAAGTAACAACCTTATGTGTGATTAATAAAGCCTAGGGTGCTGGTTTTTAGATCCATGTAATTAAAATAATTAATGGATTAAATGGGACCCACAAAACTAGTTAGTGAGGTTCGGCCATGGTGTATGGCCGAACCCCGCTAAGGTATGATTAATGGATTTAAATGGTTAAAAACATGGGCTGATTATTCGTATGTAATAAGGTATCAGATATTGCAAGCGGTGCGCGTATCGTTGACCGGATTATCGGACGGAAACGTAAGAGGACATTAGTCGGTATTCGGTAGGATTCCAACCTTATTGTAAGCCGTGGATTATGTGTGTATGGATGCTTTATTAATTTATTTTAGTAATCATGTGATATGTTTATGATGAGTTTTTAGACTATGCTTTATATATAATATATGACAAATTGCAAGGCAATGAAATGTATGTTAAGGTTATGAATTCTATATTAAGGCTATGACTTATATATATAACATAGCATAATGCATCTGCATCTCATGCATGGCATGGGCAGGAAAATAATGAATTCGGAGTCCATGCTCCGTTGGGGCGACCGAGAAGCAAACATGGGGATAGCCTGAGGTGCTATAACCGGAGTCCATGCTCCGTCAGGGCGACCGAGAAGCAAACATGGAGATAGCCTGAGGTGCTATAACCGGAGTCCATGCTCCGTCGGGGCGACCGAGAAGCAAACATGGGGATAGCCTGAGATGCTATAACCGGAGTCCATGCTCCGTCGGGGTGACCGAGAAGCAAACATGGGGATAGCCTGAGGTGCTATAACCGGAGTCCATGCTCCGTCGGGGTGACTGAGAAGCAAACATGGGGATATCTTGACTTTGTTGAGATATAACCGGAGTCCATATAACCGGAGTCCATTCTCCGTCGGGGCGACCGAGAAGCAATCATGGGGATACCTTGATGAGGCTTTACCATCAAGGGGGATATTATATATGATTGGAAAAGGACATTGTACAATGGTGAGGATGATGGGTGGGACTCATGACATAGACACCCATGGCATGGCATTCATTTTATGGTTTTCATTATATTATTATTTATGTGCTTGTTATCATTAATCCATGTGTTAGCCCTACTCAGAGTCCTACTGGGCGCGTTGTCTAACGCCCTACTTCTACCCTAGCTGATGACGCAGGAGATGGCGGAAATGAAAAACGAGGTGGGAGCCAAGCTTAGGAGCAGTTTATTTAAGTTTTATTTTGGAAATGTAATTTGAGTAGTGTAGCTCGTCGAACTGTATAATTTATATTTCTTACTATGGTTTAAACTTTACTTTTGGATGTTATCATTTTGAGGTAATCTAGTAATTTAAATGATGTATCTTCCCTGCTATCTAAAATTTGTAGGATAGTCTCTACTATAATTCCGCACTTAGTTTAATATTCCGCAAGCTTACTTCTACGTGTGAACCGTTCTTCGTGGACTTAGTTCCACGCACACGTAGGGTTGGCCAGTTAAGTGCCTGGCTTTAGAAGTTCGGACTTAACTCGCGTCATGACGTCCCGCGTCTTTGTCACTCTTCTTTTAAAAAAAAAAAAAAATTATACTCTGATTTTAGTGAAAAAGGGGCGGGCGTTACAGTTGGTATCAGAGCGAAATCAGAAGAATGAATCTCTCGAAGTAAGATTAAGACGGTTTCACGTCTCACTGACGGATAAGAATCCCAACTGACCGACTCTTCGGAGTCCGCTGCACGGGGGCCGGGTTAATTTACTTCGATTGACTCAAACTGAAACATTCAATCTTAGAACAAAATTCGATGGAAAATGAATGATAGCAAGGGAAGGACAATCACACTAAATTAGATCTATCAAACATAGCAAATAGGGCTATTTTCCCCCCCCAAATGAGAAATGATATTTGATACTTAGGAAGATTTCCCCCAAACAAGGTATACTTACTTAGAAATTTTCCCCCAAATTGAACAACAAACAATAGGAAATTAGAGATTCCCCCCCCCCCCCCCCCCCCCCCCCCCCCCCCGCCCCCGAAATAAAGGAAAACAAAGAATGATGATTTGGTAAATTCCCTGACAAATATACATTGTATTATACATGAAAAATCCCCCAAAAAACTAAGTATGCTTATTTGGTAATTTTCCCCCAAAATGAGAAACAATACTTAGGAAGTTTTTCCCCCAAAACAAAGTATGTTTACTTAGCAATTTCCCCCCAATTTGAGAAGGAGCTAAGTCAATAAATATTTTTTTCGATGACTTAGGAAATGCCTCCGAAGAGAAGGACTCGCCGAAACCCAAGGGTAGAGGAAGAGGTGCCACCACCTCGTCAGGAAGAGGAGGTACAGCCACCCATTAGGAGGAGGGACAAAATAGTGTGAACCTGCCGGTTGTGCCTCCCGAGTTGAAAGAATTGGTTCAAGCAGTGGTCACATCTGTCCTGCAACAACACTTGAATGGAATACGACCACCAGCGACTCCAACAACCGGAACATGGTTAGAGATTTCCAGCAACAGTGCCCTCCCTACTTCAGGGGAAAAGAAGGCGCTGTCGGAGAAAAACATTGGTTGAAAAAGATCACTCAGATCTTGAATCTGCTTCAGATTTCCAGTCATACAGATAGGATCTTACTGGCTACATCTCAACTGATCGAGGATGCCGGTAATTGGTGAGAGGTTGTAGAAAAACAGCAAGCACTGGTGCCGGAAGGGGAAAGGATTACCATGACATGGGAAAGGTTCTCAGCTACCTTTCTAGAGCAGTATTTTCCGGAGGAGGAAAGAGAGCACCAGACTTAAATCTTTCTATCATTGGTACAAGGCAATATGACGATGGTAGAATATCATAGGGAATTCCTTAGGCTATCCATCTATGCATTTTATATGGTGGATACCGAGCACCGGAGGACCCGTAAGTTTGAATAGGGCCTTCGGCCGAGCATCAGAGCCAGGGTGACCATCTTCAAGGTACCTAAACTGGCAGAGGTGGTCAGCAGGGCCACTATAGCAAAGCGAGAGTTGAATGAGATAGTGCGGTTTGACAACCGCCGAGCGCAGAGTGGGCGGCGTGCATTTCAACCCAACAAGAAGTTCCGCCCGAATGTTAGTAGACCCTCACCCTCCACTAGATCTACAGGGGGCTTTCGCCCCCATCAGCCCTCTCCATCAGTATCAGTCACTCAGGTTCCACTGGGTGAGAACACATGCTACCAGTGTGACCAACAGGGCCACTTCAAGAGGGAGTGTCCACAGATTAGCAGACCCTCTTACTCCAGGGGTTCTTTCCACCCTCCAGCTAGACCAACTTAGTCGCGAGGAGGCAGAGCATACAACCAAGAGGGGCAGGCGACAAACCCTACGGGATCTGGACGGCTTTTTACCATAGCTCCTCCAACAGCGGCGGATCACTCGGTGATTCAAGGTATGGCCATAATTGATAGTTCCTATGCTGTTACATTGTTTGATTCTGGAGCTTCCCATTCATTTATATCTGCTGCATTCATATCTGCTACGGGTACATTAGTACAAAACCTGTCCACATCACTTACCATTGTATCCCCCGTCGAAGACACACCTTTGGGACTCATATGCACGGCATTGAACACTGAACTCGCTGGATTCAGATTCGAGTTCAACTATTTGGTACTCGATATGGCTAAGTACGATGTTATATTTGGCATGGACTGGTTGGCTACATTTCAAGCCAATATTGATTGCCATCTTCGCAGGGTGATATTTTGGTCACCCGAGGGAAAGCGGTATATGGTACACACTGACAGACAAGGCATCCCTAGAAGGCCGCAGGAAGAATTGAACCACCTTGTCTTGAACAACATCAGACTCTAAGTGCCCCGATTCGTCCGAGTCACCCTTATTGTCAATTACGTGACTCAGTTGAACTTGCCTTGGATGAATAAGAAGATCCACTATGGAGTTGAAGCGTCTACACCGAATACGATATTGGCACACAGGTAAGTGAACCATAGGAGACTTTAGGCTATGTCATATACCTAGAAGTCAATTGGAAAATAAATTAAATACGTGACTTTCAGCCTCGAGGCCTCATGCAATCTGCCGAGGCGTCGTAGCCAGTTATGCTGAGCTGAGCTGAGTCTAGCTGACCCTGTGTCGAGCTAACTCAGTCTCTTACAGTTTTAGAAAGTTAAAATCTGTGACTGTTTAATTAAGAGGTAATTATGGTAAATTTATTGGAAGCTTATTATGGTAAATAAAATTATCCACATGGTGAGATGGGTAATTATGGTAAATTGATTGGAAGCTTATTATGGTAAACAAATTTATCCATGGTGTAGATGTTGCCACCTCTCTTAAGTTTGAATTTGAATATCCTTGGGGAGCTGTCCATAACAATTATGGAAAGGCTCCTCCATGATTTATAATCCACATTGCAATATTCTCATCAAGTCCTTGATTAGTGGCGAAGATAAATGATTTGCAAGTCATGCACGGTGGAGATGAGGTGGCTTGTAACGTCCGCCCCTTTTCACCGAAATCGTAGTTTATTTTTTTTTTTTTAAAGGAAAAGTGACAAAGGGCGCGGACGTCACGACGCGAGTTAAGTCCGAGCTTCTAAAGCCCGGCCCTTAACTGGTCAACCCTATGTGTGCGTGGAGTGAAGTCCACGGAGAACGGTTCACACGTAGAAGTAAGCATTGGGGAACATTTAAACCGATTGCGGAAAATTATAAAAGAGTCTAACCTACAAATTCTTAGATAGCAGGGAAGTTACATTCATTCAATCACCAAACATCCTCAAAATTATAATGTCCACAGTAATTTCCAAAACATGGCAAGTAATCTAAATTATTACATTTCCGACAGGCTAAAGTTACTTCAAATACACATTTCCCAAAATAAACTTAAATAAAATAATTAGTCCGCCTTCCCAAGCTCCTAAGCTTGGCTCCCGTCCCGTCCTTCTGCTCCGGCATTTACTGCGTCATCAGCTAGGGTCGAAGTAGGGCGTTAGACCACGCGCCCAGTAGGACTCTGAGTAGGGCTAGCACATGGATTAGTAATAACAGCATACAGATAATATTATAGTAAAACCTTGCACTTTGGGCAATGTCATGCAATGGGTGTTCTAGGTCATGAATCCCACCCATCAATCTCATCCTCATTGTACAATGTCCCTTTTTCAACCATACATAGTGTTCCAAATAAAATCCATACCATAATCGTGCCATGACCCTCTTGATGGAAAAGCCTCATCAAGATGCGATCCACACTAGGCATTCCCCTTGATGGAAGAACCATCATCAAGGTATCATAATTACAAAGGTCCCCCTTGATGGCAAAGCCTCATCAAGGTATGATAATACATATATGAAATGTCCCCATGCTTGTTTATCGGTCGCCCCGACGGAGCATGGACTCCGGTTTCATCTCATCCTTCCCCTGTCATATCCCTCCCATGCCATGCATGAGATGTAGATGCCATATGTCATGTAATATATGAAATTCAATAGCAATAAAACCCATCTTAAAACAATTACATGATTACCAAATAAATCAAAGGGAAACCATCCCATAATACCTAATCCAAAACCCATCTTAAAACATTCACAGGATTTCCAAAATAATTTAAAGGAAAACATCACTTAATACATAATCCCAAAACTCATCTTAAATACAACCACATAAATTCCAAAATAAATTAATGAAAACATCACTCAATCCATGGCTTACAAAAAAGGTAGGAATCCTACCGAATACCGACTCTCGTCCTCTTACGTTTTCCGTTCGATAAACCCGGTCGCCGATCACGCACCGCCTGCGATGTCCAGTACCTTATTACACATTAATAATTAGTCCATGTTTTAACCATTTCTAAGCCCATAAATCATATCTTAGTGGGTTTCTTCATTTTAGCCAATATTTACCATTTTTACCACTACCCCTTTACATAAACAATTACTCATTCATTCATGCCTACTTAAGCCCATAATTAATCATTAACTCATTCCCTTAATGACCCATTTAATCATGACATACCACCATTAAAATTTTCCTTTTTAATTAACCTAACCCTTATTCATTTAAATCCATACAAACCCCCATACTTAATCCTTTAGATGGTTAATAGATTATGGGTTTAAAATACCCCATTCATCAAATCTTCCCATAGGGTTTACTTCATGCATTTAAACTACAATGAGTCCTTAATTTAACCAATTCCCAAATCAATTTAAACTCATTCATAACCAAGCTAACCCATCAAAAGACTCATAAATGGGCCATGGGCTCGGCCATACACCATGGCCGAATCCATGGTGTCCTTTTCCCATTTTTTTTCTTGGGTCCATTGTTCACATTTGAATTTATCACAAGTCCCTCCATATGTGGATTTCACCATTCATTTAGATCACCCATTTGATCAACATTGGTCTCATCTCTTGAGTCCATCATAACGACTAATATTCCCCCCTCATCTTCTCATGGTTTCAAACATACTTAAACCATTAACTCTTCCCATTTTCCACCCTTTTAAACCCATTTAAAATTTGTAATATGTGACCATAGGGTTCGGCCATACACCATGGCCGAATCCATGGTTCATGTTCCATTATTTTCCTATGCCTTTTGAGGCCATAACATTATTCATTTAAAACCCTAAACTCATTAACACCTTAATCCATCTTTTCTATCCTTTAAACCCATCATTTGATCACCATTACATCACCATAGGGTTCCGCCATTCACCACGGCCGAACCCATGGTTCATGATCCAATATTTCTTTATGCCATTTTAGACCATAACACAATCATACTCATCCATGGATTCCATCACAAAACCTCTTCAAAACTTACCCACATTTATTCATTTAAAACCCTATAATTCATTAGCTAAAAGCCCTCATTGTCTTCCATTTTTCAAAACCCTAAAAAAAATCATACATTACCTACCATATAATGTCCATAATCCCTTTTTATTTTTCTTAACCCTAATTTTTCTCCATTAGGATTTTTACCCACTTTCCATTCCTTCCATTTGATGGCTTTAAAATCCATGGCATAATATTATTTAACCACCACTAATTTTACAAAATACATCCCAAATCTTAAACCCTAAAAATCTAAAATTTCTTGTTTGAAAAATACTCACAATCCGTCATCTCCTCCGACTTCCGCCACTCCCGTCGGTTTCCTTAGCCTCCTCTCTCCTTCCTCTTGATCTTTGATAGGTTAAGATGCTTGATCCATGGTGACAACCTCCACTCTTAGGATTGGCCAAGGTAGGGTTTGTGTGAAAGAGGGAGAGGGAAAAATGATGAGAGGGGAGATGATAAACCTTAGCCTTAGAGTGATTTTGCTTAAATTTCCATTTCTTCCTTCTCTTCTTTTCTCCTTAGCTCTCTTTCTCTCCTTCACTTGGAGCATGGGACGGCAATGGCGAATGAAAAATGGAGAGAGTAACAATGAAGAGAGGATAAGAAATGGGAAAGAAACTCAAGACTTATCCCCATTTGGTGACTTAAAATTACACTTTACATTAATTACTTTCACCAACCAACAAGATATTTATCTTGCTTTATGGCTTATGACTCCACCACCCTTAAGTCCCAATGTGTTTCACTTCTTAACATGAGGTGATTTGGTTTTCACCTTTTGACCCCACTTTGACCACTTCATTTGGATAATTTTAATCATTTAATATTTAGATATTTTAGTTACTTTAATTCCCATTTACTTAAATCATCATCTTTATAGATCCACCCATGGTTGACCAATTCAACCATGGTGGTCGGCCCCACCAAACCTTGGGTCCACACGCCACCTCACTTGGTGAGGTGGAGGTGGGTCCTATTGGACCATGTCACCTTGGTCAATTTATCACTAACTTAGGTGATTTAAATTTCATTAAGCCCATTTCCACTAGTTGTATCACCATTGGGCCCATGGCCCAATTACATTTCATCTTACCCATTTACCTTAGAGCTTAACTATCTTGACCCATTGGGTCCCAAATGGGTATTTGACCCAATTTGACCATTCTTGACCCATTTAACCATCATTGACCCTTTAAATGAATTTAAATCCAATCCATAGTCTATTGGGCCATACTTGGGCCATTGTCCAAATTTTGGCCCATTTACCATTTATTCCGCCAATTTTCCCAATTTTCATCATTAAAATAAATAATATTCCCATATTCATTGATTTACAAATTCCGGGCCATTACAATACAATCCTCTTTTGAAATTTTCGTCCCGAAAATTCGAGCAAAGTAGAGGTTCAAAACATCTCACACAAAGAGTTCCTGATGAGAGACTCTCATCTCCGACTCAAGTTCCCAGGTGGTTTCTTCATTAACATGTCGTTCCCATACCACCTTGACGAACTGAATGGCACGGTTCTGCAACACCCTTTGCTCGCTCCCGACTATTCTGACTGGCTTTTCCACATATGTCACATCACTTTGTACATCGACGTCTTGCACACTTAGGACATGTGAAGGGTCAGGGTTGTATTTTCCTCAACACGGACACATGAAACACCTCACGTAAAGATGATAACCGTGGAGGAAGTGCTAACTAATAGGCCACCTCCCCCACCCTCTTTAGGATTGGAAACGGCCCCACAATCTAGGTGACAGTTTCCCCTTCTTTCCGAATCTCATGTGTCCCTTCCGTGGTGAGACTTTCAAAAGCACCAAGTCTCCCACTTCAAACTCGGGGAAACTTCTCCTCTTGTCGGCATAATTCTTATAACGGCTCTGCGCAGTGAGTAAATGTTGCCATATAAATTTAATCTGCGCCGTAGTCTCCGCAACCAACTCCGGTCCAATCAGCGCAGGCTCACCGACCTCTGTCCAACGCACTGGAGATCTACACGGCTTACCATATAAGGCCTCAAATGGAGCCATCTGGAGGTACTGTTATTGTAGGAGAACTCCACCAGTGGCAAGTGATCCTCCCATCCACCCTTGAAATCCAGCATACCTGCTCTCAGCATATCCTCCACTATCTGTATTGTTCTCTCCGACTGTCCATCAGTATGTGGGTGGAATACTGTGATGGTCAACACGTCAGTCCCCATAGCCGACTGCACACTCTGCTATACTCTGCTAGTCCGGGGTACACCATGTAGTCTGATAATATTTCGGATGTACCGTCGACCCATATTGCATCGTTGCCCCTTGATGACCTTAGTAGCCCTGTTACAAAGCCCATGGTTACATGCTCCCATTTCCACTCCGGCACTGGTAAGGGTTTGAGTAAACTCGGTGGCTTCCGATGTTCCGCCTTAACCTGTCGACAAGTTAGTGCAGCAAGCACAAACTCTGCCACATCTCTCTTGAGTCCATGCCACCAATAGTGCCTCTTAAGATCATGGTACATCTTGGCGCTGTCCGGATGGGTAGAGAGCTTGGCTTAGTGTGCCTCAACCAATACTCCCTTCTGCAGCTCTCAGGCACATATGTCCTACCTCAGAATAAAAGACCCTGTTCCGGTCGTAATTCTTATTCCGGTACTACCTCGCATGCAAATATCTTGATTCATATCTCCTCCATTTTTGGGTTTACTCCCAGTTCCCGTTTAATTGTGTCAAGTATCTCTTAATTACATCAACACCACTCATATCAACCTATGAGTTTCATTCTTGCAGAATTTACTTTGCCTCGTATTATCTCTTTTCCTCATGAACCCATTTGCGATTTTTTTTGTAGATTAATGTATTCTATTTCAGTTTATCTGTTACCAAACATTTCCCATACGTACTCTTTCAATACGTTTTTTTGTCTACTCTCCGTGTGAGTTAGTCTGCCAATACGAGCCTATGCTCAAGTCCATTGTTGATTCCATTTTAACTAGGTTTCTAACTTCACCCTCCTGGAACTCCATCGGCCAACTATAGACTCAGGTGATCAGTCTCACTCGGTAGTCGTCCATGGCTTCCCATTCAAGTTTCACTAGACTCTTTACCTTTCCCTTAGGTCTATCTCTCAAAAGCAATCATACCTTTTTTTTTTTTTTTGCATATAAGCCACTATATGACTAACCCTTTTTGTTCATAACTCCTACAACACCAATACCCGACATCAATCCAAATCATATAGATACTAATTTCCTACCCTTCTGGATTATTCCACATATATTCATAGATTTCTAAAAAAATAGTGATATATCTAAGCTTACTTCAGTTATGTCAAATAGTGCCCATTCACCACAAAAAATATTCACAAGTATTACAAATTTCACCATCCACCAAATTCCACCCTACATGCCTACGTTATCAATGGTTACAACACCATATGGTTTCATATGCCTTCATTACCAGATCATGTAGAATTGAAATCACACACAATCTTCGAATAACATAACCCATGTGTAACCAGATCTTTCATCTCCATTCTCATCAAACAATAACTTGAGGTAACATAAGAAATAACACATTAATATGATCTAGTGATTCAACATAATTATGATTAGGTTACCCTACCCCATTTACAACATACACCTAGAGATTTTTAAAATAACAATCCTACTCATCCAAAGCAAGTCATCCCAATACATCCGAAGACCATCCATGACTATCCACAAATCCCTAAACTTTGGAATTATTCATCAGCCCCACCTAGGTTTCCAACCAAACGCATTAGCATATCACGGCCTCTTCATGCATACTACATATTCACAACTCACAGCACTTTATCAACTCATCATCATATACATAGTCTATAATACACCCTTGTTCCTCAACGATTGTTCATTGCATACAATCAATTATCAAAGCAATATCATATAAACTCATTGCAACGATTGATAATTCACCATTTAGCAGCATTATAGGGAATCATCATGCAAACACTAAATAAAATATTTTCATAATTCCATAATCATAGTATGGTTTGGTTCATGGTTCATTCTTTTCCACCACTCTTGAGGCCATTAACAATCATTGATATCCTCCATAATTTTTCCTCATTAAAACTCTTTAACTTCACTAACATTTATTCATTAACATCTTAAGATCATAAATCCCTTCCCCCACCCCCCGCCCCCCCCCCCTTCTTCCATGGTTTAATGGTTTAATCTTAACAACCCCATTTAAGCTTACTTAATTACTCAACATAATTCCTTCCAAAATCACACACATTTCACGCCTTAAATAAATTTCATTACATAATGTCCTTAATAACTCCTTTATTTCTTCTGTCATAAGAAAAGGGTTGGTAGGGTTAAAATAAACCCTTCAAGTAATAAAATGTAACCACAACCCTGACGAAATAACCCTTTTTGAATGACCTTTCTGACTACTCCCCAGCCTAGTCTTCTGTAAAAGACCCTGCATCATCCTCAAACACAAGGGAACTGTCAGGGCATGACATTGACATGTGACCCAGTACTCCACTTGTCAAACAAGGTATTATCCCTGGTCTTCCAATATAAGTACAGTTATTCTTTTCTTTCCTGTGTCTACGTAGTCCACAAACCGGCATACCACTTCAAGAGGATAGGGACACTACGTGCAGTTGTGCCTAACCTGGTTACACAACTTGCACATATAATTGGGTTCCAATTCCCCTATCGACTACCTTATCATCAGAAAGTCTTCCACATTCTCTTCAGGAAGAGATGCTAAATCCTCTTCATCTTCCTCGGGAGGTCCCTCCTGAAAGTCCAGGCTAACTGCTATGCTAGAAGCAGACACCAAATCTATGGGACACTTAGGGGTTCCCTTATTCCATAATTTCGTATACTACACGTCACTTGACATATCTGTATTGTAGAATACAAACAGAATACAAAAATCATCTGCAGCAGTTCTAATAAAACCAATCTAGGTTTTGGGGAATTTCTTATGTATAGTACAATGTGTTTTGTTTGGGGGAAGTTGCCAAATAAGCACACTTGTTTTCCTTTGTTTCTGGGGGGAAATCTCTAAATCCCTACTGTTTCTTGTTCAATTTGGGGAAAAATTTCCTAAGTATCAATGTTTGTTCAATTTGGTGAGATCGGAGAAATTTTCCTATACTTGATAAATCCATCAATATTCCATCCATTTAGGGAAAAGTCTAGATTCTGTTTTCTTGTTTCGGGGAAGTAAGCCCTATTTGCTATGTTTGATAAGCCCATCACTTATAATGATTGTCCTTCCCTTGCTATCATTCCTTTCCGTCGAAAGTTGTCTCAGATTGAATGTTTCCGTTTGAGTCAATCGAAGTAAATTAACCCGGCCCCCTTGCAGCGGACTCCGAAGAGTCGGTCAGTTGGGATTCTTAGCTGCCAGTGAGACCTGCAACCGTCTTAATCTTACTTCGAGAGATTCATTCTTCTGAGTTCGCTCTGATACCAACTGTAACGTCCGCCCCTTTTCACCGAAATCAGAGTCTATTTTTTTTTTTTTAAAGGAAAAATGACAAAGGGCGCGGACGTCATGACGCGAGTTAAGTCCGAGCTTCTAAAGCCCAGCCCTTAACTGGCCAACCCTATGTGTGCGTGGAGTGAAGTCCACGGAGAACGGTTCACACGTAGAAGTAAGCATTGGGGAACATTTAAACCGATTGCGGAAAATTACTAAAAGAGTCTAACCTACAAATTCTTAGATAGCAGGGAAGTTACATTCATTCAATCACCAAACATCCTCAAAATCATAATGTCCACAGTAATTTCCAAAACATGGCAAGTAATCTAAATTATTACATTTCCGACAGGCTAAAGTTACTTCAAATACACATTTCCCAAAATAAACTTAAATAAAATAATTAGTCCGCCTTCCCAAGCTCCTAAGCTTGGCTCCCGTCCCGTCCCTTCTGCTTCGGCATTTCCTGCGTCATCAGCTAGGGTCGAAGTAGGGCGTTAGACCACGCGCCTAGTAGGACTCCGAGTAGGGCTAGCACATGGATTAGTAATAACAGCATACAGATAATATTATAGTAAAACCCTGCACTTTGGGCAATGTCATGCAATGGGTGTTCTATGTCATGAATCCCACCCATCAATCTCATCCTCATTGTGCAATGTCCCTTTTTCAACCATACATAGTGTTCCAAATAAAATCCATACCATAATCGTGCCATGACCTTCTTGATGGAAAAGCCTCATCAAGATGCGATCCACACTAGGCATTCCCCTTGATTGAAGAACCATCATCAAGGTATCATAATTACAAAGGTCCCCCTTGATGGCAAAGCCTTATCAAGGTATGATAATACATATATGAAATGTCCCCATGCTTGTATATCGGTCGCCCCGACAGAGCATGGACTCCGGTTTCATTTCATCCTTCCCCTGTCATATCCCTCCCATGCCATGCATGAGATGTAGATGCCATATGTCATGTAATATATGAAATTCAATAGCAATAAAACCCATCTTAAAACAATTACATGATTACCAAATAAATCAAAGGGAAACCATCCCATAATACTTAATCCAAAACCCATTTTAAAACATTCACAGGATTTCCAAAATAATTTAAAGGAAAACATCACATAATACATAATCCCAAAACTCATCTTAAATACAACCACATAATTTCCAAAATAAATTAAAGAAAACATCACTCAATCCATGGCTTACAAAAAAGGTAGGAATCCTACTGAATACCGACTCTCGTCCTCTTACGTTTTCCGTTCTATAAACCCGGTCGCCGATCGCGCACCGCCTGCGATGTCGAGTACCTTATTACACATTAATAATTAGTCCATGGTTTAACCATTTCTAAGCCCATAAATCATATCTTAGTGGGTTTCTTCATTTTAGCCAATATTTACCATTTTTGCCACTACCACTTCACATAAACAATTACTCATTCATTCATGCCTACTTAAGCCCATAATTAATCATTAACTCATTCCCTTAATGACCCATTTAATCATGACATACCACCATTAAAATTTTCCTTTTTAATTAACCTAACCCTTATTCATTTAAATCCATACAAACCCCCATACTTAATCCTTTAGATGGTTAATATATTATGGGTTTAAAATACCCCATTCGTCAAATCTTCCCATGGGGTTTACTTCATGCATTTAAACTACAATGAGTCCTTAATTTAACCAATTCCCAAATCAATTTAAACTCATTCATAACCAAGCTAACCCATCAAAAGACTCATAAATGGGCCATGGGCTCAGCCATACACCATGGCAGAATCCATGGTGTCCTTTTCCCATTTTTTTTCTTGGGTCCATTGTTCACATTTGAATTTATCACAAGTCCCTCCATATGTCGATTTCACCATTCATTTAGATCACCCATTTGATCAACATTGGTCTCATCTCTTGAGTCCATCAAAACTACTAATATTCCCCCCTCATCTTCTCATGGTTTCAAACATACTTAAACCATTAACTCTTCCCAATTTCCACCCTTTTAAACCCATTTAAAATTTGTAATATATGACCATAGGGTTCGGCCATACACCATGGCCGAATCCATGGTTCATGTTCCATTATTTTCCTATGCCTCTTGAGGCCACAACATTATTCATTTAAAACCCTAAACTCATTAACACCTTAATCCATCTTTTCTATCCTTTAAACCCATCATTTGATCACCATTACATCACCATAGGGTTCGGCCACATGGCCGAACCCATGGTTCATGATCCAATATTTCTTTATGCCATTTTAGACCATAACACAATCATACTCATCCATGGATTCCATCACAAAACCTCTTCAAAACTTACCCACATTTATTCATTTAAAACCCTATAATTCATTAGCTAAATGCCCTCATTGTCTTCCATTTTTCAAAACCCTAAAAAAAATCATACATTACTTACCATATAATGTTCATAATCCCTTTTTATTTTTCTTAACCCTAATTTTTCTCCATTAGGGTTTTTTCCCACTTTCCATTCCTTCCATTTGGTGGATTTAAAATCCATGGCATAATACTATTTAACCACCACTAATTTTACAAAATACATCCCAAATCTTAAACCCTAAAAATCCAAAATTTCTTGTTTAAAAAATACTCACAATCCGTCGTCTCCTCCGACTTCCGCCACTCCCGTCGGTTTCCTTAGCCTCCTCTCTCCTTCCTCTTGATCTTTGATAGGTCAAGATGCTTGATCCATGGTGACAACCTCCACTCTTAGGATTGGCCAAGGTAGGGTTTGTGTGAAAGAGGGAGAGGGAAAAATGATGAGAGGGGAGATGATAAACCTTAGCCTTAGAGTGATTTTGCTTAAATTTCCATTTCTTCCTTCTCTTCTCTTCTCCTTAGCTCTCTTTCTCTCCTTCACTTGGAGCATGGGACGGCAATGGAGAATGAAAAATGGAGAGAGTAACAATGAAGAGAGGATAAGAAATGGGAAAGAAACTCAAGACTTATCCCCATTCGGTGACTTAAAATTACACTTTACATTAATTACTTTCACCAACCAACAAGATATTTATCTTGCTTTATGGCTTATGACTCCACCACCCTTAAGTCCCAACGTGTTTCACTTCTTAACATGAGGTGATTTGGTTTTCACCATTTGGCCCCACTTTGACCACTTCATTTGGATAATTTTAATCATTTAATATTTAGATATTTTAGTTACTTTAATTCCCATTTACTTAAATCATCATCTTTATAGATCCACCCATGGTTGACCAATTCAACCATGGTGGTCGGCCCCACCAAACCTTGGGTCCACACGCCACCTCACTTGGTGAGGTGGAGGTGGGTCCTATTGGACCATGTCACCTTGGTCAATTTATCACTAACTTAGGTGATTTAAATTTCATTAAGCCCATTTCCACTAGTTGTATCACCATTGGGCCCATGGCCCAATTACATTTCATCTTACCCATTTACCTTAGAGCTTAACTATCTTGACCCATTGGGTCCCAAATGGGAATTTGACCCAATTTGACCATTCTTGACCCATTTAACCATCATTGACCCTTTAAATGAATTTAAATCCAATCCATAGTCTATTGGGCCATACTTGGGCCTTTGTCCAAATTTTGGCCCATTTACCATTTATTCTGCCAATTTTCCCAATTTTCATCATTAAAATAAATAATATTCCCATATTCATTGATTTACAAATTCCAGGCCATTACATGGCTGATATCTAATTGATATCTGGCTGATCTGGCTGAATCATTGACACAACACATGTGTGCTGTCTTTCCAGCAAATACCGCTGGCAAGGCCTCGTCAGAATCAGCGAGGCCTCGCAGGCGTTCCTTACAGTAAAACTGCAAGCTATCTTTCCAGAATTACCTCTGGCGAGGCCTCATCAGAAGCAGCGAGGCCTCGCTGGCGTGACTTACTGCACTCCTTAAAACTGCTTATAAAATAAAAGTAAGGGGGTTGTTTTAAGTACCGAATACACACAGAAAAAACTCAGGAATAGGATTACAGTGTGTGATCAATCAGCCTACCCTCTAGACACCTTTCGTCATCATTCTTCTTAGTGAATGTTTGGGTAATCAATACCCCAATCCTAATGAAGAGCAAGGTGTTCATATAGGTCTATAAAACCAGTCATACCCTTGTCCCATACTGCTGTGCCAATAGTCATTTTGATGGAGCTAAACTAATGGAAAGGAGCACACAGATTCAGTAAAGAAGAAAGAACTTAAAGGAAAATGGTAAAGGCCCAAGGCAAGTATTTCTTCTTTGTTTTATTTCAAACATTGTAAAGTGGATTAGAACAGTGTGTTCGAACCACTCTAAAAAATAGATGTAGAGGATTAGACCGATTGGGTTGAACCTCTATAAAAAACCAGGTTGTACTATTTGGGTGTAAGACCCATACATAGTATATTTGGGATAGCCCTAGAGAGGGTGAGTCCAACAGTGGATGTAGGTTCAGGTTAACCGAACCACTATATATCGTTGTGCATGTGTGGTTTGTATTAATGGTTTGATTCATTTGTTTATCACTTGCACACACGTTTATTCCGCTGCACATATTGTTAAATCTGATTTATTTTTTAAAAGGGAACTAAAATTGAAAACCGACATATTCACCCCTTCTAAGTCGTGCATACTTCTAGTAACGGAATTTCAATTTGCATCAAGAGCCAGGTTACTCTGAGTTGGACTTAATCGTCCGAGTTGATCCTGTACTAGAATCATGTATAGAGGTGATAGTCACCCTGTTTCCAAACCTCCCTATTTTGACGGCTCTAATTATGCCTCTTGGAAGGCAAAAATGAAAAGCTTCTTTATATCTCTTGATGGAGCTGTATGGGAATCAATAGTAAGGGGTTGGGAACATCCTGTTATGGAAATCTATGAAAAATCAACAAAAGATGAAGCACGAAAATCTGTTCAACTAATCATTGGTACTAAATCTAAGGATTACTTTACCTGGACCGACATGGAAAAAACTCTATATATTGCAAACGGAAATACTTTAAATGCCATTAATTGTGCTGTCTCACCTGATGAGTTCAAGCGTATAATGACATGTGTGACAGCCAAAGATGCTTGGGACATCTTAGAGAGGACACATGAAGGAACCTCAGTTGTTAAAAGGTCTAAACTTCAAATCCTCCAGTCACAATTTGATAACATACGAATGGAGGAAAATGAAATGTTTATGGAGTTTTATTCAAAACTAAATGACATTGTAAATTCCATGTGGGCCTTAGGTGAAACAATCCCTGAATCTAAAATATGTACCAAAATACTAAGAAATCTGCCCAAAAATTTTAAGCCTAAGGTAGCCACCATTGAAGAATATAGAGATGTGTCTCTAATGAGGGTTGATGATTTGGTAGGATCCCTTCAAACCTATGAGCTTCACTTTGATGATGAAAAGCCTAAGAAAAAATCAATTGCTCTAAAATCTTCTCTAAAAACTAAATTTAAAAGGGATGAAGAATCTGATGACTCATAAAGTGATACAGATGAAGAGGTTGCCACTTTTGCTAAAAATTTCTTAAAACATTTTAATATGAGGAAAGAGAGAAGAAGACCTAATAAAGAAGACTATAGAGAATTCAATAAAAGTAAAACACATTTTTTAAAAGAAAAGTCAAAAGATAGATTTAAAAAAAAATCCAAGCCCAAAGAAACTCAATGTTTTAATTGTGATGGATATGGTCACTTTGCTAATGAATGTCCTTCTAAGAAGAGATTTAAAAAGAAAGCCATGACCACTATGGTGGAAGAAGACACATCACAATCTGAAAGTGAATCCGATGTGTCAATCCATGAAGATGTTGTTAAAACAAAAGGTTTTATTGCTTCCATCTCTTATGATCCTCAAAATGCTCCAAATGTTGAAAGTAATAGTGAAGGATCAGATAGTGAGGATGATGGCTTACAAGAAGCTTATAATGCTTTATTCTTAGAAAGCAAAGATTTAGCTAAAAGACTTGGTAAATCTAAAAATGAAAATATAAAATTGAAAAATCAATTAAAAATTGAAAAAGAAACATTTGAAAAAGACTTAAAAATTATTCAAGATGAAAATCTATGTCTTCAAGAAAAGCTCAAATTGGCTCAAGATGAAACTTTAAAACTAAAAAAAGATGAGTCAAAGATTAGAAGTGAAAAACAAAAACTGGAATTTGACTTAAATCAGTTAAGGAGTCACAAAATAAAATTTGAAGATAAATTTACTCAAGGGGAAGAAAAACTTGAAAAACTCTTAAGTATTGGAAAACATTTTGGAGATAAAACTGGTATAGGTTTTGATAAGAAATCTAACTCCAAAACTGTTTTTGTGAAAGGTGAGCATTCTTTTTCTAAATCTTCTAGTGTAACATGCTACTATTGTGAAAAGTTGGGTCACCTAAAGTTTGAATGTCCCTTAAGAAAGAAACATCACAAAGAGAAGTTCACTTCTGTCCAACCAAAGGTACATCATAGAAGGGACAATATCAGGCAAAATTTTGAAGGAAGAGATCAAAATCAGCTCTTAAATCAAATAGTAACAAATTTGCTAAATGAGTTTCTCAAACATAGAACTGACTCAAAGAATTTCAGCCCATCCCTCCGCCCATCTTCCTTCAATGCGAAATGGGTTCAGAAGGTGAGAGGGTGTGTTTAGGCCCCTTGATGTTTTCAGATCCTCCTTGTGCGTAATAGGAAAATGCTTTTTTTTAGGATTTGACAAATTGGTCGGTGGTGGATCTTTCTTAGTTTCAAATCTTGGTATAAGTGCTTATTTAAAACTGTTGTTTTGTTAAATATGTTTGTCCATGATATTATTGTGTAATACCCTTTGTCAATTTATGACAAAAAGGGGGAGAAAAATAGTACTAATGTTGAGGGGGAGAAATTTCAAAATCCCACCAAGTTGCCTATGTCTTTTGCAGGAATTTCTTTCTAGGCATCATTTCAAGGGGAGAAAAAGAAAAAGACGGAGAGAAGTGTTAGTGCAAGAAATTCAAGTCTTGATATGATCATTGTTTGAGTTATATTTTTTTAAGGACTTGTATTTCATTGTAAAGGGGAAATTGGTATAATTGGTAGATCTTAGGTTTTTGTCACAAAATTGACAAAGGGGGAGATTGTAAGTGCCCCGGTTCGTCCGAGTCACCCTTATTGTCAATTACGTGACTCAGTTGAACTTGCCTTGGATGAATAAGAAGATCTACTATGGAGTTGAAGCGTCTACACCGAATACGATATTGGCACACAGGTAAGTGAACCATAGGAGACCTTAGGCTATGTCATATACCTAGAAGTCAATTGGAAAATAAATTAAATACGTGACTTTCAGCCTCGAGGCCTCATGCAATCTGCCGAGGCCTCGCAGCCAGTTATGCTGAGCTGAGCTGAGTCTAGCTGACCCTGTGTCGAGCTGACTCAATCTCTTACAGTTTTAGAAAGTTAAAATCTGTGACTGTTTAATTGAGAGGTCATTATGGTAAATTTATTGGAAGCTTATTATGGTAAATAAAATTATCCACATGGTGAGATGGGTAATTATGGTAAATTGATTGGAAGCTTATTATGGTAAACAAATTTATCCATGGTGAGATGTTGCCACCTCTCTTAAGTTTGAATTTGAATATCCTTGGGGAGCTGTCCATAACAATTATGGAAAGGCTCCTCCGTGATTTATAATCCACCTTGCAATATTCTCATCAAGTCCTTGATATCTGGCTGAATGATTGACACAGCACATGTGTGCTGTCTTTCCAGCAAATACCGCTGGCGAGGCCTCGTCAGAATCAGCGAGGCCTCGCAGGCGTGACTTACAGCAAAACTGCAAGCTATCTTTCCAGAATTACCTCTGGTGAAGCCTCATCAGAAGCAGCGAGGCCTCGCTGGTGTGACTTACTGCACTCCTTAAAACTGCTTATAAAATAACAGTAAGGGGGCTGTTTTAAGTACCGAATACACACAGAAAAAACTCAGGAAAAGATTACAGTGTGTGATCAATCAGCCTACCCTCTAGACACCTTTCTTCATCATTCTTTTTAGTGAATGTTTGGGTAAGCAATACCCCAATCCTAATGAAGAGCAAGGTGTTCATATAGGACTATAAAACCAGTCATACCCTTGTCCTATACTGCTGTACCGATAGTCATTTTGATGGAGCTAAACTAATGGAAAGGAGCACACAGATTCAGTAAAAAAGAAAGAGCTTAAAGGAAAACGGTAAAGGCCCAAGGCAAGTATTTCTTCTTTGTTTTATTTCAAACATTGTAAAGTGGATTAGAACAGTGTGTTCGAACTACTCTAAAAAATAGGTTAGAGGATTAGACCGATTCGGTTGAACCTCTATAAAAAACTAGGTTGTACTATTTGGGTGTGAGACCCATACATAGTATATTTGGGATAGCCCTAGAGAGGGTGAGCCCAACAGTGGATGTAGGTTCATGTGAACCGAACCACTATATATCGTTGTGCATGTGTGGTTTGTATTAATGGTTTGATTCATTTGTTTATCACTTGCACACACGTTTATTCCGCTGCACATATTGTTAAATCTGATTTATTTTTTAAAAGGGAACTAAAATTGAAAACCGACATATTCACCCCTTCTAAGTCGTGCATACTTCTAGTAACGAAAATTCACAGACTAGACAAGGGCACCAGAGGCTGAACTTCGGGCCGGTAGTAGCAGATTTTACTGAGGTATTCCCAACAGTGCTCCCTAGTTTGCTACCCAAGAGGGAGATAGACTTTGAGATCAAGTTATATCCCAGCGCTGCTCCAGTACCATTGCCCCATTATAGGATGGCACCAGTTGAGATGACCGAGTTGAAGAAGCAGATTGATGAACTGCTCAGACTATGTTTTATTCGGAACAACACATCCGCATGGGGAGTCCCCAGTATTATTTGTGAAGAAGAAAGACGGTACCCTTCGGATGTGTGTGGACTACAGGAAATTGAACCAGCTGACTGTCAGGAACAAGTATCCCCTACCCAGGATTGATGATCTATTTGATCAACTTAGGGGTTCCTCTCACTTCTCCAAGATTGATCTGATGTCTGGGTACCATCAAATCCGGGTTAGGGAGGAGGATATAGAGAAGACAGCCTTCAGGATACGGTATGGCTTATATGAGTATGTGGTCATGCCATTTGGACTTACTAATGCACCGACTGTGTTCATGGACCTGATTAATAGGATATTCCGTCCTTACTTGGACCAGTTTGTGATTGTATTCATTGATGATATTCTGGTCTATTCCAAGAGTCAGGAGGAACATGCTGAACACCTGCGGATAGTGCTGGACACCTTGAGGAAGAACCAGTTGTATGCCAAAGCCAGTAAGTGTGAATTCTGGCTATCTGAAGTCAACTTCTTGGGGCACATTATATCGGAGGAAGGTATAGCCGTGGACCCGGCTAAAGTAGCGGCAGTGAGGGAGTGGAAAGCACCGACGAATGTGCCCAAGATCGGCAGTTTTCTGGGATTGGCCGGTTACTACAGGAAATTCATCATGGACTTCTCCATGATTGCAGCTCCACTTATTCGACTCACTCAGAAAGGAGTCAAATTTGAGTGGTCAGATCTGTGCAAGCGGAGATTTGAGGAGCTAAAGGAGAGGCTTACAACCGCTCCTATTCTGATCTTGCCGGAAAGAGGCAGAAATTATGAGGTATACTGTGATGCCTCAGGTGAGGGACTGGAGTGTACACTCAGTCAAGGTAATCGTCCGGTGGCGTACGGATCAAGACAGTTGAAAATTCATGAACGCCATTATCCCACACATGATCTGGAGCTAGCAGTAGTGGTCTTCACTCTCAAAAGCTGGAGACACTACCTTTATGGTGAGAAGTTTGAGGTGTTCTCAGATCACAAGAGCCTGAAGTACTTATTTGATCAGAAGGAACTCAACATGAGACAGTGCAGATGGATGGAATACCTAGCGGATTATGAGTTCGTACTTCGGTATCATTCGGGCAAGGCGAACAAGGTGGTGGATGCCCTCAGCCGCATGTCACATGCGACAGTAGCCAGCTTGATCAGGACGGAATGGGAGGTATTGAATACCATTAGAGAGTTTAAACTCTACCTCAATAATCATGGGACCATATATAACCTGATCATACAATCCAACATGGTCTCCGAGATGGAACGGGAGCAACGGACAGATCCAGAGGTGGAGGAGATATGGGCTAAGATGTCTACCGGTGAGGTTGACCAAGGCTGCGCATTTCCTTCCTGTCAAAATGACGGATTCATCTGAAACCTTGGGTCGAAGGTACATCCAGGATATCATCAGACTGCATGGTATTCCCCGGACCATTGTGTCAGACAAAGATGGCCGATTCACCAGTAGAGTATGGCAAGGCATGCAGTCAGCTATGGGGACCGACATATTGACTAGCACAACATTTCATCCACGGACTGATGGGCAGTCAGAGAGGACGATACAGACACTGGAGGATATGTTGAGAGCATGTATGCTAGACTTCAAGGACGGATGGGAGGATCATTTGCCAGTGGTGGAGTTCTCTTACAATAACAGTTACCAGGCAAGCCTCCAGATGGCTCCATTTGAGGTCTTGTATGGTAGGCCATGTAGATCACCAGTGTGTTGGACAGAGGCCGGTGAGCCTGCACTGATTGGACCCGAGTTGGTTGCGGAGACTACAGCGCAGATCAAATTGATATGGCAACACCTACTCACTGCGCAGAGCCATCAGAAGAGCTACGCCGACAAGAGGAGAAGGCTCCTCGAGTTTGAGGTAGGAGACTTGGTGTTCTTAAAAGTCTCACCAAGGAAGGGACACATAAGATTCGGGAAGAAAGGGAAACTGTCGCCTAGATTTGTAGGACCGTTTCCAATCCTGAAGGGGAGGGTAGCTTATCAGTTGGCGCTCCCTCCACAGTTATCATCTTTACATGATGTGTTCCATGTGTCCATGTTGAGGAAGTACAACCCCGATCCTTCACAAGTCCTAAGTGTGCAAGACGTCGATGTACAAAGCGACGTGACATGTGTGGAGAAGCCGATCAGAGTGATCGGGAGAGAACAAAGAGTGCTGCGGAACCGCGTTATTCAGTTGGCCAACGTGGTATGGGAACGACATGGCAATGAGGAAACCACTTGGGAACTTGAGTTAGAGATGAGAGCCGCTCATCCGGAGCTCTTTATATGAGCTGTTTTGAACCTCTACTTCGCTCGAATTTTCGGGACGAAAATTTCAAAAGAGGATTGTATTGTAATAGCCCCGAATTTTTAAATCAATGAATATGTGGCTATTATTTGTTTTAATGATGGAAATTGAGAAATTTAATGGAATAGATGGTAAATGGATCAAAATTTGGACAAAGGCCCAAGTATGGCCCAATGGACCATGGATTGGATTAAATTCATTTAAATGGTCAATTGGGCCAAGGATGGTCAAATTGGGCCCAATACCCATTTGGGACCCAATGGATCAAGATGATGTAAGCTCTAAGGTAAATGGGTAGGAGGTGAATGTAATTGGGTCATGGGCCCAATGGTGATCCAATTAGTTGGAATGGATTTAATAAAATTTAAATTACCTAAGTTAATGTTAATATGATCAAGGTGACATGGCCGAATGGGACCCACCTCCACCTCACCAAGTGAGGTGGCGTGTGGACCAAGGATTGGTGGGGCCGGCCACCATGGTTGACTTGATCAACCATGGGTGGAATAATGGAGAGAAATCAATTAGATTGAAAGGAGACTAAATGGGGATTAATTAACCTAAGTTAAGGATTTAATTAATTACATTAATTAAGTTGGCCAAATGGTCAAATGGAAGACCAAAACCACCTTATCACAAGACACGAAAAACGTTGGCTAAGGTGGTGGTTTATCCCAACCACCACCACTAAACACATTAGCCCATGTTGGTTGGTGAGAGAATTAATAGTTGAGTGTAGTCTAAGGAACCAAAAGAAGATGGTTTTCAACTCATCTTTCAAATCCCACTCTTATCTCACTCTCTTCCTCTCTTTCTCCCTCTCATTTCTGTCCCCCACACTCAAGGAAGGAAGAAGAAAACTAAGGAGAAAAGAAGAAGAAGACTTAGAAGAAGAGAAGAAAAAACTCAAAACATAAGCCACCACTCCAAGATCAAGGCTTAGTATCTTCTTTCTCACCATCTCCTCCTCTCCCTCTCTCAAACACACCCCATGTTGGCCGAACCCAAGCATTGGGGATACCATTGATCAAGCTCATCTTGGCCGACCAACCAAGGAGAAGAAGAAGGAGAAAGGCCAAGGAGTCTAAGAGGACAAAGAAAAGTCGGAGGAGCCGTCGGATTGTAGGTATCTCTAAACAAGATATTAAGTTTTTATGGTTTAAAATTGGAATCCATTTCTTAGATGGTGGCCAAAAATATCATGGGCCTTGGATTTAAAATCCATCCAAAAGATGAAGTGAGAAATGGACAAAATGGGAAGGGGAGATTAAGAAAAATAAATGGATGTATAAAGGACATTATGTATTAATTAAGCATGGATGTATGTAATTTTTGGAAAGAACCATGGACCATAGGGTTCGGCCATGTAGTATGACCGAACCCCATGGTAGGTGATTAAGTGATTTTAATGAGGTTATAAAGAATGGAAGCCATGGAGGATGATTTATGATTGTTAGGGTTTTAATGATTAAATGTGGCAATTTTTAAAGGAATTGTAAATGAGGAAATTTATGGGAGATGTGAATGATTTTTAATGGCCTAAAAAGGCATGGATGAGGATGAACCCTATGGTAATGTAATGGTGGTTTTAAATGGGTTTAAAAGGATGGAGAACATGGAGTAATGTATTAATGAATTGGAGGCTTAAAAGGGTCAAATGTTTGTAAAATTTAAAGGGATCTTAGTGAAGAAAATCATGGAAGGTATTAATGATTTTTAATGGCCTCAAAGGTGGTAGAGGAAGATGAACCATGAACCATGGGTTCGGCCATGGTGTATGGCCGAACCCTATGGTGATGTATTTGGAATTTTAATGGGTGTAAAATATGAAAAAAATAATGGAGAATATTGGTAGCCTTGATGGACCCAAAAATATACTTAATGATGATTTAAAATGGTGATTTAAAGGTATGATTTAGACCCCCTCATGGAGGGACATATTTTGAATCTTAATGTGGTAAATAGGCCTAAGAAAATGGGTAAAAGACATCATGGGTTCGGCCATGGTGTATGGCCGAACCCATGACCCATTTTACAAGCCAATTGATGGGCTAAGTATGGACCTAAGTATGTGATTAACTAATGGGATTAGGGTAATTAAGTGGCTGATTTTTGATGATGTTGTGTCATGGCTAATGAGTCATTAAAGGATCCAAGTCTATGGATCAATTATGGGCCTCAGAATGGAGGAATGAAATGAGAACTTAACCATGGAGGAAGAGTGGCAAAACCGTAAATAATTGCCAAATTCAAGAACCATGGGTTCGGCCATGGTACATGGCCGAACCCCATGGGAGATGATCATGGACTTAGGGGCTCTAAGTAACAACCTTATGTGTGATTAATAAAGCCTAGGGTGCTGGTTTTTAGACCCATGTAATTAAAATAATTAATGGATTAAATGGGACCCACAAACCTAGTTAGTGAGGTTCGGCCATGGTGTATGGCCGAACCCCGCTAAGGTATGATTAATGGATTTAAATGGTTTAAAACATGGGCTGATTATTCGTATCTAATAAGGTATCGGATATTGCAAGCGGTGCGCGTATCGTTGACCGGATTATCGGACGGAAACGTAAGAGGACATTAGTCGGTATTCGGTAGGATTCCAACCTTATTGTAAGCCGTGATTATGTGTGTATGGATGCTTTATTAATTTATTTTAGTAATCATGTGATATGTTTATGATGAGTTTTTAGACTATGATTTATATATAATATATGACAAATTGCAAGGCAATGAAATATATGTTAAGGTTATGAATTCTATATTAAGGCTATGACTTATATATATAACATAGCATAATGCATCTACATCTCATGCATGGCATGGGCGGGAAAATAATGAATTCGGAGTCCATGCTCCGTTGGGGCGACCGAGAAGCAAACATGGGGATAGCCTGAGGTGCTATAACCGGAGTCCATGCTCCGTCAGGGCGACCGAGAAGCAAACATGGAGATAGCCTGAGGTGCTATAACCGGAGTCCATGCTCCGTCGGGGCGACCGAGAAGCAAACATGGGGATAGCCTGAGGTGCTATAACCGGAGTCCATGCTCCGTCGGGGTGACCGAGAAGCAAATATGGGGATATCTTGATTTTGTTGAGATATAACCGGAGTCCATGCTCCGTCGGGGCAACCGAGAAGCAACCATGGGGATACCTTGAGGAGGCTTTGCCATTAAAGGGGATATTATATATGATTGGAAAAAGGACATTGTACAACGGTGAGGATGATGGGTGGGACTCATGACATAGACACCCATGGCATGGCATTGATTTTATGGTTTTCATTATATTATTATCTATGTGCTTGTTATCACTAATCCATGTGTTAGCCCTACTCGGAGTCCTACTGGGCGCGTTGTCTAACGCCCTACTTCTACCCTTGCTGATGACGCATGAGATGGCGGAAACGAAGAACGAGGATGGGAGCCAAGCTTAGGAGCTTGGGGAAGCGAGCTACTTAGTTTATTTAAGTTTTATTTTGGAAATGTAATTTGAGTAGTGTAGCTCGTCGGACTGTATAATTTATATTTCTTACTATGGTTTGGACTTTACTTTTGGATGTTATCATTTTTAGGTAATCTAGTATTTAAATGATGTATCTTCCCTGCTATCTAAAATTTGTAGGATAGTCTCTATTATGATTCTGCACTTAGTTTAATATTCCGCAAGCTTACTTCTACGTGTGAACCGTTCTTCGTGGACTTAGTTTCACCCACATGTAGGGTTGGCCAGTTTAGGGCCGGGCTTTAGAAGCTCGGACTTAACTCGCGTCGTGACGTCCCGCACCTTTGTCACTCTTCTTTTAAAAAAAAATAAAAAATTAGACTCTGATTTTAGTGAAAAAGGGACGGGCGTTACACTTCTCAGCACACATCACTTTGCATGTTGATTATCTTATTTTACACATTGAGCACAAGCATCGATAATCAAGAAATATGCAAAGGGATATAAACTTAGTGTGATCGTTTAAAGAAATTATAAACAATTTATCAAACTAAACAAATCTCTTGATTAATATCCGTTGCACTTATACTCAAAAGAATCAGGAAATTTGTAAACACCATGGAAACTGGGACTGATCTATTCACCCCCCTTTAGGGTCAATCATTCTAACTCCCAAAGGGAAGTTTCACCACTATTAAAACAATATAGCCTCAGGACGATGCAATCACCAACCCACGATCCATCGCCAATGGATGAGTACCATCAATTATGGCACACGATCAATCGTGGAGTGACCGTTTTTGAAACGTTGGATTGCATTTAATGCACAATGATAAGTCCATAAATTTTACATATTTTACACCTAAAATTATTAGTGTTAGTATCTCATATTAATTAATTTTATCTAATTAGTGTGTTTTGTGTGTTTTTTGGATAGGGTATTTTCTAAACCTAAAGATGGCCTAATTAGGTAAACTTGATGGGTTTTCTCAGCTTAGACTATACTCAGAATAATGGAATTAAAAGCGGCATGTATCTCAAAAGGTTGTGGAAGAACTCAAAGATACCACTTGCCCAGTGGCCATTCAGTGGTTGGTTGAGCTAGTTGTTTATTGGCACTTAAATATGTAACACCCTGAAAGTTTAAGACTTATAGATCAAGGTGATTAACCATTGATCGAGATTAAGGGTGACTTAATTAAGTAACTAAGAGGGATTAAACATGATTTAATCAGGTTATTAAATTAATTTAAGAATATCTAATGAGATGGATCTTAATGAATAAAAATTAACTAATGAAATTGTGCCACGTAAACGATGATGTGGCGAGAGGAGGTGAAGTGGTTGCCACATGGCAAGATGATACCCTCAACCACCATCACCTTTGCATTAAATGCAAGGCTAATACTACACTCCACCACCACCCACCCTCTTTGACTAAAGAGGAGAGAGAAATGAGCAACGACGCATTCCTCTCTCATTCTCCTCTCCATCGACTCCTCTCTTTTCCTCTCCATGCGGCACTCTCCTTCCTTTCTCCACGTCCATTACCAATGCCTTAAGAAAAAAATAAAAGAGAGAGATAGAATATCTGAAGTAAAAGGAGCTTTCCTCTCCTCCTCTCCACCACTCGGTGGTACCCTCCTCTTCCCTCTCCTCTTCCCTCTCCTCTCTTCTCCATCTTCAAAACCAAAGGAGATAAGGAAGAAGAAAGATCCGAAAGCAAGGGAGAAAAGAAAGAAGAAAATAAGCAAGGAGAAGCATCAAAACCACGAATTTGGGCTCTTCATTGAATGAGGAAACTCAGATCTAAAGCTCCACACCTACTCACAACGAAAATCCCCCAACTTCAAAGGTATGTAAAATGTAGTTGATTTATACAATGAAAATCTCAATGGGATGGAATAGGGCTAGATAAATCATGTTAGGAGAGACTTAGAAGTAGTATAAAAACAACATGGGTTGAAGAAAATCGAAGTGGGGAAGACATGCAAAATCTAGAAATAATCACATCTGTCGTGACCCACGACTCATTACCAAAAGGCGATGGGTTGTGGGACAGCAAGACAATAGATCACCGTAGGCGATGCATTGCCCTAGAAAACTGAACAATCCAAGGCGAAGCATCGTATACTCACGATAGGTCTAGAGGCTCCAAGCGATACATCGCCAAATGATGATAGGATCGGTAAAAGATGGGAAAAAAATAGAGCAGGAATAATACCATGTCTCGCGATGGATCGTGGTGACGACACATCGCGAGAAGGTCCAACGATGCATCGCCAGATGGCGATGGGTCATCCCTATCCAAACTCAGATTTTCCATTTAAGTTCGAATGTTCCGGGACCCAATCCTCCTGTTCAAGTGTGATTCCTAAACACTAGTTAAGACCCTTATAAGTCTAAATTAGTAGGGCAAGTAATCAAATTAAAAGGATTATGCATGATTATGATTAGAGACCTATGTTTATGTGTGGAATTGAAAAGAATGTTATAGTTTCGCAAGATTCAGTGGGTGATACACAAAACAAGTCTTGGGATTCACTTAGGCTTTAAGTGGGCTTCAAATGATTAACCCTTAGACCTGGACCTATACATACATAAATGTAATTAGAAGATTCTTGCATGATAATGACACAAATATTATGTGTTGACACATGTATTTAAACATAGAATCGAGAGTATCCCCGACATTGTACGGACTAGTTCAAGGACCAAATTTCTCCACCGATCATCTCCATTCAAGTAGGTTTTCCTACATCTTTGAAGTACCAAGTGATAATATAAATATATGCTTGAATAAAAGTTGTATGATTTCTTTTGAAAGCATGTTTTGAGGAAGAGTAGTTAATGCGTACTTTTGAGTATGGAAAAATGTAAATTGTTCTATACTTGATAGAATGGATTTGACATCATTTCATAGCCATGTGTTTCATGCATTTGCATGAGATGGGAAAAGCATGCACCGAAACAAAGGGATGACATACTTTGATCTTGAAAAGATATTTATATACATATGAATTGATTAACCATTTATTTGGCCGCGCCCATGAACACAAATTATGGCATACTAATTGGGAAGAATGCTCCAGGGTCAGTAGAAGTCCCAAAACCTGCGTAGGAGTATAGGTGTGTAGCACTTCCCCTGTAGTCCTGGTTAAATGCTAGTATTGGGTAGTAGCTCCCAGCTGGTGCCTCGGGAAAGTTACGGACATAAATGACCAATGTTTATAACCGTTGAATGAGAAAGATAGATGGACCAATGCATGGGGCATGGACAGATGTGCATCAAATTCATGTCAACATGGCAACATGCATCAAGTTGAATTCGAAGTACATTTGAGAATGCTATGATTTCATGTACAACAAAGAGAAATCATAGAAGAGAAGGAAAATGATTTGCTACATACTGAGAAAGAGGAAGGCTAAGCTGACGGTGAGGAAATAGAATAAGAAAATCTGCTTGTACTGTGTGATTGAGAATAAAAGGAGATACAAAAAGAAGATTAAATAGAGGAATGATCGAGTTTAGAATACAGTGGCCGATTGAATTAAGAAATGAAAGAATAAGATGAGGAAAGGTTCCACACAGTGATAAAACTTAGCAACCCATGTTATTATAAACTGGGCACCGCACAACAGAGGGGTTGGCCCACACAGGACAACACAGTGGAGAAGGTCGAGACAGTGGCTGGAGCGCTTGGAAGCTTCGACGTCAATCAGGTTATATTTTTCATGTTTGTTTTAATTTTTTCATGATGTTTCGCTAATTTTTAGTACTGAGGTTGAAAAGGAAGCCCCATTAATGAAATAATGTTCTTTTATTCGTTTATTTAATTCCATATATGTGTGTTTGATTATTTATGATTTTGACTTCATTAGATTAATTAAATATTAATTATTTTTACCATTAATATCATGTATTTTTGGTAGTTAATAATATTATTAAAAAATTAATTAAAGGCTTGGCATTCTAAGTGATAAGAAAGTAAAACTCTTTGATTCATTGTTTTCTTTAATTTTAATTTAAATACACTGGATGCTTAGATTAGTCCCTTTGATCTATTGTCTTTTGAATTAAGATAGGATACATTCAACGCTTAGAATTTACACTTTTAAGTGAAGGAAAATCAATTTTTGAACACCATATTTATGCACTTGAAAGGTTTAAATCTTTAAAAATTGGGAATTAATAAATAAATAATTGGAAGATTATGGATTTAATGGTCGTGGAATCCTGATACCTTAGTAATTCCTCTCATATTTAATCTCCATTTTTAGTTGTTTTAATTAATTTTGAAATTTCAATTCAATCATTCTCCTTAAAAATTGTTAACGAGGTTAAGGTTAAAATATTAGGCTTTTTAATTTGTTTTCCCGTTCATTCTAAAATCAAGTCCTTGTGGGTTCGATTTCGCACTTGTATATCTCTATACTCCAAGCCGAAAATCAGGGTCTTTGGGTCAACACATGGATTAGTATAACAAAAACACATAGTTATAAATAATATCAAAACCATGCAAGTCAACGCCATGCCATGGGTGTCATATGCCATGAGTCCCACCAATCATCCATATCACCATCACATAGTATCCTCTTGATGGAAAATGCACATCAGGGTATCCCCACTGTATGCCTTATCGGACGCCCCGAACGGAGCGTGGACTCCGGTTACAATTCCAACATAATATCCCTCTTGATAGATAATGCACATCAAGGTATCCCCACCTTTATTTATCGAACGCCCCGACGGAGCGTGGACTCCGGTTACATCTCCAATTATAGTACCCCTCTTGATGGATAATGCACATCAAGGTATCCCCATGTTTGTTTATCGGTCGTCCCGACGGAGCATAGACTCCGGTTACAATTCAAACATAATATCCCTCTCTTGCGCTTGTGAGTAAATATAAATTTAAAACTTTTTATTGCAAAACAAGCAATGGTCATATTGGTGGAGAATCTTTTTGAACCACCACGATTGCATCGTGAGGACAATTAAACGTCCGCGTCGAAAATTTCGAGCTATCTATTTACATTCTGGATTTTGTTGAGGGTGAGAGCTTTCACTTGTGCTGAGAAAATTTAAAGAAAATCTTTGAGACTCCACACGCCCCTAACACTCTCTCTAAAGTTCATTTGTGGAAAAACTTTTAGAGATCCAATCACCCTTGTTGATTGAGATTAAGAGAGAAAAAAAATCTAGATCTAGGATTCAAACTTGTACATCTACAATACTAGGAACCCTCTCCCTATCTTGTGATTGCTCCATACAAAGGTACATCTTCATCATCAACAAGATCAAAGGGAGAGGTCTTCAAGAAACACAACTTCATCAAAGCTTGATCTTCAAAGACAAGTGTTTCTTTGTGTTTTTATTTTCAAACATCATTTGTGAAGTGGACTAGATCATTGGATCAAACCATTATAAAAAATAGAGGAATAAGGATGTAGACCGGTGTCGGTTGAACCTTTCAAAATTAGGATTGTGTAGGTGAAATTACTATACTATTAGTGAGGGTGTAATTCCCCACTTAGTGAATTTGGGAGAGCCCAAGATTGGGTGAGTCCAACAGTGGATATAGGTTTATTAAACCGAAGCACTATAAATTTGGTGTCCATTTGTTTGATATCATGTTTGTGTGAATCTGAAATTAATTGGCACATCTCTTGTTCACACAACACATGTAACGCCCGCCCCTTTTCACTAAAATCAGAGTCTATTTTTTTTTTTAAATATTAAGAGTGACAAAGGGCGCGGGACGTCACGACGCGAGTTAAGTCCGAGCTTCTAAAGCCCGGCCCTTAACTGGCCAACCCTACGTGTGTGTGGAACTAAGTCCACGAAGAACGGTTCACACGTAGAAGTAAGCTCGAGGAATATTAACTAAGTGCGGAGTTATAATAGAGTCTATCCTACAAATTTTAGATAGCAGGGAAGTGACATTCATTAAATTACTAAAATAATTCAAAAACATAATGTCCAAAATAAAATCCAAACCATAGCAAGTAATCTGAAATATTACAATCCGACGAGTTAAGCTACTCAAATTACATTTCAAAAAATAAATTTAAATAAACTAAGTAGCTCGCTTTCCCAAGCTTCTACGCTTGGCTCCCGTCTCGTCCTTCGTTTCCGCCATCTCCTACGTCATCAGCTAGGGTAGAAGTAGGGCGTTAGACAACGCGCCCAGTAGGACTCCGAGTAGGGCTAACACATGGATTAGTGATAACAAGTACATAGGTAATTATATAATGAAAACTATAAAATGAATGCCATGCCATGGGTGTCTTATGTCATGTGTCCCACCCATCATCCATACCATCATGATGCCATATCCCCCTTGATGGAAAAACCTCATCATGATATCCCCATGTTTGCTTCTCGGTCGCCCCGACGGAGCATGGACTCCTGTTATAGCACATCAGGCTATCCCCATGTTTGCTTCTCGGTCGCCCCGACGGATCATGGACTCCGGTTTCTTTATTTTCCCGCCCATGCCATGCATGAGATGTAAATGCATTATGCTATGTAATATATATAACTCATAGCCTTAACATATAATGCATAACCTTAAAATGTAATTCATATCATTAACATATAATTCATAGCCTTAAAACCCATCATAAGACAAATCATATAATTATCAAAATAAATCAAAGGAACCATCACATAATCCATGGCTTACAAAAAGGTAGGAATCCTACCAAATACCAACTAGCGTCCCTTTACATTTTCGTTCACAAATCCTGGTTACCCAAACGCGCACCGTTTACGATGTCCGGTACCTTATTACATATGAATAATCAGCCCATGTTTTTAACCATTTAAGTCCATTAATCATACCTTAGCGCGGTTCGGCCATACACCATGGCCGAACCTCACTAACTAGGTCTGTGGGTCCCATTTAATCCATTAATTATTTTAATTACATGAGTCTAAAAATTAGTAACCTTAGACTCCATAAATCAGAAATTAAGACTATTACTTAGAGCCCTTAAATCCACAACATCCCCCATGAGGTTCTGCCATGTACCATGGCCGAACCCATGGTTCTTGAATTTGGCCATCATTTACAGTTTTGCCACTACCCTTCCATGGTTAAGTTCTCATTTTATTTCTCCATTCTTAGGCCCATAATTGATCTATAATCTTGGATCCATTAATGACTCACCAATCATGAGATACAACCATTAAAAATCAGCCATTATCTTAACCTAATTCCCATTAATTAAAGCATATGCATAGACCTTAATCTTAGCCCATCAATTGGTTCACAATTGGGTCATGGGTTCGGCCCTGTACCATGGCCGAACCCATGATGTCTCTTCCCTATTTTTTCTTGGACCTAATCACAACATTTAGGTCCACCATAAGTCCTTCCATGAAGGGGTTTAAATCACACATTTAAACCATCATTCTTAATCATACTTGAGTCCATTAACTTAGCCACATTCCCATTTATTTTTCATGGTTTCCAAAAATACTTAATCCATCAAATCTTCCCATGGGGTTCGGCCATGATGGTCCATGTTTTACAACTATTTTCACCTCTTTAAACATTACTTACTACACTTAAAAATCCATTTAAAACTATCAACATTCTTAATCATTTTTCCATCTTTCCATATTTTATACCCATTAAATTTACCAACACATTACCATAGGGTTCATTCCCATCTACCGTTCTTTTTGAGGCCATTAAAAAATCATTTTCATCTCCCATGATTCTCTCATTTAAAACCCCTTTACAAAATCACTAACATTTAATCATTCAAAATCTTTAAAACCATTAATCATATTCCATGGTTTCCATTCTTCAAGACCTCATTAAAATTCTTAATCACCTACCATGGTTTTAATCCTAAAAATCCCATTAAACATTCCTTGATTACCTACCATGGGGTTCGGTTCGACCATACTACATGGCCGAACCCTATGGTCCATGGTTCTTTCTAAAAAAATCATCACCTCTCCATGTTTAAATAAAATTTTAATACATAATACCCTTAAAGCATCCTTTATTTTTTCTTAACCTAATTTACCCACTTTGTCCATTTTTCACTTCATCTTTGGATGGATTTGAGATCCAAAGCCCATGATGTTTTGGCCACCATTAAATCCAAGAAATGGATCCCAAATCTTAAACCTTAAGAAAATCTAACCTCTTATTTAGAAATACTTACAGATCCGACGGCTCCTCCGACTTTTCTTTCTCCTCTTGGATTCCTTGGCCTCCTTTTTTCTTCTTCTCCTTTGTTGGTCGGCCAAGATGTGCTTGACCCAGTGAAAAACTCCAATGCTTGGTTCGGCCAATGATGGAGTAGATTAGAGAGAGAGAGAGAGAGAGAGAGAGAGAGAGAATGGGAAAACTATCCGAAGGTCTTGGTCTTGGAGTGATGGGCAAGCTTGAGCTTCTTTCTTCTCTTTTTCTCTTCTTAGTTTTTTCTTCTTCTTTCCTTCTTAGTGTGGGATGGTTTTGGAGAGAGCAAGAGAGGGAGAGAGTGAAAGAGTTAGATGGAAAGAGATGGAGAAATGAGATGTATCTATCCCATTTTGGTTGAGTGACATACACTCCACCATTAATTTCTCCCAACAACCAACATGGGCTAACGTGCTTAGTGGTGGTGGTTGGAATAAACCACCACCTTAGCCAACGTTTTTGGTGTCATGTGATAAGGTGGTTTTGTTCTTCCATTTGACCATTTGACCAACTTAATTAATGTAATTAATTAAATCCTTTACTTAGGTTAATTAATCCCCATTTAGTCTCCTTTCAATCTAATTGATTTCTCTCCACTATTCCACCCATGGTTGATCAAGTCAACCATGGTGGCCGGTCCCACCAATCCTTGGTCCACACGCCACCTCACTTGGTGAGGTGGAGGTGGGTCCCATTCGGCCAGTCACCTTGATCATATTAACATTAACTTAGGTAATTTAAATTTTATTAAATCCATTCCAACTAATTGGATCACCATTGGGCCCATGGCCCAATTACATTCACCTCTTACCCATTTACCTTAGAGGCTTACATCATCTTGATCCATTGGGTCCCAAATGGGTATTGGGCCCAATTTGACCATCCTTGGTCCAATTGACCATTTAAATGAATTTAATCCAATCCATGGTCCATTGGGCCATTGGGCCATACTTGGGCCTTTGTCCAAATTTTGATCCATTTACCATCTATTCCATTAAATTTCTCAATTTCCATCATTAAAACAAATAATAGCCACATATTCATTGATTTAAAAATTCTGGGCTATTACAACACAATCCCATCTTGATTAACTTTGTCATTCCACTTCATTAATTTGTGTTAATCAAGAAATTTATTAATGAATAAAATAATTGGGGATTGCTCTATTCACCCCCTGTAGACAATCAGATTCTAGCACTCGGAAACTTTCAATTGGTATCAAAGCCTCGTGCTCCTTATAAGGATTTAACCATCCGAGTTGATCCTTGTGCTACAACACCTCATGGATGCCAAAAAATTCATATATTATTTTCTTCAATTTGTGCACTCTATCTGGATATTGTTGAAAACAAAAATAGAAATTTTGGCATCCTATGACGATAATGTTTGGACTTCCATTCAAAATGAATTGTTGGAAACTATTTCCATGGGAGATCCAAACACCATATCTTGTCTAGATACTTGTTATCTTGTAGATATCCTTGCTTCTTTGAATCCTATGACATGACTCTCAATTGCAATCAAGAAAAACGTGACGCATCGAAGGAAGATTTAGAGTATACAATGGGAAAATTGGAGACTGCTACAAACATGGAGAATCCTAGTGGAGGTAAACCTTTAAATATTTTTGTTGCTTCAATAAAATCTAAACCAAAGGAGTCAAGTAATGAATCAGAGGATGAGGACAATCCTGATGACCTCCTTGAATCGTATAATGCTTTGTACCTTGAGAGCATGGAATTGGGTAAAAAAAATCCATAAACTTAAAAATGAGAATGCCAACCTTTCAAGCCAACTTGAAATTGAAAATGAACAATCTCTTCAAGGCAGATTAAACTCATGTGAAAATAATTTCAACAATCTCTTGGAAGTGAAGGGATGCCTTGAAGACTAAATCTTAATTTTGAACTTAGATTTGGAAAGGTTGAAACATCACAAAACTCAATTTCAAGATAAATTTACTCAAGGTGAGGAGAAATTAGAAAAAACTCCTAAATTCTAGGAAGAAGTATAAGGATAAATCTGGACTTGGTTACAATGAGAAACATGAAAACAAACCAAGAAATCCTATCACTTTTGTCAAAAGTAAATCCTCCATTCTCTCAAACAAAATGTGATATTATTGTGGAAAACATGGTTATTTTAGATTTGAGTGCCTCCCTTAGAAAAGGTCATATGAGAAAGGATTCCCTGATCACTCATTCCAAAATTGGAAATCTTGAAAGGAAAAAGAGAAGTGATAACTCAAGCAATGTTGCCCTCAATAAAAAATTAAAAAATATTCTTAAATAATTGGGGAGCCTAAACCTCAAAATGATCAAGGGGAAGACATACTTCAAATCTGGCCAACAAGTCCATCAAACGCCCTTGAGTGCTCCCTCTTCTTATGAATGGGTTCCAAACTCAAAAAGCCTCATGATTCATACGGCCTTGAATGTTGAAAGGTAGTCCAAATGGTATTTGGATAGTGGATGCTCTCGAAATATGACAGGTAATAGCTCATATATGTCAGATTTGGTTGATTACAATGGTGGTTCAATTGTATTTGGTGATGGCAATATAGCAAACATGATTGGGAAATGTAATTTGAATTTGTCATCATCAGCTGTGATTAATGATTTTTTCTCATTGACCGTCTTAAACTTAGCTTGTTTAGTATATCTCAGTTGTGTGTTAAAAATCAAGAAGTTATAGTCTGGAAAATGGATTGTAAAGTTTACTCTAAAGAAGGTAAAGTTATGGACGATGTGTGTATACCATGTATGTTTTTGAAAAAAAGAGGGAAGTTTTCAAAAAAAAAAAAAAGAATTTTTGGAAAATGTCTCTATCTGGTATGGCGACATATCGCATGTGTACGATGCTTGGACAAAACGATCAATCGTCAAGTGACGATGCATCGGCCATGGGTAGATATGGACTTAAGAAGAAAATACAATTCTGAGTCATGGTAACAGATCGCCAGGAGATTTTGCATCGGCAGGAAGACCAATCGTCAAGGACGATGTATCGTCCATGTCGAACAACAGTTGTTTAAGTTAAACCCTTGCTTTTTCTGAAGTACATTCTCTTTGCCTCTCTTCGATCGTCTTCTCCAAAACCCTCTTCTAACGACGAATGGTTGTGACCTAGCTTCCCACGATCATTCCTCCATCGGATCTCTCTCCTGAATACACTAGAGAAAAGCTCTATTAGTTCCCCGGCTTGGTTGAGTCCATGTTTGTTAATTCCATGACTCGAGAAAAAGCACTTGCCAGAAACTTGAAGACTCAAGATGATCAAGGAAGAAGATCATGCTCCCATAAGCTCAAAGCTCATCGTAATGGCAATCACAAAAATAGGTATTAGGCTATAAATGACTTTAGGTGGTACCCACACCTAATAGATGACCATTCATAGGATTAGTTGAAAAAATGGTAAAACCATAAAGAAGCCTAGAGAGGAAGCTGGACAGTGAAATAGAAGCGAACGTGGAAATATGAATTAAAGTTCACTGTTAGCTCGACAAGTCGATCTCACTGACCCCTCGGTGGAGACAGGATAGTCCCATAGTGTTCAAGGACTAGTCAGCCAGATTGACATAGGTTCTAAATCATTGAACGGTCTTTCTGGGAAAGCCTTTAACCGAGAGTCTCGTATGCACTGACCCCTAGGTGATGAACTTAAACTACCCCTCGTGGTCGACGACTCATTGGTATAAAACTAGTGAGTTCTGGACTATGAACTCATGAGGGCTCTTGATAAAACAGACATATCGGTATTCAAGACCGATTGAGAGTAACAGGACCGACCCATCGGTAAAGGGTGACAAGTCGGTCTGGGTAACAGGTTTCTAGACTAGAAACTACAGTCAGCATGTTTTTGCCCCAGACCGAGCCACTCGTATGGACCGATCTATCGATGCCATGACTCTCGACCCATCAGCGACACTGAAAAATAATTATGTCGTCGGGAGTGCATTTAATGCGCAATGGTCGGGTGTTTGAACGGTAATAAATATGAACACCGACCTATCGGTGCCACCGACCTGTCGGTCCTGGACAATCAAGAAGACCGTTAAGACTCCTCTATAAATATGAGTGTTGTGTGATCGTTTTACTATCTTCCTTAAGCTGAAAAGAGTTATACAGTCTAAGGAATGATCAACACTCTTGTGAGAAGAATCATAAACAACCAATCTATTGATTGAGCTTGAAAGTGAGAAAGAGAGGAGGAAAGGAACATCATAAACAACTAATCTACGGATTGAGTTTGCAAATGAGAAAGATATAAACTAGGAAAGCTTTGGTTGAACCAAGTTTCCTTGGCACCCTGAGATTGTGATTGCTACACAACGGCTGCAAGAAGGAGTGTCAGCATACATTGGGTGAGATCTTCAAGAAGCACACATCAGTGAGAAAGAGCTTTAAAGTCAAGTGCTTCTTTGTTCTAATTTGGTCCTTTTCTTCTTCCGGGAAATAGTGATCTAGAAACGTCGCTGAGAATTGCTCCCAGGTCATAGTTGTCCTTTCCCTTTCTGGCATAAATGCCTGCTGTTTCTCCAAATCTTCACACTTTGTTTTCTTTTGTTTCTGAGGAAATCTCTAAATTCTCGTTGTTTGTTTCTCAATGTGGGGATATCAGGGGAGTGCATCCTACTTTGCTATGTTTGGTATGTCCAGTTTTGATGACTGTACTTTACTTTGCTATCTTTCATTGTCGATCTCAGATTGATTGTTCAGTCTGAGTCAATCGAAGTAAATTAATCCGGCCCCCAGTCAGCGGACTCGGAAGAGTCGGTCAGTTGGGATTCTTATCTGTCAGTGAGACATGAAACCGTCTTAATCTTACTTCGATGATTCAACTTCCCGTTTCGCTCTGATACCAACTATAACGGCCCGCCTTTTTCGAGATTCAGAGTCTAATTTTTTTTTTTAAAATAATAATATAATAACACCGGAAAAGGGCCGACGGCGTCACGACGCAAGCTAAGTCCAGACTACCCAAGTCCGACCCTTAACTGTCCACCCTTGTGTGCATGGACTAAATCATGAATAACAATCCACACATGGAACTAAACAAGTTATGCGGAATAAAACTAACCATTTGCGGAAATAAACTGAATAGATAGCATGTTCAAGTCTCATTATTAAAACTACTTAAACCAAGATCCATTGTCCAAAACTATAAACAAACCATAGCAAAGGTATCAACTTATTACATGTCCATAAAATGTAATTCAAAAGACAGTAACATATAGAATCATTCCAACATTCAAGCGCTTAAGCTTGGCTCCCCTCCTGGTCCTCGACCTTCTCTTTCCCTTTTCCTGCATTATCCTCTAAGGATAGAATTAGGGCGTTAGATCAACGCGCCTAGTAGGTTTTCTGATCGAGGCTACCACATGGTTAATATATAAAACATGCATATATCATAGTACATGATCATCAATAAAACATCTGAAAACAATGCTATGTATGTAAGTGCATATGTAATTAGTCCCACCCATCACAAGTATACATAGCTATCACTTGACGGGATTCTCACGTCAAGGTAATCAAGAGTAATCCACATTTCCTCTGAATAGAACTCTTATGTCAAAGTAAGCCAGAGTACTCCACATTTCCTCTGTATAGAACTCTCATGTCCAGATAATCTAGAGTACTCCTCATTTCCTCTGGATAGGACTCTCATCATTAAGTTGTTCCATAATCATCACCCCATGCCATGCATTAGATGTCAATGTATATATATGTCATTTGCAATATATCTCATCATTCAAAACCCATTTAAAACATAATACAATAACAATATAACTCATAAAAACCATGATAAAACCAATTATAAAAGTGGTTACAAGTAGGTAGGAAACCTACGAAAACTTCGTTTAAGTGTCCGTTCCTTTCAAGCTTTACACGATCACGACTCGGACGCCGTTCAACTTCCGTTCCCTTGTTTATACAACAGTAAGTTAATACTTAATCTTCTTGATTTCTAATCAAGTCTAGATTCCATAAATCATCTTGTGGGGTTCGGCCATACTCATGGTCGAACCTCACCCACTTTAATTTGATCTCTTTTATTTTGGATTAACACCATCCAAACAATTTATTGAAAACCTTAATCTACTAACCATAATTTGGTGGGGTTCGGCCATACCACATGGCCGAACCTCCCAATTTTGGTTTGAGCCCCTTTTTTAAGTCCTTTGCTCTTTTCATACATATTTACCATAATGCCACTAGGCTACCTTGTTTAATTTTCCTCAATAATCAAAGTCATATAACCAATCCACCTTAGTGGGGTTCGGCCATACTACTTGGCTGAACCTCACCATTTGATTTGGTCCTTCATGCACCATCTCCAATTATATTATAAACTAAACCTAAGTCCATCAAATGATCATTAGTGGGGTTCGGCCATACTACATGGCCGAACCTCACCATATGGATTTTTATCTCATGTTCCACCATTTATCATGGTTGATCAATTTATATTCATAACTAACATAGATGATTCTTAACACAAAATCATAAAACAAGACATAAATTCCAACATGATCTTAATCCAATTACCCCATGAAAACAGTCCATGGGGTTCGGCCATGAGTTCTCTTTGGCTCAATCCTTCCATCATTCTTACATAACTTAGGCTCAATACTTTTGATCATAAACCATATGGTTCAGCCATCCCATGGCCGACCAACATATTACACTTTTCTTCATTCAAAAACCCCTTTTAAACTTTCATTACATAACATGGATTTTATCTCTAAAGACCATCAACGATTACCATATAATTATCATATGATTTCATGGGGTTCAGCCATCCCCATTGGCCGAACCCTATGGCCTATAATTCAAACCTTTTTAACAATTACTTTGCCTCATCAAAACATGTACCAACCTCCATGGTTTTGCATGGTTTGTAGCTTTCAAAACCATCAACCTAACCAAATGAATTTCATGGGGTTCGGCCACCTTGGATGGCCGAACCCAATGATATACGTTTACCATTTTAAACAACCTTTAACCAAGGTTTAAGTCCTTGATGAATTTGGCCATTCTATGGCCCAAAACGTGCTCTCTTTTTACCAATTTAATTAAACCAAATTCCATGGAAATACTTACCAATTTCCTTTGCTTTTCCTCTTGTCTTTGATCTTTGCTTCCTTCCCTCTTGCTTAGTCTCTAGCCGAATATGTGCTTGATCAATGGTGAAAACACCAATAGCTGGTTCGGCCAAGGAGGTGTGTTCTTGAGAGAGAGGGAGAGATAAGAATTCTTAAGATTTCTTGGTGTGATAATCGGCCAAGGGTGTGGTTAATTCATTTTGTTAAACAGCCCTTGAACCCCTCATTACTCCTCATCAAATCTTGATTAAACCAAGGAGACACTTGCGGCCAACCATTGTATCCCTTGACACCAACCAATGCATCCCTTGGCACCAACCATTGTATCCCTTGAGATGGAAAGACCCCTCCATCTTACCTCATTAATGCCGTACCCAACCATACCCTTGGCTTGGCCAAGGCACCAATTCACTTCCAACGTGTACCACCACTTGACTTTGAGTCTTTGAGATCAAAACAACCTTTCATATCCCATTTGACTCACTTGAACTCGAGGCCCCTTTGATTTCCAACTCAACTCACCCAACTCACTTCACTTAATGCATTTCATTTAATGCATTTGAGTCAACTCATTACTTGATTTAATTCCAACTCACTTCAGTCCCAACTCAACCTGATTTAACTCATATTTGAGCTCACTTGATGGTCCACACGGTCAACCATGGTCCACATGGTCAACTCGACCCATTGGGTCCCCATTTAGCCCATGGATCCAATTTGACGCCATGACCCATTTATGGGTTGTTTTAGCCATTTACATGTGATTTTCATATGTGCCTCAAGCCTACCCATTTATGCTCCATTTAGTTTCCAATCATTTCAGCTTAACCCCGGTAAATTTGGGCTCACCCAATGGTCAAACAATTCCATTATGACCCATTGGGTCCCAATTGGGTCCTTTGACCCAATTAACCATATTGACCCAATTTGATTTTCATTACCCATTCATGATAAATTGACCCTTATACTATGTTCATAAGGTCATAATTTGAACAATGGGCCCCACCATTTTCTCATTTACATTCACATTTATTAAATTCACCAATCCAGTGGCATTTTCGTAAATATTCATATTATTGAGAAATTGGGGTGTTACAATCTCTGGCATAGTGGTGGGTGAAATTCCCAGCTAATTGAATGAGGTTGAATTCCTACTCTAATTATGAGGGTGTAAGTTCCCACATAGTGAATTTGGGGATAACTTAAGGTTGAATGAGTCCTAACAATGGATGTAGGTTGGCAAACCGAACCACTATATATCTTGTGTCCTTGTGCTTGTGATGTTAGAGCTATTTTCTTCATACACCTCGTAAGTACTAAGAAACATGGTGATTCCTTTCATCAAAGTGGTTTGGGAGAGACATGGAACTGAAGAATCCACTTGGAAGATGGAAGTGGAAATGAGACCCTCTCACTCTGAATTGTTTATGTAGAAATTGTTTTATTTTGGAATCCAACCTTCGTCTAATTTTCAGGACGAAAATTCCAAAAGGTGGAAGTATTGGAATTTTAAATCCTCTCATTGTGTAATTTATTTATCATAGAAATGAAATATATGATTTTGTTTCTGTAACACCTCGGATTTTCAATTTATGAATATATATGAAAATTGTCCATTTAATTTGTGAATTAATGGAGATAGACCTTAGATGGGTAAGGTGTTGGGTCAATTGTCCAATTAAGACCCAACGGATTATGGATAAGGTTCAATTGAAATAAATGCGTAAGATTTATTTAATTGGGTCAAGGTTGTCAATTGGGTCAAGTGCCCAATTGGGACCCAATGGGTCATGGTTGACTTGGTCGACCACCAAGTGAGTTCAAGCTTAATTAAATTGTGGCTGAATTAAATTGGAAATGGAATCAAGTAATTGAGTTTTCTTTAAGTGAGTAAGTGAGTTGAATTAAAGATATGAGTTGAGTTGAATGGGAAGTTAATGGGACTTTCATTTTAAGTGAGTGGAGTGGGAAGATGGAGAGTTGCATCTCATAAGACCAAACCCAAGGGTACACACGTTGGGGAGATGGGAGTTTCATCTCATGGGATGAAACTCCAAAGGGATCATTAATGAGGAGATGAAGGGTTTTGGGTTGTTACACAAGGCACGCCCAAGATACACGTTGGGGACATGGAGGGTTTCCATCTCATGATGGAAACCCAAGGGGCATATGGTTGGGAGTTTCATCTCATGGGATGAAACCCCCAAAGTAAATATTAATGAGGGAGGTGAAGAGTCATAGTTGTTACAAAGAAGCATTAACCAAAAGACACCACCCTTGGCCGACCACTCTCATTGAACAAGACAAGACTTGGTTTTCATCTCACTCTCTCCCTCTCACTCAAGACCGACCACTCTCATTGACAAAGGAGAAGGGACTTAGAGTTTTCTATCCCACACTCCTCTCCCTCTCTCAAACTTACACTCTTTGGCCGAACCCTCTCCTTGGGTTTTCATCTCAAGACCTCTCAAGCTCACTCTCCGCCAAGGATCAAGGAGGAAGAAGAGGCTAAGGAGGGAGAAGATCGGAGGAGCAAGAAGGAGTGAAAGAAACCAGAGGAGTCACGGAATCGATAAGTACTTGATGAGATTTTAATAAGTAAGAAAAGAATGGTCAAAGATCATAGTTCGGCCCTTGCATGGCCGAACCCTAATTGTTATGTATGCATGGAAAAGATCTCATACATGTCTAAGATAAGGTATTATGATCAAAGATCATGGGTTGTCCTTGCATGGCCAAACCCTAAGGTTGATATGCATGGACCATTAAAGACAAAGTACTCCAAGTCTTATCCATAATTAACATAACATAACTATGAAAATAAAAATCCAACCATAGCAAATTATCTAAATTATTACATGCCCGAAGTCTAGTTACTCAAATTACAAGTCCATAAGTAACTTAAACACAATCAAGCTTCTATGCTTGGCTCCGGTCACATTCCTCGTTCCCTTCGTTTCCTGTACCATCCACTAGGGTAGAAGTAGGGCGTTAGAACAACGCGCCCAGTAGGTATTCCATTTAGGGCTATCATATGGTTAGTACAAAACATGCATATAACATAATAATAAATCCATGTAAACACAATGCCATGACATGTGTCGTATGCAAAATGAGTCCCACCCATCATAAACACAGGTATCCTCTTGATGGAATTCTCCTCATCAAGATACTCCCGCATTGGTCTTTCGGACGCCTCGACGGAGTGTGGTCCCTCCGGTTACTTCTTGATGGGATTCTCATCATTAAGGTACCCCCACATTGGTTTTCTGGACTCCCCAACGGAGTGTAGACCCTCCGGTTACTTATCCTTCACCCCATGCCATGCATGAGATGCTAATGAAACACATGCTATTTTATTATAAACATAGCATTGAAACTCACATTTGAAACATATCCTTTGCAATAGAAATAAATCAAAATAAGATAAAAACCATCATACATAAACCCATGGTTTCAAAAAGGTAGAATCCTACCAAAGACCACTAAGTGTCCTTGCTTCTTAATCCGGCAACCGCTCACGATCGCGCACCGCTTATGAGGTCTCGTTACCTTATAACATATCTATGAGTCAAACCAATAACCCATTTGATTTGCAATAATATCAAAGTCCAAAAATACACTTTGTGGGGTTCGGCCATACAATATGGCCGAACCTCACCTATTTGGTTTTAGCCCCTCTTTTGATTTGTTAATCAAATACCACTAAGGTAATCATTTTAAAAACCCTATGTCCACCAAATACAACTTTGTGGGGTTCGACCATACACTATGGCCGAACCTCACTTATTTTGTTTTAGTCCCTCCTTTGAGTTCTTAAGTCCAATTATGCAATCCATTGATCTAACCATTCATACATTAACCATCTAACACACATAACAACCTAAGTCCATAAATTCCTTAGTGGGGTTCGGCCATACAACATGGCCGAACCTCACCATCTTGGTTTTGGTCCATTCTTCAAGTCCTTTGATTCACTAGTCCCATAAAATATTCCCCATGGGGTTCGGCCATACACCATGGCCAAACCCATGGTCCCTTATTTTTACTTATTTACCTCCTTGCCATTATCCTATCATGGCTAATCATTTAGCTGAATCCTCCATTCATTTAAACATGCATAACACTCCAAATAACCCTTTCTAATGATTCATCAAATAGTTCATGGGGTTCGCCCATACACTATACATCATTTTCACCTATTTACATTTTTTGCCATTACCTCCATCACCTTATGTTTAGGTTCCAAAACATAGGTCCATTCATTTATTTAATCAAACATGGCATAAAACCTTAATAGATCCCTCCATCCTTTAATTTGATCCTTCATTCATTTAGACATATTAGATCCATAAATGACCCATAAAATTGGTTCATGGGGTTCGGCCATACACCATGGCCAAACCCTATGATGTCTAACTTCCCAATTTCTCCATTGCATCCATTACCATTTTCAAGTCCATAAAATAAACCCTAGTGGGGTTCGGCCATACACCATGGCCGAACCTCACTCATTTCACTTTGGTCCCCCTTTTAATCCTTGATCTTCCACCTATTGCATACATGGTTCATGCTTAGCATTTTAGCCATAATAAAATTAGGGTTCTGCCATGCAATAGCCGAGCCATGTCCTTAACCATATATCCATTTTAAACCCTTGTAAAACATTCATAACATTCGATGGTTTTCATCCCTCAAAAACCTGTAAAATAACCAATGTCTTTACATGGGGTTCGGCCATATGGTTCATCCTTCCATTAAATTACAATACTCATCCCCTAATTTTTCTTCCATGGGGTTTGGCCATGGTGGTTTCTTTCTTTAAACAAAATTATCAAACCACCTACCAGTTCCGTGACTCCTACGATTTTCCTTTGCTTCGGCTTGTTCTTCTGATCATTTCCTTCCTTTGCCTTTTCCTTCTTCTTCTTGATCCTTTGGCCGAGTGTGAGCTTGATCAATATAAAATCTCCAAGAGTGGTTCGGCCAAGAAGGGTGTAGGTTTGAGAAAGAGAGATAGAATTCGGCTTGAATAATAGCTTGAGATCAAAACTTCTCTAAGTCTTTTGGTCTTGAGGAGTGGTCGGCCAAGAGATGATTTTGAGGGAGAGAAAAACAGCCAAGAGGGAGAGGGAGAGTATGAGATGAATATTTTCCTTTCTTCCACTAATGTGGTCGGCCAAAGATGATAGCTTTGGTGCAGCCCATTGTGTAACTCCCATTTCCTTAACCTCCCTCCTTAATGCTTCCCTTGGGGATTTCATCCATGAGATAAAACTTCCAAGGCTCCAATGGCTACAATGGGGTGCCTTGTGTAACCTCCACAAACCTCATTCATCTCCCATAACTTCTCCATGTGGGGGTTTCATCTTTGAGATGAAACTCCCCCCCTCCTTCCCTCCAACGTGTGCCTTGGCTTAGCTTGTGTACAAACCGCCACCTTTCCATTTAATTCCCATTTGGGAGTTTCATCCATGAGATGAAACTCTATGGCTTCCAACGTGCATGCCATTATTTGAATTTTGAAACAACCCACCACCTGCATCTTCACACTCCACTCACTTGAGATGAATATCGCCATAACTTCCCATCCAACTCATTTTACTCAACTCATTAATTTAACTCAAATCACTTGAAATCAATTCAAACCCTTGATCCCATTTCCAATTTAATTCAGCCCCACATGTAACGCCCGGCCCTTTTCACCGAAATCAGAGTCTATTTTTTTTTTTGAAAAAGAGTGACAAAGGGCACGGACGTCATGACGCGAGTTAAGTCCGAGCTTCTAAAGCCCAGCTCTTAACTGGCCAACCCTACGTGTGCGTGGAACAAAGTCCACGGAGAACGGTTCACATGTAGAAGTAAGCATCGGAGAACATTTAAACCAAGTGCGGAAAATTATAATAGAGTCTAACCTACAAATTCTTAGATAGCAGGGAAGTTACATTCATTCAATCACCAAACATCCTCAAAATCATAATGTCCAAGGTAATTTTCAAAACATAGCAAGTAATCTAACTTATTACATTCCGACAAGCTAAATTATTCAAAATACATTTCCAAAATAAAACTTAAATAAATTGAGTAACTCGTTTCCCCAAGCTCCTAAGCTTGGCTCCCGTCTCGTCCTTCGTCTCCGCCATCTCCTGTGTCATCAGCTACGGTAGAAGTAGGGCATTAGACAACGCGCCCAGTAGGACTCCGAGTAGGGCTAACACATGGATTAGTGATAACAAAGCATATAGATAATATTATAATAAAACCATGCACTTTGGGCAATGTCATGCAATGGGTGTTTTATGTCATGAATCCCACCCATCAATCTCATCATCATTGTACAATGTCCCTTTTTCAACCATACATAGTGTTCCAAATAAAATCCATACCATCATCGTGCCATGACCCTCTTGATGGAAAAGCCTCATCAAGATGCGATCCACACTAGGCATCCCCCTTGATGGAAGAACCCTCATCAAGGTATAATAATAACTGCAACATCCCCCTTGATGGAAAACCATCATCAAGGTATCATAATTACAAAGGTCCCCCTTGATGGCAAAACCTCATCAAGGTATAATAATACATATATGAAATATCCCCATGCTTGTTTATCGGTCGCCCAGATGGAGCATGGACTCCGGTTTCATTTCATCCTTCCCCTGTCATATCCCTCCCATGCCATGCATGAGATGCAGATGCCATATGCCATGTAATATATGTAACTCATAGTAATAAAACCCATCTTAAAAAAAATGCCATGATTATCAAAATAAATCAAAGGAAACCCATCACCTAATACCAAAATCCAAAACCCATCTTAAAAACAACCACATGATTACCAAAATAAATTAGAGGAAAACATCACATGATACTAAATCCAAAACCCATCTTAAAACAAACCATATAATTTCCAAACTAATTCAAAGAAACCATCACTTAATCCATGGCTTACAGAAAGGTAGGAATCCTACCAAATACCAACTAGCGTTCTTTCTTTCGTTTCCGCCCGATGGACTCGGTCGCTGATCCGCGTACCGCTTGCGATGTCCGGTGCCTTATTACATATTAACAATTAGTCCATGCTTTAACCATTTCTAAGCCCATACATCATGTCTTAGTGGGTTTTCCTTATTTTGGCCAATATTTACGGTTTTGCCATTACCCTTCCATGGATAATTCATTCCCTCGTCCATATCCATTATGGTCTATAATGGGTCCATATCTTAGACCCATTAATGATCCATAACTTAGGTCCGTTAATGACCCAGGAACCATATCATGTGATCATAAAATTAGTCCTTTTATTAACCTAACCCTTATTCCTTCAAACCCATACAAAACCCCATACTTAACCCTTTAAATGGTTAATGGATCATGGGTTCAAAATACCCAATTCATCAAATCTTTCCATGGGATTTACATCATGCATTTAACCCATAATGAGTCTATTATCCACTCATTCCCTTTATTCATAATTGATCCATACACTCACCAATCATGAGAGACAACCATATCTTAACCTAATCCCCATTACCTAAAGCATATCCATAGACTTTAATCTTAGCGTATCCATTGGTTCACAAAAATGGGTCCATTGATGTCTCATTAACCATGACATAAGAACATTAGCAATTAACCACTTAATTAACCTAACCTCCATTTATTTAAAACATAAATATATATAACCCCATACTTAGACCATTAAGTGGCTCATAACAATGGGTCATGGGTTCATTAAAAATCAGCCCTTTCAACTTAACCAAATCCCCATTTTTTCTTTGGTCCTTGGTCACACTTTAGATTCATCACAAGTCCCTCCATTGAGAGAACCTAAACCATACATTTAATTCATCATTCTTTAATCACATTTAAGTCCATTAACTTAGCCACCTTCCCATTACAACTATCAACATTAGGTTTACATTGGTCCATCAACACCACCAACATTCCCCATTTATTTTTCCATTCTTTTACATCCATCATCATTCCACATTCATCACCATAGGGTTCATCCCCATCTACCATTCTTTTTGAGATCATTAAAATCACCAACATCTCCCATGATTTTTTTTCCCTCATTTAAAATCCTTTCAAAATTACTACATTTAATCATTTTCCAATTTAAAAACCCTAAATCATTCTCCATGCTTCCATTCCTATAAAATCCCAAAAATCACACATAACTTACCATGGGGTTCGGCCATACTACATCGCCGAACTCTATGGCCTTTAATTTCTTTACCAATCATCATTTCCAAAAGTAATTTACATATCTCCATTACTTAAATAATTGAAATACTTAATGTCCTTTATCCATTTATTTTCCTTAACCTAATTTTTCTTTCCATTTTGTCCATTTATTCATCCTTCCATGAATTGGATTTGAGATCCAAGGCCATGATGTTTTGGCCACCTCTAAATCCAAAAAAAATGGATTTCATATCCTCTTAAAACCTAAGAAAAATTTAATCTCTTGTTTAGAAAATACTTACGATCCGACGCCTCCTCCGACTTTCATTACTCCCGTCGGCTTCCTTAACCTTCTTTCTTCTCCTTCTCCTTTGTTGGTTGGCTAAAATGCTTGATCAATGGTGAAAACCTCCAAGCTTGGGTTTGGCCATGGTAAGGTTTGATTTGAGAGAGAAGGAAGAAGATGGTGGAAAGAATTAACCCAAAGTCTTGGTTTTACACTTTTCCTCTCTTTTCTTTTCTTCTTCTCTTTTTCCTTAGAGATGAGGGACGGCCATGAGAGAGTGAAAAAGAGAAAGAGAATGAAATGAGTTAGATGGAAAGAGATAAGGGAAAGAGATAAGATTATCTCCTTTGGTAAAGTAACTTACACTCCACCTTAACTCCTCCCACCAACTAACCTAAGATATTTATCATGCTTTATGCTTTATGACCCAACCACCATCAAGTCCCAACGTTTTTTGGTGTTTGAAGATAGGATTGTTTTGGTCTCCCCTCTTTTGACCCCCTTTGACCATAATTAGATTAGTTTTAGTTAATTTAATTAATTTGATCATTAGGTTAAGTTAATTAATTCCCACCTAATTTAATTCCATTAAATTCCCTCTATGAAATCCACCCGTGGTTGACCAAGTCAACCATGGTGTCCGGCCCCACCAACTCTTGGTCCACACGCCACTTCACTTGGTGAGGTGGAGGTGGGTCCCATTGGACCATGTCACCTTGGTCAATTCATCACTAACTTAGGTGATTTAAATTTCATTAAGCCCATTCCAACTAGTTGTATCACCATTGGGCCCATGGCCCAATTACATTTATCCTTACCCATTTATCTTAGAGCTTACATTATCTTGACCCATTGGGTCCTAAATATGTATTGGACCCAATTTGACCATCCTTGGCCCAATTGACCATTATTGACCCCTTAAATGAATTTAAATCCGATCCATAGTCTATTGGGCCCTACTTGGGCCTTTGTCCAAATTTTGGTCCATTTACCATTTATTCCATCAATTTTCCCAATTTCCATCATTAAATTAAATAATATCCACCTTTATATTAATTTGCAAATTCCGGGCCATTACAATACAATCCTCTTTTGAATTTTCGTCTCGAAAATTCGAGCGAAGTAGAGGTTCAAAACATCTCATACAAAGAGTTCCGGATGAGCAACTCTTATCTCCGACTCAAGCTCCCAGGTGGTTTCTTCATTGCCATGTCATTCCCATACCACCTTGACGAACTGAATGGCACGGTTCCGCAGCACCCTTTGTTCGCTCCGATCACTCTGACCGGCTTCTCCACATATGTCACATCGCTTTGCACATCGACGTCTTGCACACTCAGGACATGTGAAGGATCAGGATTGTACTTCCTCAACATGAACACATGGAATACGTCATGTAAAGCTGATAACTGTGGAGGGAGCGCCAATTGATAAGCTACCCCCCCCCCCCCCCCCAACCCTCTTTAGGATTGGAAACGGGCCCACAAATCTAAGCAACAGTTTCCCCTTCTTCCCGAATCTCATGTGTCCCTTCCGTGGTGAGACTTTTAAGAACACCAAATCTCCCACCTCAAACTAGAGGAATCTTCTTCTCTTGTCAGCGTAGCTCTTTTGACCACTCTGCGCAGTGAGTAAGTGTTGCCGTATCAACTTAATCTACGCCATAGTCTCCGCAACCAACTTCGGCCCAATCAATGTAGGCTCAGCGGCCTCTGTCCAGCACGCTGGCGATCTACACGGCCTACCATATAAGGCCTCAAATGGAGCCATCTGGAGGCTTGCCTAGTAACTGTTATTGTAGGAGAACTCCGCCAGTGGCAAGCGATCCTCCCATCCACCCTTGAAGTCCAGCATACCTACTCTCAGCATATCCTCCAATATCTGTATTGTCCTCTCCGACTGTCCATCAGTCTGTGGGTGAAATGCTGTGCTGGTCAACACGTCGGTCCCCATAGCTGACTGCACGCTCTGCCATACTCTGCTAGTGAATAGGCCATCTCTGTCGGACACAACAGTCCGGGTACACCATGTAGTCTGATAATATTTCGGATGTACCGTCGACCCATATTGCGTCGTTGCCCCTTGATGACCTTAGTAGCCCTGTTACAAAGTCCATGGTTACATGCTCCCATTTCCACTCCGGCATTAGTAAGGGTTTGAGTAAACCCGGTGGCTTCCGATGTTCTGCCTTAACCTGCCGACAAGTTAGTGCAGCGAGCACATACTCTGCCACATCTCTCTTGGGTCCATGCCACCAATAGTGACTCTTAAGATCATGGTACATCTTGGCGTTGTCCGGATGGGTAGAGAGCTTGGCTTGGTGTGCCTCAACCAATACTCCTTTCTACAGCTCTCAGGTACATATGTCCTACCTCGGAATAAAAAACCTTGTCCCAGTCGTAATTCCCATTCTGGTACCACCTCGCCTGTAGATATCTTGGTCCATATCTCCTCCATTTCTGGGTCTATTCACTATTCCCGCTCAATCATGTCAAGTACCTCTTAATTACATCAACACCACTCATATCAACCTATGAGTTTCATTCTTACAGAATTTACTCTGTCTCATATTATCTCTTTTCCTCATGAACCCATTTGCTATTTTATGTAGATTAATGTATTCTATTTCACTTTATCTGTTACCAAGACATTTCCCATACGTATTCCTTCAATACGTTCTTTCGTCTACTCTCTGTGTGAGTTAGTCTGCCAGTACGAGCCTATGCTCAAGTCCATTGTTGATTCCATTTTAACTAGGTTTCTAGCTTCACCCTCCTGGAACTCCATCGGCCAACTACAGAGTCAGGTGATCAGTCTCACTCGGCAGTCGCCCATAGCTTCCCATTCAAGTTTCACTAGACTCTTAATCTTTCCCTTAGGTCTATCTCTCAAAAGCAATCATACCTTTATTTGCATATAAGTCACTATGTGACTAACCCTTTTTGTTCATAACTCCTATAATACCAATACCCGACATCAATCCAAATCATATAGATACTAGTTTCCTACCCTTCTGGATTATTCAACACATATTCATAGATTCCTAAAAATAGTGATACAGCTAAGCTTACTTAGGTTATGTCAAATAGTACCCATTCACCACTAAAAATATTCACAAGTATTACAAATTTCACCAACCACCAAATTCCACCCTACATGCCTACGTTATCAATGCTTACAACATCATACGGATTCATATGCCTTCATTATCAGGTCACGTAGAATTGAAATCACACACAATCATCGAAATAACATAACTCATGTGTAACCAGATCTTTCATCTCCATTCTCATCAAACAATAACTTGAGGTAACATAAGAAATAACACATTAATATGGTCTAGTGATTCAACATAATTATGATTAGGTTACCCTACCCCATTACAACATACACCTAGAGATATTGAAATAACAATCCTACTCATCCAAAGCAAGTCATCCCAATACATTCGAAGACCATCCATGACCATCCACAAATTCCTAAACTTTGGAATTATTCATCAGCCCCACCTAGGTTTCCAACCAAATGCATTGGCATATCACGGCCTCTTCATGCATACTACATATTCACAACTCACAACACTTTATCAACTCATCATTATATACATAGTCTATAACACATCCTTGTTCCTCGATGACTATTCATTGTATACAATCAATTATCAAAGCAATATCATATAAACTCATTGCAACGATTGATAATTCACAATTTATCAACATCATAGGGAATCATCATGCAAACACTAAATAAAATATTTTCATAATTTCATAAGCATAGTATGGTTTGGTTCATGGTTCATTCTTTTCCACCACTTTTGAGGCCATTAACAATCATTGATATCCTCCACAATTTTTCCTCATTAAAACTCTTTAACTTCACTAACATTTATTCATTAACATCTTAAAATCATAAATCCCCCCCTCCATGGTTTTGATCTTAAAAACCCCATTTAAGCTTACTTAATTACTCACCATAATTCCTTCCAAAAATCACACACATTTCATGCCTAAACAAATTTCATTACATAATGTCCTTAGTAACTCCTTTATTCTTCTATCATAATACAAGGGTTGGTAGGGTTAAAGTAAACCCTTCAAAGTAATAAAATGTAACCACAACCCTGACAAAATAACCCTTTTTGAATGACCTTTCCGACTACTCCCCAGCCCAGTCTTCCGTAGAAGACCCTGCATCATCCTCAAACACAAAGGAACTGTCAGGGCACGACATCGACGTGTGACCTAGTACTCCACATGTCAAACAAGGTATTATCCCTGGTCCTCCAATATAAGGACGGTTAGTCCTTCCTGTCCCGTGTCCATGTAGTCCACAAACCGGACATACCACTTCAAAAGGGTAGGGGCAGTATATGCAGTTGTGCCCAACCTAGTTGCACAACTCGCACATATAATTGGGTTCCATTTCCCCTACCGACTCTCTTATCATCGGAAAGTCTTCCATATTCTCCTCAGGAAGAGATGCTAAATCCTATTCATCTTCCTCGGGAGGTTCCTCCTGAATGTCCATGCTAACTTCTATGCTGGAAGCAAACACCAAATCTATGAGACAGTTAGGGGTTCCTTTATTCCATAATTCCGTATACTACACGTCACTTGACATATCTGTATCATAGAATACAAATAGAATACAAAAATCATCAGCAGCAGTTCCAATAAAACCAATCTAGGTTTTGGGGAATTTCTTATGTATAGTACAATGTATTTTGTTTGGGGGAAGTTGCCAAATAAGCACACTTGTTTTCCTTTGTTTCTGGGGGGGAAATCTCTAAATCCCTAATGTTTGTTGTTCAATTTGGGGAAAAATTTCCTAAGTATCAATGTTTGTTCCATTTGGTAAGATCAGGGAAATTTTCCTACATTTGATAAATCCATCAATGTTCCATCCATTTGGGGAAAAATCTAGATTCTGTTTTCTCGTTTCGGGGGAAGTAAACCCTATTTGCTATGTTTGATAAGTCCATCACTTATAATGATTGTCCTTCCCATGCTATCATTTCTCTACTTCCAATGCTTGTCTCAGATTGAACACTTCAGTCTGAGTCAATCGAAGTAAATTAAACCGGTCCCCGTGCAGCGGACTCCGAAGAGTCGGTCAGTTGGGATTCTTAGCTGCCAGCAAGGCATGCAACCGTCTTAACCTTACTTCGAGAGATTCATTCTTCCGATTTCGCTTTGATACCAACTGTAATGCCCGCCCCTTTTCACCGAAATCAGAGTCTATTTTTTTTTTTGAAGAAGAGTGACAAAGGGCGCGTACGTCACGACGCGAGTTAAGTCCGAGCTTCTAAAGCCCGGCCCTTAACTTGCCAACCCTACGTGTACATGGAATGAAGTCCACGGAGAACGGTTCACATGTAGAAGTAAGCATCGGGGAACATTTAAACCAAGTGCGGAAAATTATAATAGAGTCTAACCTACAAATTCTTAGATAGCAGGGAAGTCACATTCATTCAATCACCAAACATCCTCAAAATCATAATGTCCAAGGTAATTTACAAAACATAGCAAGTAATCTAACTTATTACATTCCGACAAGCTAAATTATTCAAAATACATTTCCAAAATAAAACTTAAATAAACTGAGTAGCTCGTCTCCCCAAGTTCCTAAGCTTGGCTCCCACCTCGTCCTTCGTCTCCGCCATCTCCTGTGTCATCAGCTAGGGTAGAAGTAAGGCGTTAGACAACGCGCCCAGTAGGACTCCGAGTAGGGCTAACACATGGATTAGTGATAACAAAGCATATAGATAATATTATAATAAAACCATGCACTGTCATGCAATGGGTGTTCTATGTCATGAATCCTACCCATCAATCTTATTATCATTGTACAATGTCCCTTTTTCAACCATACATAGTGTTCCAAATAAAATCCATACCATCATCGTGCCATGACCCTCTTGATGGAAAAACCTCATCAAGATACGATCGACACTAGGCATCCCCCTTGATGGAAGAACCCTCATCAAGGTATAACAATAACTACAACGTCCCCCTTGATGGAAAACCATCATCAAGGTATCATAATTACAAAGGTCCCCCTTGATGGCAAAACCTCATCAAGGTATAATAATACATATATGAAATATCCCCATGCTTGTTTATCGGTCGCCCCGACGGAGCATGGACTCCGGTTTCATTTCATCCTTCCCCTGTCATATCCCTCACATGTCATGCATGAGATGTAGATGCCATATGGCATGTAATATATGTAACTCATAGTAATAAAACCCATCTTAAAAACAATGCCATGATTATCAAAATAAATCAGAGGAAAGCCATCACCTAATACCAAAATCCAAAACCCATCTTAAAAACAACCACATGATTACCAAAATAAATTAGAGGAAAACATCACCTGATACTAAATCCAAAACCCATCTTAAAACAAACCATATAATTTCCAAACTAATTCAAAGAAACCATCACTCAATACATGGCTTACAAAAAGGTAGGAATCCTACCAATACCGACTAGCGTTCTTTCTTTCGTTTCCGCCCGATAGACTCTGTCGCCGATCCGCGTGCCGCTTGCGATGTCCGGTGCCTTATTACATATTAACAATTAGTCCATGTTTTAATCATTTCTAAGCCCACACATCATGTCTTAGTGGGTTTTCCTCATTTTGGCCAATATTTACGGTTTTGCCATTACCCTTCCATGGATAATTCCTTCCCTCTTCCATATCCATTATGGTCTATAATGGGTCCATATCTTAGACCCATTAATGATCCATAACTTAGGTCCGTTAATGACCCAGAAACCATATCATGTGATCATAAAATTAGTCCTTTTATTAACCTAACCCTTATTCCTTCAAACCCATACAAAACCCCATACTTAACCCTTTAAATGGTTAATGGATCATGGGTTCAAAATACCCAATTCATCAAATCTTTCCATGGGATTTACATCATGCATTTAACCCATAATGAGTCCATTATCCACTCATTCCCTTTATTCATAATTGATCCATACACTCACCAATCATGAGAGACAACCATATCTTAACCTAATCCCCATTACCTAAAGCATATCCATAGACTTTAATCTTAGCGTATCCATTGGTTCACAAAAATGGGTCCATTGATGTCTCATTAACCATGACATAAGAACATTAGCAATTAACCACTTAATTAACCTAACCTCCATTTATTTAAAACATAAATATATATAACCCCATACTTAGACCATTAAGTGGCTCATAACAATGGGTCATGGGTTCATTAAAAATCAGCCCCTTCAACTTAACCAAATCCCCATTTTTTCCTTGGTCCTTGGTCACACTTTAGATTCATCACAAGTCCCTCCACTGAGAGAACCTAAACCATACATTTAATTCATCATTCTTTAATCACATTTAAGTCCATTAACTTAGCCACATTCCCATTACAACTATCAACATTAGGTTTACATTGGTCCATCAACACCACCGACATTCCCCATTTATTTTTCCATTCTTTTACATCCATCATCATTCCACATTCATCACCATAGGGTTCATCCCCATCTACCATTCTTTTTGAGATCATTAAAATCACCAACATCTCCCATGATTTTTTTTTTCCTCATTTAAAATCCTTTCAAAATTACTACATTTAATCATTTACCAATTTAAAAACCCTAAATCATTCTCCATGCTTCCATTCCTATAAAATCCCAAAAATCACACATAACTTACCATGGGGTTCGGCCATACTACATGGCCGAACTCTATGGCCTTTAATTTCTTTACCAATCCTCATTTCCAAAAGTAATTTACATATCTCCATTACTTAAATAATTGAAATACTTAATGTCCTTTATTCATTTATTTTCCTTAACCTGATTTTTCTTTCCATTTTGTCCATTTATTCATCCTTCCATGAAATGGATTTGAGATCCAAGGCCATGATGTTTTGGCCACCTCTAAATCCAAAAAAAATGGATTTCATATCCTCTTAAAACCTAAGAAAAATTTAATCTCTTGTTTAGAAAATACTTACGATCCGACGCCTCCTCCGACTTTCATTACTCCCGTCGGCTTCCTTAACCTTCTTTCTTCTCCTTCTCCTTTGTTGGTTGACTAAAATGCTTGATCAATGGTGAAAAACTCCAAGCATGGGTTTGGCCATGGTAAGGTTTGATTTGAGAGAGAAGGAAGAAGATGGTGGAAAGAATTAACCCAAAGTCTTGGTTTTGCACTTTTCCTCTCTTTTCTTTTCTCCTTCTCTTCCTTTCTTAATTTTCTTCTTCTCTTTTTCCTTAGAGATGAGGGACGGCCATGGGAGAGTGAAAAAGAGAAAGAGAATGAAATGAGTTAGATGGAAAGAGATAAGGCAAAGAGATAAGATTATCTCCTTTGGTAAAGTAACTTACACTCCACCTTAACTCCTCCCACCAACTAACCTAAGATATTTATCATGCTTTATGCTTTATGACCCAACCACCATCAAGTCCCAACGTTTTTTGGTGTTTGAAGATAGGATTGTTTTGGTCTCCCCTCTTTTGACCCCCTTTGACCATGATTAGATTAGTTTAGTTAATTTAATTAATTTGATCATTAGGTTAAGTTAATTAATTCCCACCTAATTTAATTCCATTAAATTCCCTCTATGAAATCCACCCGTGGTTGACCAAGTCAACCATGGTGTCCGGCCCCACCAACTCTTGGTCCACACGCCACTTCACTTGGTGAGGTGGAGGTGGGTCCCATTGGACCATGTCACCTTGGTCAATTCATCACTAACTTAGGTGATTTAAATTTCATTAAGCCCATTCCAACTAGTTGTATCACCATTGGGCCCATGGCCCAATTACATTTATCCTTACCCATTTATCTTAGAGCTTACATTATCTTGACCCATTGGGTCCCAAATGGGTATTGGACCCAATTTGACGATCCTTGGCCCAATTGACCATTATTGACCCCTTAAATGAATTTAAATCCAATCCATAGTCTATTTGGGCCTACTTGAGCCTTTGTCCAAATTTTGGTTCATTTACCATTTATTCCATCAATTTTTCCAATTTCCATCATTAAAATAAATAATATCCACATTTATATTAATTTACAAATTCTGGGCCATTACACCACATAATTTAAACTTGAACTCAGTTGGTGGTCAACCAAGTCAACCATGACCCATTGGGTCCCAATTGAGCATTTCGGCCCAATTAACAAAATTTGACCCAATTAACACTCTTGACCCAATTGAACACATCTTACCCATTTATTTCTATTGAAACCATATCCACCATCCGTTGGATCTTAATTAAATGGGTAATTTTCATATATATATATATATATATTAATCACTTGAAAATCCGGGGTGTTATAATATAACCCTTTTTTTAAAATTTTCGTCCCGAAAATCGAGTGAAGTAGGGTTTCAGACATTTACATTAATAGCTCAGGATGAGCAGTTCTCATTTCCGACTCCAATTCCCATGCGGCTTCCTCATTACCGTGTCGATCCCATACCACCTTAACAAATTGGATTGCTCGGTTCCGTAATACCCTTTGTTCTGTGTCCACCACTCGGATAGGCTTTTCGACGTATGTCACATCACTTTGGACATCTATATCTTGTATGTTCAGTACATGAGAGGGATCAAGATTGTATTTCCTCAACAGCGATATATAGAACACATTGTGCAGAGATGCCAACTGTGAAGGGAGTGCCAATTGATAAGCCACATCCCCCATCCTTCTTATGATTGAAAACGGTCTCACATATCTTGGCGACAGTTTCCCCTTCTTTCCAAATCTCATGTGTCCCTTTCATGGCGAGACTTTCAAGTACACCATGTCCCCCACTTCAAATTCAAGGAACCTCCAAATCTTGTCAGCATAGCTCTTCTGACGATTCTGTGCAGTCAATAGGTGCTGCCGTATCAACTGTATCTGCGTTGTGGTCTCTGCAACCAGCTCGGGTCCAATCAGTGCAGGCTCACCGGCCTCTATCCAGCACATGGGTGATCTACATAGCCTACCATATAAAGCCTCAAATGGAGCCATCTAGAGGCTTGCTGTAACGCCCCGCCCTTTTTCACTCGCTTTCCTTCCGAAAAATTAGAGTCTATTTTTTTTTTAAAAACAAAGAGCGATAGAGAGCGGAACATCACGACTAGAGATAAGTCTGAACTTCTAAAGTCCGACCCTTAACTGGCCAACCCTATGTGTGCATGGACTAAGTCCATGAAAATAGTTCACACATAACAATATCAACATGCGGAATAACATCATAATTGCGGAATTATAATCATAACATGCAGAATCATAATAGAACCAAGTTCTATTCCATTTCAGATAGCAAAGTACGTCAAGTCATTAATCATAATTATCATATCATAATTATCCAATAAAACATCCAACCATAGTAAATTCATCTAAGTTATTACAATCCGGATTCTAGATACTCAAATTACAAGCCCAAGAGTATCTTAAACAAAATATATATTATAGTCCTCAAAGCTCTTATGCCTGGCCCGTTTCGAGTTAAGCTTTCCCCTCGTTTCCTGTATCATCCACTAGGGTAGAAGTAGGGGGTTAGAACAACGCGCCCAATAGGTATTCCAATTAGGGTTAACACATGGGTTAGTACCAAAAATCCAGATATAATATATATCAAATCCAGTTATAACAAATCATACCATACTTATAAAGTATCGTATCCAAAACAGTGTATGATAATAGAGATCCAATCATACCGATAAAAACCAGAAACCTTGCATGATAATAAAGATCATAATCATGCCGATTCACTGCCATGCCATGCTATTATATGCAATGAGTCTCACCCATCACAAACACATAGTAACCTCTTGATGGAAAGCTCATCATCAAGGTACCCACACATAGGTCTTTCGGACTCCCCGACAGAGTGTGGCCCCTCCGGTTACATTTCATACATAGTATCCTCTTGATGGAAAGCTCCTCATCAAGGTATCCCCCACGAGTGTTTTACGGATGCCCCGACGGAGTGTGGATCTCCAGTTACATAGTATCCTCTTGATGGAATGCTCCTCATCAAGGTATCCCCCACGAATGTTTTACGGACGCCCCAATAGAGTGTGGATCTCCGGTTACAAAGTATCCTCTTGATGGAATGCGCCTCATCAAGGTATCCCCCACGAATGTTTTACGGATGCCCCGACGGAGTGTGAGTCCCGGTTACCGTTCATCCCTCCCATGCCATGCATGAGATGCAAATGTCCACATGCTATGCAATTATACAAATCATAGCATTTAAAAGCTCATATATGAAAAATATACAACACATGATATTTTATCATATAAACATAGCATTTCAAACTCACATTTTGAAACATATCCTTTGCAATATAAATTCATCAAATCAAGATAAAAACAATGTGCATAAGCCCATGGTTTCAAAGAGGTGGAATCCTATCAAAGACCGCTAACGTGTCCTTGCGTCTTTCGTCCCGTAACCGCTCACGATCGTAAACACCTTGTGAGGTCCCGTTACCTTATAATATAAAAATCAATCAAAACCAAGTCCCACTTGATTTTCTATATTCTAAGTCCATAAACAAATCCCCATGGGGTTCGGCCATACACCATGGCCGAACCCATGGTCTTTCATTTTTTACCATATTTACAACAATGTCATTCTAACCATAGCCATTTACCTTCCTTATTTTCATAAGGCTTAAGTTCCAAAATAATCCATACAATAGTTCATGGGGTTCAGCCATACACCATGGCCGAACCCTATGTCCCATATTTTCACATATTTACAAGATTGCCATTGGTCTAATCTTTAGTTAATATTTCATTTTAATATGCCAAACATAGTCCCTATGTCCACCAAACAATTCCCATGGGGTTCGGCCATACACCATGGCAAACCCATGGTCCCTTATTTTCACTTAATTACCAAAATGCCATTACCTTAGGTTTATGTCCAAAACCCATCCATAACATTGGTTCATAAAATAATCCTTTAACCGTGACATAAAAACCCATAAATTGGTTCATGGTGATGTCTAAGATTCCATTTTCATCAATAATCCTTAATTAGAAAGTTTTCTAATTTAATCTCTACCTCCCAAAAACAATCCATTCCTTCCATTCTTAGATCATTTCTAAATTAAACTCCACCTTCCATATTTAGAAATATTCATAGACATACATCTATATAAAATTGCTTCATGGGGTTCGGCCATACACATGGCCGAACCCATGATGTCCAACTTCCTAATTATATCACTTCCCATAAATCAATGTTCCTTCCAAAGATAATCCAAAAGTCCATAATTAGAAGCTTTCTAATTTAGCAACCCACTTCCATAATTAGAAGCTTTCCCATTTAATCTCCACCTTCCATAATTAGAAACTTTCCAATTTAATCTCCACCTTCCATAATTAGTCAATTAACATTCATTAAAATCCGAATACACCTCCATGGGGTTCAGCCATACACCATGGCCGAACCTATGGTTCATAATGTTCTCCTTTCTAAAAATTAATAAACATTCATCTTCCATTTAGTCAATCACCATATTAAATCCATCTATATTTTCTCATGGTCTCCATATAAAATTAAAACATAAATAACCTTTCCCATCATTTTAAATCCATTAAAATTTATTAATATCCTTTCCATGGGATTCGGCTTCATTTTATTCCATGGTCTCCAACCCAAGAACCCATAATTTAAACCATGACTTTCCATGGTTTTCATTCCTTAAAATATAACCAATAACCTTCCATTAAAATCACCAAAAACATCCATTAAAACCATATAAATTTATTAACCAATTCCCATGGTTTTTCCTCATTAAAAATCCATACATTATTCATGTCTTTCATGGTGTTCGGCCATGCACTGTGGCCGAACCCTATGGTTCATGCTTCCATTAAAATTATCAAAATCCTCTCCCAATCTTCTTTCATAGGGTTCGGCCATACACCATGGCCGAACCCTATGGTTCCTTTCTTTTTAAACAAAAATTATAAAATCACTTACCGATTCCGCGACTCCTCCGGTTTTCCCTCGGTTGTGAACACCCTCTTGATATGCAATATTAATGATCTTGCTGGCTGCCTTGACTGTAGGTTCTACACCAAGAAACCAACAGTGTATCTACTAGAGTACTACCTGAATAGAGGTTATGTTGTGTTGTTCTCTCAAAAACAGTAGTCTCGACCCAGACCCTCCTTGATTTTCATGCTGGCGGCAACTTTCTGTCCTCAAGAACAACCCAGTCGAGATTCTTTGTTGTTGCCGTGTAAGCAGCCAACCCTTCTTTTAGCACTTGAGAATACACAGATTGACAGTCCCTTTCGTTTGCTTTCTCTACATACTGCTGAGATAAAACACCTCTGCAATCTGCCTTGCTGCCCACATTGCAGCTAGCAGAACTCTGGACTGAATCTATCCTCAGATCGTGTGTATCAGACGGTCCTCTTGCTGATTTTTCCCGACTGAAAAATCCAGTAACAAGACACAGCACTTTTTCTTTTACTCGTTGTTTCTCTTTGTCCAACGTCTCAGATGTTTCCTCAGCAACGATGGAGGAGATGATTTCAGCCGTGTAACATACATAGAAATTGTCATGCACCCCTCTTGCTTTCTAATACTACCACTCAACCAATCTTAGAAGGTGGTTTGCACCCATTCTTTCGTAGCAATTACCTTAGTGCTATTTTTAACTAGGAAAGGGACCCTTTTTAAAAGATACTCTAATATATCTTATCATATATGCGCATATCAAGGCTTTGCATATCTCCCACTCGGCCATGCATCCTATCTTCGTTATTTGGATTAGCTTCTTTATTTAAACAATCCCCTAGTATCAAGGAAATAGACACCTTTTTTAAAAATAGTCCTACACATGCACATATTCATGGATTTCATATCTAATATTCGGCCATGTACAATTATCCCATTCCTAATCCCTTATTTATAGATATTGTATAACAATTAAATTCAGCCCCATTTAATTTTATTAAAACCCTTTACCAAAACTGTTGGGTCTTAATTGGGCAAAGACTCAACATTTTGCCCATCTAAGATCCATATATAAAATTCATGAATTAAATAGGTAATTTCCATAAATATTTATAACTTGAAAATCCAGGATGTTACACTTGCATGGTAACTGTTGTTGTATGAGAATTCTACAACCGACAAGTGGTCCTCCCATCCACCCTTGAAATCTAGCATACATGCTCTCAGCATATCCTCCAATGTTTGTATTCTCCTCTCAGATTGCCCATCAGTCTGTGGATGGAATGCTGTACTAGTAAGTAGATCTGTTCCCATGGTCGACTGCATACTCTGCCATACTCTGCTGGTGAATCGGCCATCTTTGTCGGACACTATAAGCCGGGGAATACCTTGTAATCTGATGATATCCTTGATATACGGCTAACCCAAAGTCTCAGATGAGTTTGTCATCTTAATGGGAAGAAAATGTGCAGACTTGGTCAGTCGGTCTACCACGATCCATATCGCATCATTGCCCTTTGAAGACCTTAGCAACCCCGTCACAAAATCTATGGAGATGTACTCCCATTTCCATTCCGGCACTGGTAAGGGTTTGAGTAACCCTAGTGGCTTCTGATGTTCCGTCTTAACCTGCTGACAAGTTAAGCAATGAGCCACGAATTCTGCCACATCTCTTTTGAGTCCGTGCCACTAGTAATGTCTCTTTAGGTCGTGATACATCTTGGTGCTACCCGGATGAATAAAGAGTTTGGTCTGATGTGCCTCAATCAGTAACTCTCTTCTGCAGCTCTTAGGCACATATATTCTTCCTCGGAATACGAGACCCTGTCCTGGTCGTAACTCCCATTCTGGTATGACTTCACCAGTAGACATCTGGGCCCATATTTCCTCCACTTCCGGGTCTATCTGTTGTTCCTGTTCAATCTTGGTAACCATGTTGGACCGTATGATCAAATTGTACATACTTCAATGGTTATTGATGTAAAGATTGAACTCTCGAATGGTATTCAGCATCTCACATTCTGTTCTGATCAAACATGCCACTGATGCATGTGATATGAGGCTGAGAGTATTTGCCACCTTATTCACCTTGCCAGGGTGTTATTGAAGCGCGAACTCATAATCCTGCAGATATTCCATCCATCTGCGCTGCCTCAGGTTGAGCTCTTTTTGATCAAACAAGTACTTCAAGCTCTTATGATCGGAAAACACATCAAATTTCTCGCCATATAAATGGTGTCTCCAGCTTTTGAGAGCAAAGACCACTGCGGCTAGTTCAAGATCATGCATGGGATAGAGACGTTCATGAATTTTAAATGTCTTGATCCATAAGCCACCACACGGTGAGTTTGACTAAGGACACACCCGAGTCCTTCTCCTGAAGCATCGTATTGTAGTTCATAACCCTTGCCTCTTTCCGGCAAAATCAAGATAGGTGCAGTTGTAAGTCTATCTTTTAGATTCTCAAATCTCTGGTTGCACACATCTGACCACTCAAATTTGACTCCTTTTTGAGTGAGTCGGGTAAGTGGAGATGCTATCTTGGAGAAGTCCATGATAAACTTCCTGTAATAACCAATGAATCCCAAGAAGCTACGGATCTCGGTTACATTCTTTGGCGCTTTCCATTCTCTCACTGCCGCCACTTTAGTCGGATCCACGGCTATACCTTCTGCTGATATGACATGTCCCAAGAAGTTAACCTTGGGTAGCCAGAATTCACACTTGTTGGCTTTGGCATATAACTTATTCTTCCTCAAAGTGTCCAGAACTATTCTCAGGTGCTTAGCATGTTCTTCCTGAGTTTTGGAATAAATAAAAATGTCATCAATAAATACAATGACAAATTGGTCCAAGTAAGGAAGGAAAATCCTGTTTATTAGATCCATGAACACAGCCGGTGCATTTGTGAGTCCAAATGGCATGACTACAAACTCATATAGTCCATACCACGTTCTGAAGGCTGTCTTCTCTATGTCTTCCTCCCTAACCTGGATTTGGTGGTATCCGGACAACAAATCAATTTTAGAGAAATGGCTGGAACCTCTAAGTTGATCACATAGATCATCGATCCTGGGTAGAGGGTACATGTTTCTGACTGTCAGCTGATTTAGTTTTCTATAGTCCACGCACATACGGAGTGAACCATCCTGCTTCTTCTCAAATAAAACCGGAGCTCCCCAAGATGATGTACTGTTCCGAATTCACCCCAGTATGAGCAATTCATCAATCTGCTTCTTTAACTCAGACATCTTTGCTGGTGCCATCCGGTAGTGTAGTAATGACACAGGTGAAGTGCCAGGATACAGCTTGATTTCAAAATTAATCTCCCTCATGGGAGGCAAGCGAGGGAGTTCTTTTGGAAATACATCAGCATAGTCCTTTACTATTGCCGGAAGTTCAACCATCGGTGCCTTGTTGATTCTGATACTGTTCAATACCAAGTGGTTTAACCCTTCTTGCAGTCTGTTTTGTTTGTCAGTACGCACCACATATTGCTTTCCCTCGGGTGACCAAAATGTCACCCTACTGGCGATAACAATCAATGTTGGCCTGAAAGCTAGCCAACCACTCCATGCCGAATATAATATCATACTCGGTCATATTGAGTTCCAAATAATTGAACTCGAATCTGAGTCCAGCCAGTTCAGCATTTACTGTTGTGCACATAAGCCCCAATGACGTGTCTCCGATGGGGGATACAATGATGAGTGTGGTGGACAGTTTTTGTACTAATGTCCTAGTAGCAGTTATAAATGCAGCAGATATGAAGGAGTGAGATGCTCCAGAATCAAATAAAGCAAAGGCGTAGGAACTACTGACTACAACCATACCTTGAATCACAGAGTGAACTGCTGCTGGAGGAGCTAAGGTAAACAACCGGCCAGATCCTGTAGGCGTCCGTCCTGCCTGGTTAAATGTCCTGCCTCCTCGTGAATTAGTTGGTCTAGCTGGTGGGCAAAATGAACCTCTAGAATAAAAGGGTTTGCTGAGTTGTGGGCATTCCCTCTTATAATGGCCTGGCTGATCACAATGAAAGCAGTTGTTCACCCCTCTAGGAGCTTGAGTGACTGATGCAGATGGGGAGGGATGATTGAGACAAAAGCCCCTGTTGACCCAGTGGATGGTGAGGGTCTGCTAAAGTTCGGTCGAAACTTCTTCTTGGGTTGAAATCTACCCCTCCCACTCTGAGCTAGGCGGTTGTCAAAACACACTAACTCAGCCATCATTTGCTCTGCTATAGTGGCCCTGCTGACTGCCTCTGCCAATGTAGCTGCCTTGAATATGGTTACCATGGCCCTTATGCTTGGCCGAAGGCCCCGCTCAAACTTGCGTGCCCTTCGATATTCTGTATCCACCATATAGAATGCATAGCAAGACAAACTGAGAAACTCCTAGTGGTACTCTGCCACCTTCATGGTACCTTGTACCAAAGATAGAAAAGCTTGAGTATGGCGTTCCTTCTCATCCTCAGGGAAATAATGGTCCAAGAAGGTAGCTGAGAACTGTTCCCAAGTCATTGCAGTCCTCTCTCCTTCCAGAAGGAGTGCTCGCTGTTTCTCTACCACCTCCCACAATTTACTGGCATCATCCATCAGTTGTGAAGTGGCCAGTAAGATCTTGTCAGCATGACTCGAAATCTTCAATAGAGTCAGGTTCTGTGTAATCTTCTTCAGCCAGTTTTCCGCTCCGACAACCCCTTCTTTCCCTTTGAAGTAAGGAGGGCGTTGTTGTTGGAAATCCCGGACCATGCTCCAATCATTGGCGTCACTGGTGTTTCCATTTCCGTTCAGATGCTGTTGGAGAACAGAAGTAACTACTGCTTGAACCAAGCTTTGTAGTTCAGGAGGCACCACGGGTATATTCACACTTCTTTGTTCCTCCTCCTCGTGGTGGGATGGTTGTTCATCATGTTGAGATGGTTGTTCTTCCTTTTCATGTCGAGATTGTAGTTCCTCCTCTTCATGTCGAGAACTTTCTATCTCCTTTTCATGTTGAGAGGTTTCTACCTCTTTTTCCTTCCCTTTCTGGTTTTGTCGGGTCTTTCTCTTTGGAGGCATTTTTCCCTAAGTGATAAAAACATCATTGACTTAGTTTCCTCGTACAGTTTGTATTTTCACAATCTTGGGAAAATTTCCAAATAAACATGCTTGGTTTTTCTTTGTTTTTGGGGAATTTCCGTAGTATCTATTGTTCGTTTCTCAATTCGAGTATATTGGGGAAATATATCCTATTTTGCTATGTTTGATAAATCCAATTATTTTGACTGTACTTCCTTTGCTATCATTCATTGTTGTTCTCAGATTGAATGTTCAGTCTGAGTCTAACGAAGTACTAATCCGACCACCGTGCAGTGGACTCTGAAAAGTCAGTCAGTTGGGATTCTTATCTGTCAGTGAGACATGAAACCGTCTTAATCTTACTTCGAAAGATTCAATCTTCCAGTTTCGCTCTGATACCAACTGTAACACCCTGTCCTTTTTCACTCTCTTTCCGAAAATCAGAGTCTATTTTTTTTTTCCTTAAAATAACAGAGTGAGCAAGAGCGGGACATCACGGCTCCAGCTAAGTCCGAACTTTTAAAGTCTGACCCTTAACTGGCCAACCCTATGTGTGCATGGACTAAGTCCATGAATATGGTTCACACATAAAAAATATATACAAGCGGATTAAATCATAAACTGCGGATTATAATAGAAACTATGTCTACTCCATTTTTTATAGCAAAGTACTCCAAGTCTTATTCATAATTAACATAACATAATTATCAAAATAAACATCCAACCATAGCAAATTATCTAAATTATTACATGCCCGAAGTCTAGTTACTCAAATTACAAGGCCATAAGTAACTTAATCAAAATATAAACTTAAACACGATCAAGCTTCTATGCTTGGCTCCGGTCACGTTCCTCGTTCTTTTCGTTTCCTGTACCATCCACTACGGTAGAAGTAAGGAGTTAGAACAATGCACCCAGTAGGTATTCCATTTAGGGCTAACACATGGTTAGTACAAAACATGCATATAACATAATAATAAATGCATATAATATGCAATGAGTCCCACCCATCATAAACACAGGTATCCTCTTAATGGAATTCTCCTCATCAAGATACCCCCACATAGGTCTTTCGGACGCCCCGACGGAGTGTGGTCCCTCCGGTTACTTCTTGATGGGATTCTCATCATCAAGGTAGCCCCACATTGGTTTTCCGGACACCCCAACGGAGTGTGGACCCTCCAGTTACTTATCCTTCACCCCATGCCATGCATGAGATGCTAATGAAACACATGTTATTTTATTATAAACATAGCATTGAAACTCACATTTGAAACATATCCTTTACAATATAAATAAATCGAAATAAGATAAAAACCATCATACATAAACCCATGGTTTCAAAAAGGTAGAATCCTACCAAAGACCACTAAGTGTCCTTGCTTCTTAATCCGGCAACCGCTCACGATCGCGCATCGCTTATGAGGTCTCGTTACCTTATAACATATCCATGAGTCAAACCAATAACCCATTTGATTTGCAATAATATCAAAGTCCAAAAATACACTTTGTGGGGTTCGGCCATACAATATGGCCGAACCTCACCTATTTGGTTTTAGCCCCTCTTTTGATTTGTTAATCAAATACCACTAAGGTAATCATTTTAAAAACTCTAAGTCCACCAAATACAACTTTGTGGGGTTCGGCCATACACTATGGCCGAACCTCACTTATTTTGTTTTAGCCCCTCCTTTGAGTTCTTAAGTCCAATTACGCAATCCATTGATTTAACCATTCATACGTTAACCATCTAACACACATAACAACCTAAGTCCATAAATTCCTTAGTGGGGTTCGGCCATATAACATGGCTGAACCTCTCCATCTTGGTTTTGGTGCATTCTTCAAGTCCTTTGATTCACTAGTCCCATAAAATATTCCCCAAGGAGTTCGGCCATACACCATGGCCAAACCCATGGTCCCTTATTTTTATGTATTTACCTCCTTGTCATTATCCTATCATGGCTAATCATTTAGCTTAATCCTCCATTCATTTAAACATGCATAACACTCCAAATAACCCTTTCAAATGATTCATCAAATAGTTCATGGGGTTCGCCCATATACTATACATCATTTTCACTTATTTACATTTTTTGCCATTACCTCCGTCACCTTATGTTTAGGTTCCAAAATATAGGTCCATTCATTTATTTAATCAAACATAGCATAAAACCTTAATAGATCCCTCTATCCTTTAATTTGATCCTTCATTCATTTAGACATATTAGATCCATAAATGACCCATAAAATTGGTTCATGGGGTTCTGCCATACACCATGGCCGAACCCTATGATGTCTAACTTCCAATTTCTCCATTGCATCCATTACCATTTTCAAGTCCATAAAATAAACCCTAGTGGGGTTCGGCCATACACCATGGCCGAACCTCACTCATTTCACTTTGGTCCCCCTTTTAATCCTTGATCTTCCACCTATTCCATACATGGTTCATGCTTAGCATTTTAGCCATAATAAAATTAGGGTTCGGCCATGCAATGGCCGAACCATGTCCTTAACCATATATCCATTTTAAACCCTTTTAAAACATTCATAACATTCCATGGTTTTCATCCCTCAAAAACCCATAAAATAACCAATGTCTTTCCATGTGGTTCAGGCCATACATATGGCCAAACCCTATGGTTCATCCTTCCATTAAATTACTTTATTCATTCCCTATTTTTTTTTCCATGGGGTTCGGCCATACACCATGGCCAAACCCTATGGTTCCTTTCTTTAAACAAAATTATCAAACCACCTACCAGTTCCGCGACTCCTCCGGTTTTCCTTTGCTCCGGCTTGTTTTTCCGATCCTTTCCTTCCTTTGCCTTTTCCTCCTTCTTCTTGATCCTTTGGCCGAGTGTGAGCTTGATCAATATAAAATCTCCAAGAATGGTTCGGCCAAGAAGGGTGTAGGTTTGAGAAAGAGAGATAGAATTCGGCCTTGAATAATAGCTCGAGATCAAAACTTCTCTAAGTCTTTTGTTCTTGAGGAGTGATCGACCAAGAGATGATTTTGAGGAAGAGAAAAACAGCCAAGAGGGAGAGGGAGAGTATGAGATGAATATTTTCTTTTCTTCCACTGATGTGGTCGGCCAAAGATGATAGCTTTGGTGCAGCCCATTGTGTAACTCCCATTTCCTTAACCTCCCTCCTTAATGCTTCCCTTGGGGGTTTCATCCATGAGATGAAACTTCCAAGGCTCCAATGGCTGCAAAGGGGTGCCTTGTGTATGTAACGCCCCGCCCTTTTTCACTATGCTTTCCTTAAATCAGAGTCTATTTTTTTTTTAAATAACAGAGTGAGCAAGAGTAGGACGTCACGATGCGAGCTAAGTCCATAAACCCAACTTGTTCTTCCAATCCTTTTCTTCCTTCTACTTGATCTTTCACACTTGCTGGCTGCCCTCTCCTTCTCTTGATATGCCATGCACCCCTTTGATTTAGCAATTTCCTTAGTGTTGCTCTTAACAAGGACATGACCCCTTTTAGAGATACTCTAGCACATGCGCATGTCTCCTATGCATGGCCAAAGATCTTTTATTTAATCTTAGACATCTTCTTTATTTGGATTAGGCAATCAGATGTCATAGCCTAATCCCAACCCATCCATGCGTGCGTGTCATCTTAGGACAATCCTAAAATCTTTCCATCAATACCTTCCATTCCAAGTCTCTTTATGCGCATGACAATTAATCCATATCTCTTATTTATAGATATATTGCATTACCATTTTAATTCAGCCCCATTTAATTAGGCTTGAACTCACCTGGTGGTCAACCAAGTTAACCATGACCCATTGGGTCCCAATTGAGCATTTTGATCCAAATAGCAACTTTGACCCAATTAAATGTACCTTACCCATTTACTTTACATTGAACCCTAAACCATAACCGTTGGGTCCTAATTGGGCCATTGACCCAACACCTTACCCATCTAGGTTCATATCCGTTAATTCACAATTAAAATGGCAAATTCCGTAAATATTGATAACATGGAATTCTGAAGTGTAACAGTGTAACCTCCACAAACCTCATTCATCTCCCATAACTTCTCCATGTGGGGGTTTCATCTTTGAGATGAAACTCCCCACTTCCTTCCCTCCAACGTGTGCCTTGGCTTAGCTTGTGTACAAACTGCCACCTTTCCATTTAATTCCCATTTGGGAGTTTCATCCATGAGATGAAACTCCATGGCTTCCAACGTGTATGCCATTATTTGAATTTTGAAACAACCCACCACCTTCATCTTCACACTCCACTCACTTGAGATGAATATCCCCATAACTTCCCATCCAACTCATTTTACTCAACTCATTAATTTAACTTAACTCACTTGAAATCATTTCAAACCCTTGATCCCATTTCCAATTTAATTCAACCCCACATAATTTAAACTTGAACTCAGTTGGTGGTCAACCAAGTCAACTATGACCCATTGGGTCCCAATTGAGCATTTCGGCCCAATTAACAAAATTTGACCCAATTGAACACATCTTACCCATTTATTTCTATTGAAACCATATCCGCCATCCGTTGGATCTTAATTGGGCAATGACCCAACACTTTACCCATCTAATGTCCATATCTAATAATTCACAAATTAAATGGGTAATTTTCATATATATTAATCACTTGAAAATCCGGGGTGTTACATGAACCATTTTTAATGGGTCATTCATGTATCTAACATGTTTAGATAAATGGATTATCAAGCTAAGGAATGGAGGGAATTATTAGGGTTTTATGTCATGATTTATGAATCATTTATAGATCTATGTTTATGGATCAGTTATAGACCTAGGTATGTATAAATAAAAGGAATGATTCGATATGGAAAGAATGATGGCAAAGAGGTAAATATGGTGAAAATGAAAGGACCATGGGTTCGGCCATGGTGTATGGTCGAACCCCATGGAGAAGGTTTTGTGGACATAGGACTTTATTGATTCTAAATGACTAACTCATGTAGGATTGGTTAATGAACCAAAAGAGGGAATGATCTTGGACCCAAAACTAAGTGAGTGAGGTTCGGCCATGTTGTATGGCCGAACCCCACTAAGGCATGTTTATGGACTTAAGTATGGTTGGAAATTAAATGGAACGTTGGGTTGACTTATTGATATGTAATAAGGTAACAGGACCTCTCTAGCGGCGTACGATCGGTTAGCGGTTTTCGGACGAAAACGCAAGGACACATTAGTTGGTCATTGGTAGGATTCCTACCTCATTGAAACCATGGGATATGTATGATGATTTTAATTCGTATTTTGATGAGTTATTTTGTATCAAATGATATATTTCAAATATGGATTTTTAAATGCTATGATTTGTATTATTACATAGCATCTTGCACTTGCATCTGATGCGTGACATGGGAGGGATGAAATGTAACTGGAGACCCACGCTCCGTTGGGGCGTCCGTAAGGCATTCTTGAGGGGTACCTTGATGTGCATTATCCATCAAGAGGGATGTATAATTAATTTGTAACCAGAGATCCACACTCCGTCGGGGCATCCGTAAGGCAATTGTGGGGATACCTTGATGAGGAGTTTTCCATCAAGAGGATACTATGTGTTGGTGATTGGCCGATGGGTGGGACTTATGGCATAAAACACCATAGCATGGCATGACTTGCATGTTTTTGATATTATGTTATCCATATGATTTTTGTACTAATCATGTGTTGACCCTACTTGGAGTACCCACTGGGCGCGTTGTCTAACACCCTACTTTTACCCTAGTTGATGACATAGGGAATGGAACGAGGAATGAGATCGGAGCCAAGCTTAGGAGCTTGGATGTTTTAGTTTTGTTTTATTTAAGTTATTTATGGACAATGTAATTTGAGTAACTAGCATTCAGGACTGTAATAACATAGATATATTTGCTATGGTTTGAATGTTAATTTTGGATATTTTAACTTAAGATAGTTATTGTTAAGTGATGGACTTCCTTTCTATCTAAAATGGAATAGAATTATTATTCTATTATATTTCCACATATATGTTTTATTTCGCATGTTAACTTGAGTACGTGTGAACCGTTTTAGTGGACTTGGTCCACGCACACGTATGGTTGGCCAGGTAAGGGTCGGGCTTTGGAAGCTTGGACTTAGCTCGCGTCGTAACGTTCCCGCTCTCTTTCACTCTTTACTTTAAAAAAAAAAATAGAATCTGATTTTCGGCGAGTGAAAAAGGGTGGGTTGTTACAGTTTCAAATAAATGTAAATGTTTATTTAAAAAAAAATAAAGGGAAACAAAAGTTCCTCGGATGATACATCGACTTGGTCGATGTGTCAACAAAGCTCAACGTTTCCAGACGATGCATCGACTGGATCGATGTGTCGGGGAGAACTAAGATCTAAACTATAACGCCCCGCCCTTTTTCACTCGCTGAAAATCAAAGTCTGTTTTTTTTTTTTTTGAAATAAAGAGTGAGAGAGAGTAGGACGTCACGACACGAGCTAAGTCCGAGCTTCCAAAGCCCGTTCCTTAACTGGCCAACCGTACGTGTGCATGGACTAAGTCCACTAAAATGGTTCACACGTAATAAGGCTATACATACAGAATAAATGTAATGCGGAATTATAATAGAGTTACTATTCCTATCCATTTTTAAGCAACGAAGTCCATCACATTAAATAACTTAAGTTCCAATGTCCAAAATAAAACAAACCATAGCAAGATAGTTCTAAGTTATTACAGTCCCAAAATGCGAATAACTCAAATTACATTGTCCGAAATAAAAACGTAAATAAAGCAAGTCTAAATTATCCAAGCTTTTAAACTTGGCTCCTTTCGCGTCCTTCGTTCCGTCCATTCCCTGTGTCATCATCTAAGGTAGAAGTAGGGCGTTACTAAATGAGTCCAGTAGGTATTTCGAGTAGGGTCAACACATGGATTAGTATAAAAATCACATAGATATATATAATGTCAAAATCATGCAAGTCAATGCCATGCCATGGTTCCCACCCATCAACCATATCACAATCACATAAGTAATCCTCTTGATGTACAAGCCACATCAAGGTATACATTGTCATGACTCCCCACGTATGCCTTATCGGTCCCACCGAACGGAGCGTGGACTCCTCTTTCATTTCAAACCTCATAATTGGAATCAGTGCGGATCTCTCCCCACGTTTGTTTATCGGATATCCGAATGGAGCATGGACTCCTCTCATAAGTTCCCTCCCATGCCATACATGAGATGTAAATGCATCATGCCATTTCATATTAAACATATAGCATTGAAATCCCATCCTTAAAACATAGGATTTTGATATAAAAAATAAACCATTACACATAGAAAAAAAAATCATCACATATACATAGTCCAAGGTTTTCAACAAGGTAGGAATCCTACCAACGTCCAAATATTGTATCATTGCGTTTTTGTCAAAACAGATCACCGATCGTACACCCGTTTGTGAAATCCCGTTACCTTATTACATTTAACACAAATAAATCAAATCGATGGCCCATTTGATTCCCATCATCCCCTACATCATCCTATGTTCATTTCCATTTACAATCATAGTCTTTTATCCGGTTAAGTCCCCCAAGGGGTTTCAGCCATACATTAGGGCTGAAAAATGTCTTAAATCCACAACAAAACCCATCAATGGGGTTCGGCCATACAACTTGGCCGAACCTCATTTTTTTTTGCCTTCTTGACCCTCTTTTTAGTCCTTGTTTATTTTAGACAACACGGGTCCAACATCACTCATTCCTTCATCTCTTAACCTAATATTCCATGGTTAAGCATTTAACTTGATAGAACACATCTAGGTCGATGAAAATCTTCCACGGGGTTCGGCCATACAACATGGCCAAACCCATGGTTCTTCATTTTTTCATCATCTTCCCATCTTAGCCATCCTTTAAACCATATTTGGATCCATAAAAATTCCTCCATGGGGTTCGGCCATACAACATGGCCGAACCCATGTTCCATCATTTTTCATTTATTTCTTAACTTGATAGCCCATGGTTCATTATTTAAAACGTTTTTAAATCCATAAACATTCCTCCATGGGGTTCGGCCATACAACATGGCCGAACCCATGGTTCATCATTTTTCATCCTCTTTCCATTTTAAATCGTCACCTTGAGGATAGGTTTTCTTAAAAATTACATAAAACAAGTTTAGGTCATTTGATGGGGTTCGGCCATACATCATGGGCGAACCTCGTCCAATCTCTTTTTGAGCCTTCATATGATCTATACATAAAAATTAGGGTTCGGCCATGCAAGGGCCGATCCATGTTCTTTGATCATTCTCCTATGAACTTCATTTCCTCATATTTAATCATGCATGTTATCCTCTATTTAATCATGTATTACCATATCTTACACACCAACAAGGTTAGGGTATTTACATTTTCAATCTCTCAAACCATATTTCAGATTTTGAACAATACTTTACTTTTATGTCCATCTCGTTGATATTCCTTGAATGGATTTTAAATCCATGGCCTATAATCATTTGGCCGACTTTTTCAAACATAAATGGAACCCCATGGTTTCGGCCATTCCGTAGCCGAAACCATGGTCCCTTGGTTTCTTACATCTTTAATAACATGAAACATAAACCTTACCTTTTCCACGTCTCCTTTGTTTTCTTTCGTTCCGTCTTGCTTCTCCGTTCTTCTCCTTCCTTAGTTCTTTCTTCTTCCTCCTTCGTTCTTCGGTTTCTCCAAGTTTTAGTGCCGAAGAGAGAGAGATAGAGAAGAGATCTCTAGGTTTCTTAGAGGTGTATTTGACCAAGGAGTGTGGAGAGGGAGAGAAATTGAGGTGAAACCCTAAGGGAGGGTTCGGCCAAGGAGGTGAAGGTTTGAGAAAGGGAGAGTATGAGATGGGCACTTTTTCTATCTCTTTCCCAAAGAGTGAATCTGTAACGCCCCGCCCTTTTTCACTCATTTAGCTTTTCGAAGATCAGAGTCTATTTTTTTTTTTTATAAATAGAGAGTGATAGAGAGCGGGACGTCACGACGCAAGCTAAGTCTGAACTTCTAAAGTCCGACCTTAACTGGCCAACCCTATGTGTGCATGGACTAAGTCTATGAAAAACAGTTCACACATAACAATATAAACATGCGGAATTAATATCATAACTACGGAATTATAATAGAACCTAGTTCTATTCCATTTTAGATAGCAAAGTACGTCAAGTCTTTAATCATTATTTAACATAATATAATTATCCAAATAAACATCCAACCATAGCCAATCTTCTAAATTATTACATGCCCAAAGTCTAGTTACTCAAATACAAGTCCATAAGTAACTTAATTAAAATATAAACTGAAAGCATCCAAGCTCCTATGCTTGGCCTTTTTCGCGTTCCTTGTTTTCCTCGTTTCCTGTATCATCCACTAGAGTAGAAATAGGGCGTAAGAACAACGTGCCCAGTAGGTATTCCAATTAGGGCTAACTCATGGTTAGTACAAAACATGCATATAACATGATAATAAATCCATATAAAAACAATGCCATGACATCTGTAGTATGCAATGAGTCCCACCCATCATAAACACATGTATCCTCTTGATGGAATTCTCATCATCAAGGTATCCCCACATAGGTCTTTCGGACGCCCCGACAGAGTGTGGCCTCTCCGGTTTCTTCTTGATGGGATTCTCACCATCAAGGTACCCCAGACTCGTTTTTTGGACACCCCGACGGAGTGTGGCCCCTCCGGTTACATATCCTTCACCCCATGCCATGCATGAGATGCTAATGAATCACATGTTATTTTATCATATAGACATAGCATTAAAACTCAACAATTTGAAACAATATCTTTTACAATATAATTCATCAAAATAAGATAAAAACATTGTACATAAACCCATGGTTTCAAAGAGATGGAATCCTACCAAAGACCACTACGTGTCCTTTCGTTTTCGTCCGGTAACCGCTCACGATCGTACACACCTTGTGAGGTCCCGTTACTTTATAATATATCAATCAATTAAAAATAATGTCCCATTTGATTTGCAAAAATGTCTAAGTCCATAAAACATGCCTCATGGGGTTCGGCCATACACCATGGCCGAACCCATGATCCATCACTTTCACCCTTTATTACATCCATGCCATTGCTTAATCTATAGCTGTCCATTTTATTCATTTAAAACATATAAACCCTAAATCCGTCACACCTTCCCCATGGGGTTCGGCCACACTGTTGTGAAATTTTAAATTACTCGCAAGCGTACGAACCGATTTATAGTATAGAGCATGAGTGCGAGGTCGTACCCAAGGGAAATCTACAAAATATATGTACGAAATAAAAAAATCGCACTATTTAAAAATGATGTGATTTAAGGAAATAATTTTCTAAAACATTTAGTTATAATCTTAATTTAAAACCATGAATAGTTTTGATAAATTTTTGAGAAAAAGAAAAATAAATCAAAAAATAAATTTTTTACATAATCTACAATGGAATCGGGTCAAGCATTCGAAGTACCATGTTATCCGATTTAAAAACAAAAACATGGCCTAGACTATGAAATATTCTGGAATTATTAAACATAATTCAAGTTTCTTATTTAATAAAATTCTAATTAAAATAATAATTAAATCGGGATATTTCAAATCAAGCCTTAGGCTTGAGCGGGTTTTAAACTTGTGTTTCCCCAATTCTAAAACAACCGTTCTTGATAAGAACCTTAGACTGGAGAGACGGCAAGTCCCACTGATCCTAAAAGGGGTTCCACTTTTCATTGAAAAAATCCTCAAATTAATTTGTTTCATGAAGTTCTTAAAAAGAATTAAAATTAAATTGAAAACCATCATTATTTAATATTTAACAATTGGGAATATCATACATCTAAACAAACCGCCATGAATTTTATTTAAAAATTCAGAAATAAATTACAATTCTCTTTTGGATTTGACATAAAGATAAAAATAAAAATAAAATAACTTACAAGAAAATTATTTATTTTTCTCCTGTCTTTTGTCGTCCAACTGCAGCCTTCAATGTCTTGCCCGGTTCAACCTTCAATGGATCTAAAGCCTTGAATTTATAGAAGATGAGGGATGAGATAAGAGACCCTTCAAATTTGATCGGATGAGAGACCCATTCAATTTCAAATTCAGAAGTTCAAATTCAGCCGGGATAAGTCAGTCGGCAATAACTGAGAGTTTTTATCTCTTTTCTCTTCATCGGCTAACTCAACCTCTTTTCCTTTTTTGTTTCTATCTTATCTTTTCTTCAAAACACTTATCTCTTCATTTTTTTCTGCTTTCAGGTTAGCCCTCCTTCTCAGACTTCTCTCTGGATGGGCTTACTTTGCAGCTCTATCTTATCTCTTCTCTCCTTCACGCCTCTATCTTCTCTTTGTTTAAACCCAGCTGTACACGGCAGCTGTTTCTTTACCTGCCTCTCTGCTTATCTTATCCTTCTTTGCTGGCAGCTGCCTTTTCTTTTCTTCTTCTTCTTGCTTCACGCTTCTATCTGGGAGCTCTTATCCCTTTTTTTTTCTCTGCTCTTATCCCCTCTTATCAGATTCCAAGCTACACGGCATCTGCATTTCGAACCCAGCTGAGGATCAGCTGCTTCTTATCCTCATCTTTCTTATCTTTATCTTCTATTCCTCCTCCTTATCTCTACTGATTCAAAACTAGCTGCTGGGTGCTGCCGAGATTTGCTGGTTTGGGTTCACTGTTCCACCGTCGCTTACTGCTGCCATCTATCTCATCTCAGCTTGGCTCTCTTCTTCTGTGTGCCTCAGACGGCTGCCTCTACACTCTCTTCTCAGCTGCCGTTCTGTTCATCTCAGATGGCTGCCGTGCTCAACTGTTTGGATTCTGCATCAGTCGACTGCCTTCAGCTTCTCCTTTCATGCTGCTCTCCACTGTGTGCGGCGCTGGTTGCCTCTGCTGTCTGCAATGCTGGCTTCCCGGCTGGAGACGCTGTCTTGCTGTGTGCACTCTCGGCTGCTGTCTCTGTTCTCACTGCTCAGGCTGCTGCTCGGGCGCTGCCCGCTGGAGACGCTGATTGCTGCTTTTGCATCAGCTCTTTTTGCAATCGGTGCTGCTCTGTCTGCTCTCCATCGTCTCTGGCTGCTGCTTTGCTGTTCTGCTCACAGTTGGCTGCTCTGCTTCAGCCAACATTGGGCGCTGGCTGCCCTCTGCTTTCTGTTCTCTTCTCTGCTCGGAGCTGCTCTGCTTGCCAACTCTGTATGGCTGCCCTGCTTCCTACTCCGCCATCGATCGCTGCTCATCTCAGCTGGCTGCTCATGTGGGCAGCAAACTGACGCTGCTACCACTGTCACCGCTGGCTGTTCTGCTTCTCTTCAGCTGGCTGCCGTTCAGCCTCTGCTTACTCGGTCTCTGCTCGGACTGCTTGGCTGCTGCTCGGATTGAACAGATGTGGTCTCAGCTGACTGCTGTGTCACGGTGCTGGCTACAGCTGCTGTGTCTGTTGGTTACAGCTCTTGTTGCTCTGCCTCTGCTGCAATCTTCTCTTCTTTCGGCTCTGCTCGGATTGCCAGCTTTGCATGGCTGTCCTTCTTTCTCTTCTCTGATGCCGATCTCAACTGCTGCCGTCTGTTTGGTTCAGCCGGCTGTCTCTGCATACAGTGCTGGCTGTCGTTTGGGCGGAACCTTGCTGCTGCCGTTCAGCTGCCGCTGCTTCAGCTCTGCCTCTGCTCTCTTCTGGTGGCTGTGTCGCTGCTGCTCTGGTCTGCCTCTGCTCCACTGCCTCTGCTGCACTGCCGTGTCAGCTGTGCACCTTGGGCACTGCTGCTGATCTGGTGCGCCGCTGGTTGCTGCCGCCTCTGCTCATAGCTGCTCCACCATCGGCCCAGCTTTCTCATTTCTTCTATCAGTCTTCTCCCATGATAATTCCTGCAAACAGATAAAAGAAAAGAATAGAAAAGAAATAGAAAATAGAAGAAGAAATGGTAAGAGTTCCTTTAGGCGACGGGCATCCCGATCGACAATAAATGAGAGGGGTTGGCCGATAAAACTTGACTTTCACTTGAATTTGGAAAATGAAATATTAATAGAAAGTTATAGGTTCTGAAAACCCCACTAGTTTAACCAACTTGACCTGACCCTTCTGAAATTGACGTCGACCGTATTTTTGACTTTCTATCATTTTTATTTTTATTTTCTTTTCTTTTTTTTATATTTCTCAAAATAAACTATAAAAAACTAAAAACAACCCTAAACATATCTAATATTTATAAAATAAAGACTAATTAGTCTAATATTAAAGGGCAAAATTGTAATTTTACGGTGTTCATCAAATACCCCCAAACTTAGATTTTGCTAGTCCTCGAGCAAAACTAAAAACTAAAAACTAAAATGGAAAATTAAAAATCCTAAATGACACCACTTTCGCTGGCTCTCTCGATTGCATTTAGCGTATGCAACAAGCCTTTAAACCCCTAGGTTACCCCTAGTGGACGAGTTATAGTCTCGTGAGGGTTTCCAGTGATGACACCCACAAACATCGTCAATTTTTTTTTTTTTTTTTTTATTTATTTTTTTCAGCAAAAACACACAGCCAAAAATCTAAACATCATACAACTCTAAAATTCATTTTACAAGACTTATACTCGGAGTGTTGTGTGTGATAGCCATTATTAAGACAGTCTTCTTTTTCCAAATTGACACAAGTTTCGTAACCAACATTGGAAAATACGCTTTGACTTCAAACCTCACCAGATATATCTCTCAGAAAGATTAACGCTCAGAGGTGGGTTTATTTTCTCTCAAGGTATATGTGAGCGGAATTTATGTTTTCGAATCAAAATTCTCACATATGTTTTAAACAAAGACGGCATAAATGAAGAAAATAATTGATCTCATGATTAGACGCCACTTTCCTAAGAACGTTGAGTCAAACACCTTTATTTTTCCTCCTCTATTCTCTACATGAAATACCTTATTTAGACTTAGGATCAATAGGACTTTCTAATAGGACGAAACGAGGCTTAGGACCGGGTTATATCAAGAAAGGGATAAAAGACTCTAAAAATTAACATTTTCACAGGAAAAGGTTAGAGGTCTTCATAACATGAGCGGGATATTTTCCTCTAACAAATTTTTTTTTTTTTTTTTTTTTTTTTAAACATCCCATTTTGACGTATGGATGTTTTTTTTCAGCAAATTTTTTTTTTTTTTTTTTTTAAAGAAACCTCTTTTCTTTTTCAACATCCCTCTTTGATGTGTGGATGTTCCCATCTTGCTTTCTCTTTTATTTTCATTTTTCAGTGAATTTTATCCCAAAATCTTCCCTAACCTTTTCTCATATGATAATAGGTAATGGATATAAAATTTTGGCTCAAACTCCATATCCGGAGTTAGGTATGGAAGATATGGCTAGTCAATAAAAGAGGCTATATTAGGCTCAAATAGGGAACTATCAAGATGGAATGACCAAAGTAGGTGGGCTTGAAGGCTCAAACGGTCCAAAAATAGCCTATATCCTATCCTAAGCTTTATAAGATGATTTCTTTGTTTTGAATAAATTCAGAAAAATTTCAGGTGTAATAACTCAATTTTAATGGCGTTCTTAGTAATATGACCAAAACAATGATAATGAGATCACTCAACGACTCGATGCGCTTATCAAAGAAATAAGGATTTACTTATAACCCTCAGAAGGACAGAATGGCTCTAAAACTCACTGGGTTTAAGTCTCCACTAGTATTCCTCTGGTGATTACTCGACTCATGAAAATTTTTCTTTTTCAGACTAACATTAATATGACTGTGTACATAGACTTCCGAGCATAAATCCTATAAAAGTCTTTCCGGAAAAGTATGATATAAAGATTTTTATTTACGTATTAATGCTAAAAAATTATTCTATAACTCTTTTTACGTCAGACTGTCAGGACGCATGATTTTCTTAGACCTCAATTGACATTCTTGTTAAGTACCAAGGTGTCTCAGCTTTTGCCTACTCTACCCTTAAAAGATTAAGTTTGTCTTTCTCTGCCTAAGAAAATTTTGACTCGTTTAACGTCAGATTGTCAAGACGTTTATAGTCCCCTAAGCGAAAATCAACAGTTCTTTGAACACCAAGGAGTCTCAGTCTTTCTGGACTTACTCTACCTTTGACTAGGTCCAAATAAATCTGTCTATTTTCACTAATAGGTCTATGTTTTGCTGCTGTCACACAGCGAACTCCTTGTTCAGATATTTTTCCATTACAATTCCCACGTCCACATTTGTGACAGACTCCTAGCCTCTTAGCTTTCCTCTTTGCAGCCAGAGTGCTTCGACCACAAAGAGGTCTGGGTTGCTCCTCTTGGATTTCCAGCTTCCTCACCCTCATAGCTAAGGAAACAATTTTCCTACACAAGTCTGGGGGAACTTGTGTTCTAGACAGACACAAAGCGAAGACAAAAACTCGACCGTCTACGTGCATGACTCCTATCCAGTTCTTTAACGTCTGCTGGTCACAAAGACAAAACAGATGATGATTTTTTTTTTTTTTTTAAATTGATGACCCTCAGTACCCCCAAACTTAAATTGAACATTGTCCTCAATGTTCTCTAATTGACACTGGCCAGGTGAAAAAAAAAGAAATGTTTTAGAAAACGAACAATCGGGTTTGGACATACCTAGGAATGCATGAGGTGCAAAATGGACCAAATAAAAATTCTATACTGACTCAATGAAAACCTAAACTAGACACTGAAGATGCAGACTGACTCAGACATAGACAGGTGGATATGTGGGTTAGGGTAATGGAAATGATGAAGATGGGTAGGTGGGTGAATGGGTATGGATTCGTAAATCAGTCCTGATACACTGGATCAGCTAACTCAACCTCGGTCTCTTCTTCTGGAGTGGGGAACGATAAAAATGGCTTTAAACGTTGCCCATTAACTTTGAATGTACGACCACTCGTAGGATGCCTGATCTCTACTGCCCCATATGGGAATACGGATGAAACAATGAATGGACCTATCCATTTGGACCTTAACTTCCCAGGAAAAAGATGCATCCTTGACTCGTACAACAAGACCTTCTGACCAACTGTAAAAGATTTTCTCAATATGTGTTTATCATGAAACACTTTCATTCGGTCTTTGTACTTTTTAGCCGTGTCATAGGCTTCATTTCGTAATTCCTCCAGCTCAACAAGCTGAAGTTTCCGATGTTGTCCAGCAGAGTCTAGAGCAAAATTGAAATTTTTGATTGCCCAATAGGCTTTGTGCTCTAACTCGACCGGAAGATGACATGCCTTCCCATAGACCAGACGGTAGGGTGACATTCCTATAGGCGTTTTGAAAGCTGTACGGTATGCCCATAGTGCGTCAATGAGTCTGGAAGACCAATCTTTCCGATTTGGATTGATTGTCTTCTCGAGAATACGCTTAATTTCTCTATTCGAAATTTCCACTTGGCCACTTGTTTGTGGGTGATAAGGAGTAGCCACTTTATGCGTCACCCCATATGATTTTAACAAATTAGCAAATGGGCGGTTGCAAAAGTGTTTACCCCCATCACTAATGATGGTTCGTGGAATTCCAAATCGAGAGAAAACGTTTTCTTTAATGAAGCGAAGGACAACCTTGTGGTCATTGGTTTTGCATGCCACCGCTTCGACCCATTTTGACACATAGTCAACCCCTACAAGGATATATTGATTGCCAAAAGAATTAGGAAATGGTCCCATGAAATCGATGCCCCAAACATCAAAAAGCTCAATGGTTAGGATGGGGTTTAAAGGCATCATATTTCTACGAGAGATACTTCCCAATCTTTGACACCTATTACACGAGACACAGAAAGTGTGGGTGTCTCGAAACATGGAGGGCCAATAAAATCCACACTGCAAAATTTTTGCAGTTGTCTTTCTTGTGCTAAAATGCCCTCCACAGGCCTGGTCATGGCAGAAACTTATGACACGATTTTGCTCTTCTTCTGGGACACACCGACGAATGATTTGGTCCGCACAGTGTTTAAACAGATAAGGGTCATCCCAAATAAAACTTTTGACCTGGAACAGAAACTTAGACCTATCTTGCTTAGTCCAATGCGGGGGCATTTGGCTAGTAACAAGATAGTTCACAATATCGGCAAACCATGGTACTTGGGACACTGACATGAGTTGCTCATCAGGGAAGGACTCAGTGATAGGACGGGTCTCATCGGTGAACTCAGTTATCAATCTAGATAAGTGGTCTGCTACTACATTCTCGGAACCTTTCTTGTCCCGGATTTCCATATCAAACTCTTGTAGTAGCAATATCCATCGGATCAGGCGAGACTTAGCATCCTTCTTAGAAAGGAGATACTTAAGTGCTGCATGATCAGAATAGATAATGACTTTCGAACCTACTAAGTAGGATCGAAACTTATCTAACGCAAAAACAACTGCTAACAACTCTTTTTCCGTGGTGGAATAATGGAGCTGAGCGTCATTGAGAGTTTTGCTAGCATAGTAGATAACATGAGGCAACCGATTTAGCCTTTGTCCTAAAACGGCTCCGACTGCATAATCGGAGGCATCGCACATAATTTCGAAGGGGACAGACCAAACAGGTGGTTGTATTATCGGAGCGGAGGTCAGAGCGGTTTTCAATTTTTCAAAGGCTTTAATGCACTCATCATCAAAATTGAAATTAGCATCCTTGGCCAAGAGTTTACAGAGAGGTTTTGAAACCTTACTGAAATCTTTTATAAACCTCCTGTAAAAACCAGCATGACCTAAGAATGACCTAATCTCTCTAACGGTTTGGGGTCTTGGTAAATTAGAGATCAAGTTGACCTTTGCCTTGTCCACTTCGATACCCTTTTCAGAGATAATGTGCCCTAGTACTATGCCGTTTTTCACCATAAAGTGACATTTTTCCCAATTCAATACCAGGTTCTTTTCTTTGCACCTGATTAGCACAAGGCTTAGATGGTGCAGGCACTGGTCAAAAGTGGACCCAAACACAGAGAAGTCATCCATGAAGACTTCTAGGAAACGTTCGACCATATCGGAGAAAATACTGATCATGCACCGTTGAAAAGTGGCTGGTGCATTGCACAATCCGAATGGCATACGACGATATGCGAACGTACCAAAAGGACATGTGAAGGTGGTCTTCTCCTGATCCTCAGGAGCAACGTAGATCTGGTTATAGCCGGAATAACCATCAAGGAAGCAATAAAATGCATGACCGGCTAACCGTTCAAGCATCTGATCGATGAACGGAAGAGGAAAATGGTCCTTTCGAGTGACAGTGTTTAGCTTACGGTAGTCAATGCAAACTCTCCAACCCGTTTGGATGCGGGTTGGTACCAACTCATTATCCTGATTTTTGACTACCGTAACACCCGATTTCTTAGGTACAACCTGTATCGGACTCACCCATTTACTATCGGAGATCGGGTAGATAATACCCGTCTCGAGAAGTTTTAAAATCTCAGCTCGTACCACATCCTGCATTGCCGAATTTAGCCGTCTCTGTGGTTCTCTGGATGTCTTGGAATTTTCTTCCAAGTGAATTTTATGCATGACCACAGATGGGCTAATTCCTTTGTGATCGGCAATGGACCATCCTATAGCTTCACGGTGATCTCTTAAAATAGCAAGGAGTTTAGACTCCTGCTCAGAAGTTAAATCGGAAGCTATGATCACAGGTAACGTTTCTGATGGTCCAAGATAAGAATATTTCAATGTCTCAGGAAGTGGCTTAAGCTCTAACTTTGGTGGCTTCTCGATAGAGGGGATCAGTACAGATTGACTAATAGGGAGAGGTTCAAATTTGGAGAACCTTCGCACATATGGAGATGCGTCAAATATTTCGTTCACTTCTTGTTTACCATCTTCATTGAAGTCTGTGCCATAAGTGGACAGAGTCTTCTCAAATGGGTCATCACAAATGAAGTGAAGGAAGGACTCTTGAACAGAACTCTGAATCATGTTAACCTCATATGGATCGTCTGTGCAAAAAGGTTGTCGACATAGGCCAAACACATTGAGTTCTGTTGTCAGATCTCCAAATGACAACTTAAGCATACCATTTTGGCAATTAATAACAGCTTTCGCAGTGGCCAAAAATGGTCGTCCTAAAATAACCGGAATGTGCCCACTTTCGTTCTGAACTGGTTGTGTATCCAGCACAACAAAATCGACCGGAAAGTAGAATTTGTCTACTTTCACCAGAACGTCTTCTATCACACCCCTTGGAATTTTTACAGAGCGGTCAGCTAACTGTAGTGTGATAGGAGTGGGCTTAAGCTCTCCCAGCCCCAACTGCTCATAAACGGAGTATGGCAGTAGGCTAACACTAGCTCCCAAATCTAATAAGGCCCTTTCAACTTCATATGTGCCAATGGTGCATGCAATGGTTGGGCACCCAGGGTCCTTATGTTTAATTGGGAACGGTTGTTGGAGAAGAGCACTTGCATTTTCTGCTAGAAATGCCTTTACGGGAACATTAGTTTTCCGTTTTGCCGTACAGAGGTCTTTAAGAAACTTAGCGTACGAGGGTATCTGATTGATGGCATCTAGTAGAGGAATATTGATATTGACATTTTTGAAAACCTCTAATATGTCACCATAAGGTACCCCTTGCTTAGTGATGAGCCTCTGAGGGTACGGAGCCCTAGGTACGTAAGTTTTTCTAGCAGATGGATCCGGTTCGTTTTGGACTGGGGATGATCTAGATGGGTCATCCTGATGCTTGGAATGACCAGTGGCCTGGTCTTCCGGTTGCGGAGGTAATTTTACTTTATTATCTACCTGTCTCCCGGATCTCAAGGCAATAATGGAGTTAGCGTCTTCTGGATTAGACGATGAAACTTCATTTTGGCCCTTAGGGTTTGGGATAGGCTGACTTGGAAATTTACCTTTCTCCCTATCTCCTATTACAGTGGCTAATTGCCCAAGCTGTGTCTCAAGCTTGTGCATAGCCTGTTGGGTAGACTGCATGAACTGTTGCAACGTATCCTTGAGAGAGGGCTTACGTTGTTGAGATGGACCAGATTGATAAGACTGATTTGACTGAGCTGGATTGGATTGATAAGACTGATTTGACTGGGCTGGATGATTTTGAGATTGATGGAATGGTTGATTCTGAGGTGGTTGGTATGGTGGATTTTGATATGGTGGACCTTGATATTGAGGGGGTCCTTGATATTGAGGGGGTCCTTGACCTACAGGAGGTTGGTTCTGGCGCCAAGAAAAATTGGGATGATTCCGCCAATTAGGATTGTATGTGGCAGAGAAAGGGGTTCCCTGCTGTCTCCCGAAATTATTGAGTGCGTTGGCCTGTTCGGTTGAGCACTCAGTGTTAGGTCCAAAGGAAGGACAGTTTTGGGCAGTGTGTCCTAAGTTAGAACACATTGCGCAAACCTCTACATTCAATCCTACTGTTGGGTTCATCGCCTGGGTCATCGCTAACGTATCGATTTTCTTTGTTAAGTTTGCGATTGCAAGCTTAACATCAAAGTCGGTACTAACTTCGTATAAACCTCCTCTTTTTGAGGTTTGGGCTGAATTATCCCTTTTGGAGAAGTCCCATCGCTGAGAACTTACTGCCAAGGTTTCTAAGAAATTCCATCCATTGGTTGCAGTTAGCATCAAAAATTCCCCACCCTTCATAGACTCGACCATTGTGCGGTTTGAGATGGTTAAACCATCATAAAAGAATTGCACGAGTCTACCCGTTTCAAATCCGTGGTGGGGACATTTATTCAACGTATCTTTGAATCTTTCCCATGATTCATAGAATTGTTCACCCTCTTTCTGATTAAAATTTGAAATTTCTTTCTTGAGGGCGTTAGTTTTAGATACAGGGAAAAATTTATTCAAAAATTTGTTGGCTAACAGATCCCAAGTTGTGATGGAATTTGGAGGTAGAGAATTTAGCCAAGATTTCGCTTTTTCTTTAAGAGAAAAAGGAAATAATCGAAGTTTGATGGATTCATCAGAGATGCCTTGAAGTCTGATGGTGGCGCAGATTTCTAAAAATTCTTTGATGTGTAGGTAAGGATCCTCATGATCAAAACCATGGAAAGTGGGTAGAAGATGTAATAGGGCTGGTTTGAGTTCAAAGGCTGCATTAGTTGGTGGGACAACTATGCTTGATGGTGTATTGGGAGTGACTGCTGAAAAATAATCTTGGAGGGTTCTCTCTTCGATTCTTTCTTCGGCCATTTTGGGTGATGGTGGTGGTGATGGAGTTGGATTGTCTATGACTGAGCTAGACTGAGCTCCGGACACAATAATCGGTAAATCGGCAGAAGACTTGACTCGAACTAAACGGTTGTGTGAATCACGATACCAATATTTCATACACAATCACGCTCATTCATGTTCATCCAAATTCACACAAGAAGAATGCCTAAATCTAAATTTGAATTGCAATAATGCAATCAAAATTTTTTTATTGGGACCCTAAGGATTGTTTCTAGATTGCTCCTACTTTTCTCTCCAAATAATCTAAGTCTTCGATGAGAGCTTAACCACAATCATGGCCAGGTAAGTTCCCAGGTAAGTGGAGGAGCACACGGCATCTGCATTTCCACTTATCCTTAGGCTCTTTACACCTTGGTGACAGAACTAATCCTAGACACCATGATTGAAGATAAAATATTCACCGGTTACAAAAATTAATTTAGATTAAAAAGGTTCCTATTGAGCATGAAACCCTAAATTCTAGCCTAATGGTTCCTTAATTGATTTTATTAGGGAAGTGCATGAACCAATTTTACTAGTCTTATTTTTCTAAGTATTGTGAAAATGCAATCCTAGATTACCATACAGCATTCAAATCAATATACAAACATTAATAAAACAATCTAAACTAATGCATGAATACTAACAACCTAGATGCATGGACAGATTAAATGCAAATAATAATAAATAACACCCTAAATAAATCTATATGAATGCATGAGATAAATAAAAAAAATTAAAAGCTCACCTTAGCCTTTTATGCATATTTTCAGCAATTTTTTTTTTTTTAAGCGCGCATTTTTAAGCTTTGCGAAACGTTTAGCCTTTTGTGCATATCCCCATCGATTTTTAAGCGCAGCGTAAATAAAATTCCTGCAAAACAGACAATAAAAAGTTTTGGTGAAGATTCTAATTCAAATAAAATAAATAAATAAATAAATAAATGAATAAGTTAGATGAAATTCTAAATTAAGACATATCTGCAGTATTAGATTTTATTTTCAAAAATCACATAATTTAATAGCACACAATTTTTATTTCGAGATTTCCCCGGCAACGGCGCCAAAAACTTGTTGTGAAATTTTAAATTACTCGCAAGCGTACGAACCGATTTATAGTATAGAGCATGAGTGCGAGGTCGTACCCAAGGGAAATCTACAAAATATATGTACGAAATAAAAAAATTGTACTATTTAAAAATGATGTGATTTAAGGAAATAATTTTCTAAAACATTTAGTTATAATCTTAATTTAAAACCATGAATAGTTTTGATAAATTTTTGAGAAAAAGAAAAATAAATCAAAAAATAAATTTTTTACATAATCTACAATGGAATCGGGTCAAGCATTCGAAGTACCATGTTATCCGATTTAAAAACAAAAACATGGCCTAGACTATGAAATATTCTGGAATTATTAAACATAATTCAAGTTTCTTATTTAATAAAATTCTAATTAAAATAATAATTAAATCGGGATATTTCAAATCAAGCCTTAGGCTTGAGCGGGTTTTAAACTTGTGTTTCCCCAATTCTAAAACAACCGTTCTTGATAAGAACCTTAGACTGGAGAGACGGCAAGTCCCACTGATCCTAAAAGGGGTTCCACTTTTCATTGAAAAAATCCTCAAATTAATTTGTTTCATGAAGTTCTTAAAAAGAATTAAAATTAAATTGAAAACCATCATTATTTAATATTTAACAATTGAGAATATCATACATCTAAACAAACCGCCATGAATTTTATTTAAAAATTCAGAAATAAATTACAATTCTCTTTTGGATTTGACATAAAGATAAAAATAAAAATAAAATAACTTACAAGAAAATTATTTATTTTTCTCCTGTCTTTTGTCGTCCAACTGCAGCCTTCAATGTCTTGCCCGGTTCAACCTTCAATGGATCTAAAGCCTTGAATTTATAGAAGATGAGGGATGAGATAAGAGACCCTTCAAATTTGATCGGATGAGAGACCCATTCAATTTCAAATTCAGAAGTTCAAATTCAGCCGGGATAAGTCAGTCGGCAATAACTGAGAGTTTTTATCTCTTTTCTCTTCATCGGCTAACTCAACCTCTTTTCCTTTTTTGTTTCTATCTTATCTTTTCTTCAAAACACTTATCTCTTCATTTTTTTCTGCTTTCAGGTTAGCCCTCCTTCTCAGACTTCTCTCTGGATGGGCTTACTTTGCAGCTCTATCTTATCTCTTCTCTCCTTCACGCCTCTATCTTCTCTTTGTTTAAACCCAGCTGTACACGGCAGCTGTTTCTTTACCTGCCTCTCTGCTTATCTTATCCTTCTTTGCTGGCAGCTGCCTTTTCTTTTCTTCTTCTTCTTGCTTCACGCTTCTATCTGGGAGCTCTTATCCCTTTTTTTTTCTCTGCTCTTATCCCCTCTTATCAGATTCCAAGCTACACGGCATCTGCATTTCGAACCCAGCTGAGGATCAGCTGCTTCTTATCCTCATCTTTCTTATCTTTATCTTCTATTCCTCCTCCTTATCTCTACTGATTCAAAACTAGCTGCTGGGTGCTGCCGAGATTTGCTGGTTTGGGTTCACTGTTCCACCGTCGCTTACTGCTGCCATCTATCTCATCTCAGCTTGGCTCTCTTCTTCTGTGTGCCTCAGACGGCTGCCTCTACACTCTCTTCTCAGCTGCCGTTCTGTTCATCTCAGATGGCTGCCGTGCTCAACTGTTTGGATTCTGCATCAGTCGACTGCCTTCAGCTTCTCCTTTCATGCTGCTCTCCACTGTGTGCGGCGCTGGTTGCCTCTGCTGTCTGCAATGCTGGCTTCCCGGCTGGAGACGCTGTCTTGCTGTGTGCACTCTCGGCTGCTGTCTCTGTTCTCACTGCTCGGCTGCTGCTCGGGCGCTGCCCGCTGGAGACGCTGATTGCTGCTTTTGCATCAGCTCTTTTTGCAATCGGTGCTGCTCTGTCTGCTCTCCATCGTCTCTGGCTGCTGCTTTGCTGTTCTGCTCACAGTTGGCTGCTCTGCTTCAGCCAACATTGGGCGCTGGCTGCCCTCTGCTTTCTGTTCTCTTCTCTGCTCGGAGCTGCTCTGCTTGCCAACTCTGTATGGCTGCCCTGCTTCCTACTCCGCCATCGATCGCTGCTCATCTCAGCTGGCTGCTCATGTGGGCAGCAAACTGACGCTGCTACCACTGTCACCGCTGGCTGTTCTGCTTCTCTTCAGCTGGCTGCCGTTCAGCCTCTGCTTACTCGGTCTCTGCTCGGACTGCTTGGCTGCTGCTCGGATTGAACAGATGTGGTCTCAGCTGACTGCTGTGTCACGGTGCTGGCTACAGCTGCTGTGTCTGTTGGTTACAGCTCTTGTTGCTCTGCCTCTGCTGCAATCTTCTCTTCTTTCGGCTCTGCTCGGATTGCCAGCTTTGCTTGGCTGTCCTTCTTTCTCTTCTCTGATGCCGATCTCAACTGCTGCCGTCTGTTTGGTTCAGCCGGCTGTCTCTGCATACAGTGCTGGCTGTCGTTTGGGCGGAACCTTGCTGCTGCCGTTCAGCTGCCGCTGCTTCAGCTCTGCCTCTGCTCCACTGCCTCTGCTGCACTGCCGTGTCAGCTGTGCACCTTGGGCACTGCTGCTGCTCTGGTGCGCCGCTGGTTGCTGCCGCCTCTGCTCATAGCTGCTCCACCATCGGCCCAGCTTTCTCATTTCTTCTATCAGTCTTCTCCCATGATAATTCCTGCAAACAGATAAAAGAAAAGAATAGAAAAGAAATAGAAAATAGAAGAAGAAATGGTAAGAGTTCCTTTAGGCGACGGGCATCCCGATCGACAATAAATGAGAGGGGTTGGCCGATAAAACTTGACTTTCACTTGAATTTGGAAAATGAAATATTAATAGAAAGTTATAGGTTCTGAAAACCCCACTAGTTTAACCAACTTGACCTGACCCTTCTGAAATTGACGTCGACCGTATTTTTGACTTTCTATCATTTTTATTTTTATTTTCTTTTCTTTTTTTTATATTTCTCAAAATAAACTATAAAAAACTAAAAACAACCCTAAACATATCTAATATTTATAAAATAAAGACTAATTAGTCTAATATTAAAGGGCAAAATTGTAATTTTACGGTGTTCATCACACACACCATGGCCGAACCCATGGTCTATTAATTTTCCTTATTTACAATATTGCTATCCATGGCTACCATTCCATTATTCTAACCCTTCATTCATTAAAATAAACCCTAGTGGGGTTCGGCCATACACCATGGCTGAACCTCACTCATAGAGGTAATCCAACCGTTCCCATCACTTTCTAAATTAATGACATCTTCCATGGGGTTCGGCCATACACCATGGCCTAACCCTATGGTTCAAAATCTTTTTTTAAAAAATCATTCATCCTTGATCCTCCATGATCTAAATACATGTAACCAATTCTATATTTCTCCATGTAAAACCTTTTAAAAATATGAATAATTTTCCATGGAGTTCATCCTTCAAAAACCCATAATCATTACCAACACACCTCCATGGGGTTCGTCCATGAAAATGGCCGAACCCTATACATTCATCCAAACCTTGTAAAACCGTTTAAAACCATAAGCATAACTCTATGATTTTCATCCTCCAAACTTCCATTAAAAATCACCAAAGTCCTTCCATGGGGTTCGGCCATACAACATGGCCGAACCCTATGGTTCATCCCTTTTCATTAAGCCTCAACATTCACCCCTTAATTTTCTTCCATGGGGTTCGGCCATACCACATGGCCGAACCCTATGGTTCCTTATTTTAAACAAAATTATCAAACTACTTACTTACAGGTTCCGCGACTCCTCCGGCTTTCCTTCGCTTGTTCTTGCTCTTCCAATCTTTTTCTTTCTTAGCCTCTTTTTTCTTGATCTTTCACACAGCCGAGATTGATCTTATTGCCAGAGCACTAGCGTCAACCCTTGTTGATTTGGATGTGCCATGCGCCTCTTGTGTCTCTCCTTTTATCAACTTCCAATCATTCCTAATTAGAAGGTGCCATGCGCTCCTCTTGTCCTTCTTTTATTAATCTCCAAGCAATCCTATCTTAGAAGGTGCCGACCCTTCATTTTAGCACTTGTCCAAATAACGCTCTTAATCAAGGGAAGGACCCCTTTTTAGAGACACTCTTACGCATAAACATGGGTATGCCTATCTTCATACACGGCAAAGCAATCTTTATTTAATTTTAGACAATTCCCTAATGCCATTTTTAACAAAGGAAAGACCCCTCTTAAAGAGATCCCAGCGCATCATCTTGGATGTGTAAATCTTCTATACACGGCCAAGCAACCTTTCAATTTAGTAATCCCCTTATGCGTATAATCATTTAATCTAGATAGATATATTACATTACCATTTTAATTCAGCCCCATTTAATTCTATTAAAACCATTTACACAATCGGTTGGGTCTTAATTGGGCAATGACCCAACACTTTACCCATTTAAGTTCCATATCTAATAATTCACAAATTAAATGGGTGATTTTCATATATATTAATAACTTGGAAAACCGGGGTGTTACAATGCAACCCTCTTTTTAAAATTTTCGTCCTGAAAATCGAATGAAGTACGGTTTCAAATATTTACATAAATAGCTCAGGATGAGCTATCCTCATTTCCGACTAGAGTTCCCATGTGGCTTTCTCAATGCCATGTCGATCCCATACCACCTTGACAAACTGGATCGCTCGGTTACGTAATACCCCTTGTTCTATGTCCACCACTCAGACAGGTTTTTCGACTATGTCATGTCGTCTTGGACCTCTATGTCTTGTATGTTCAGTACATGAGAGGGATCAGGATTGTACTTCCTCAACATCGATATATGGAACACATCGTGCAAAGATGCCAACTGTGAAGGGAGTGCCAATTGATAAACCACGTCCCCCATCCTTCTAATAATTGGAAACGGTCCCACATATCTTGGCGACAATTTCCCCTTCTTTCCAAATCTCATGTGTCCCTTTCGTGGTGAGACTTTCAAGAACACCATGTCTCCCACTTCAAATTCAAGGAACCTCCTCCTCTTGTCAGCATAGCACTTCTGACGACTTTGCGCAGTCAATAGATGCTGCCGTATCAACTGTATCTACGTTGTAGTCTCTACAACTAACTCAGGTCCAATTAGTACAGGCTCACCGGCCTCTGTCCAGCACTCAAGTGATCTACATGGTCTACCATATAATGCCTCAAATGGAGCCATTTGGATTCTTGCCTGGTAACTGTTGTTGTAGGAGAATTCGACCAATGGAAAATGATCCTCCCATGCACCCTTGAAATCTAGTACGCATGCTCTCAATATATCCTCCAATGTTTGTATTGTCCTCTCAGGCTGCCCATCAGTCTATGGATGGAATGTTGTGCTAGTTAGTAGATCTATTCTCATGGCCGACTGCATGCTCTGCCATACTCTGTCAGTGAATCGACCATCTCTGTCGGACACAATAGTCCGAGGTATACCATGCAATCTGATGATATCCTTGATATATCGCCGACCTAAAGTCTCAGATGAGTCTATCATCCTGATGGGAATGAAATGTACAGACTTGGTCAGTCGGTCTACCACGACCCATATCGCATCGTTTCCCTTTGAAGACCTTGGCAACCTTGTCACAAAATCCATGGAGATGTGCTACCATTTCCATTCCGGTACTGGTAAGGGTTTGAGCAACCCTGGTGGCTTCTGATGTTCTGTCTTAACCTGCTGACACATTAAGCAATGAGCCACAAATTCTTCCACATCCCTTTTGAGTCCGTGCCACCAGTAATGTCTCTTCAGGTCGTGATACATCTTGGTACTGCCCAGATGAATAAAGAGTTTGGTCTGATGTGCCTCAATCAGTAACTCTTTTCTGCAGCTCTTAGGCACATATGTCCTTCCTCGGAGTACAAGATCCTGTCCTGGTTGTAACTCCCATTCCAGTATGACTTCATCAGTAGACAACTTGGCCCATATCTCCTCCGCTTCCGAGTTTATCCATTGCTCCTGTTCAATCTTGGTAACCATGTTGGACCGTTTGATCAAATTGTACATACTCCCATGGTTATTGATATATAAATTGAACTCTCGTATGGTATTCAGCAACTCCCATTCTGTCCTGATTAAACATGCCACTGATGCAAGCGATATGCGGCTGAGGGCATCTGCCACCTTTTTCGCCTTGCCAGGGTGATAACAAAATGCGAGCTCATAATCCTGCAGATATTCCATCCATCTGCGCTGCATCAGGTTGAGCTCTTTCTTATCAAATAAGTACTTCAAGCTCTTATGATCTGAAAACACTTCAAATTTCTCGCCATATAGATAATGTCTCCAGTTTTTGAGAGCGAAGACCACTGCTGCTAGTTCAAGATCGTGCATAGGATAGAGGCGTTCATGTATTTTCAATTGTCTTGAACCATAAGCCACCACATGAGAACTTTGACTGAGTGAACACCCTAGTCTCTCTCCTGAAGCTTCGCAATATACCTCATAACCTTTGCCTCTTTCTGGCAAAATTAAGATAGGAGCAGTTGTAAGTCTCTCCTTCAATTCTTCAAATCTCTAATTGCACAGATTTGACCACTCATATTTGACTCCTTTCTGAGTGAGTCGAGTAAGTGGAGATACAATTTTTGAGAAGTCCATGATAAACTTCCGATAGTAGCCAGCCAATCCCAGAAAGCTACAGATCTCAGTCACATTTTTCGGTGCCTTCCAATCTCTTACCGCCGCCACCTTGCCCTGATCCACAGCTTTACTTTCTGCTGATATAACATGCCCCAAAAAGTTAACCTCAGATAACCAAAATTCACATTTGCTGGCTTTGGCAATAGTTTGTTCTTCCTCAAAGTGTCTAGAACTATTCTCAGGTGCTCAGCATGTTCTTCCTTAATTTTGGAATAGATTAGGATGTCATCAATAAATACAATAACAAACTGATCCAAGTGAGGACGGAAGATCCCGTTCATTAAATCCATGAACACAGCCGGTGCATTGGTGAGTCCAAACGGCATGACTACAAACTCATAGAGTCCATACCGCTTTCTGAAGGCTGTCTTCTCTATGTCCTCCTCCCTAACCCGGATTTGATGGTATCCGGACATCAGGTCAATCTTAGAGAAATGACTAGAACCTCTAAGTTGATCAAATAGATCATCGATCTTGGGTAGAGGATACTTGTTCCTGACTGATAGCTGGTTCAGTTTTCGGTAATCAACACACATACAAAGTGAGCCATCCTTCTTCTTCAGAAATAAAACCGGAGCTCCCCAAGCTGATGTACTGTTCCGGATGCAACCCAGTCTGAGCAGTTCATCAATCTGTTTCTTTAGCTCGGACATCTCTACTGGTGCCATCCGATAGTGTGGTAATGACACAGGTGAAGTGCCAGGATTCAACTTGATTTCAAAATTAATCTCCCTCATGGGAGGCAAGCTAGGGAGTTCTTTTGGGAATACATCCACATAATCCTTTACTATTGCCAGGAATTCAGCCACAGGTGGCTTGTTGATTTAGATATTGTTCAATACCAGATGACTCAACCCTTCATGCAGTCTGCTTTGTTTGTCAGTACGCACCACATGTTGTTTTTCCTCGAGTGACCAAAATGTCACCCTGCGGCGATAACAATCAATGTTGGCCTGAAATGTAGCCAACTAATCCATGCCGAAGTTAATATCATACTCTGTCATATCGAGTACCAAATAGTTGAACTCAAATCTGAGTCCAGTGAGTTCAGTATTCACTGTTGTGCATATAAGCCCCAATGATGTGTCTCCGACGGGGGATACAATGGTGAGTGATGTGGACAGTTTTTGTATTAAAGTTCCAGTTGCAGATATAAATACAGCAGATATGAAAGAGTGGGATGCTCCAGAATCAAATAAAGAAAAGGCGTAGGAACTACTGACTACCGCCATGCCTTGAATCACAGAATGATCCTCTACTGCTGGAGGAGCTAAGGTAAATAACCGTCCAGATCTTGTAGGCGCCCATCCCGCCTGGTTAAATGTCCTGCCTCCACGTGAGTTAGCTGGTCTAACTGGTGGGCGAGATGAACCTCTGGAATAAGATGGTTTGTTGAGTTCTGAGCATTCCCTCTTAAAATGGCCCGACTGATCACAATGGAAGCAGTTGTTCACCCCTCTGGGAGCTTGAGTGACTAATGCAGATGGGAGGGATGATTGGGACGAAAGCCCCCTGTTGACCCAGTGGATGGTGAGGGTCTGCTAAAGTTCGGTCGGAACCTCTTGTTGGGCTGAAATGTACCCCACCCACTCTGAGCTCGGCAATTGTCAAAACGCACTAACTCAGCCATCTCTTGTTCCGCTATAGTGGCCCTGCTGACCACCTCTGCCAATGTGGCTGCCTTGAATATGGTTACCTTGGCTCTAATGCTTGGCTGAAGGCCCCGCTCAAACTTGCGTGCCCTTCGATACTCTATATCCACCATATAAAGTGCAAAGCAAAACAAATTGAGAAACTCCTAGTGGTACTTTGCCACCGTCATGGTACCTTGTACCAAAGATAGAAAAGCTTGGGTCTGGCGCTCCTTCTCCTCCTCAGGGAAATAATGGTCCAGGAAGGTTGTCGAGAACTGATCCCAAGTCATTGCAGTCCTCTCTCATTCCGGAAGAAGTGCTCGCTGCTTCTCTATCACCTCCCACCATTTACCGGCATCATTGATCAGTTGTGACATGGCCAGTAAAATTTTGTCAGCATGACTCGAAATCTTGAGTAGGGTCAGAATTTGAGTGATCTTCTTCAACCAATTTTCCGCTCAGATAGCCCCTTCTTTCCCTTTGAAATAAGGAGGGCGTTGTTGCTGGAAGTCCCCGACCATGCTCCTGTCATTGGTCTCGTTGGTGGTTCCATTCCCGTTCAAGTGATGTTGGAGCATCGAAGTGACCACTGCTTTAACCAAGCTTTGTAGTTCAGGAGGCACCGCCGGTATATTCACACTGCTTTGTTCTTCCTCCTCTTGGTGGGATGGTTGTTCTTCTTCATGTCGAGATTGTCGTTCGTCCTCTTCATGTTGAGATTTTTCTACTTCTCTTTCATGTTGAGAGGTTTCGACCTCTTTTTCTTTCCCTTTTTGGTTTTGTCGGGTATTTCTCTTTGGAGGCATCTTTCCCTAAGCCATTGAAAAACATTATGACTTAGTTTTCATCGTAAAGTTTCTATTCTCTACTTTTGGGGAAATTTCCAAATAAGCACTCTTGGTTTTTCTTTGTTTATGGGGAAATATATCCTATTTTGCTATGTTGGATAAAACAAATTATTTTGACTGTACATCTTTTCCTATCAACCTTTGAGTCTAACGAAGTAAATTAATGCACGAGGGCCGGATTAATTTACTCTGAAAGATTCAATCTTTATGGTTCGCTCTGATACCAACTGTAATGCCCCTCCCTTTTTCACTCCCTTAGCTTTTCGAAAATCAAAGTCTATTTTTTTTTTTTTATAAACAAAGAGTGATAGAGAGTGGGACATCACGACGCGAGCTAAGTCTGAACTTCTAAAGTCTGACCCTTAACTGGCCAACCCTATGTGTGCATGGACTAAGTCCATGAAAAACAATTCAGACATAACAATATAAACATGCAGAATTAATATCATAACTGCGAAATTATAATAGAACCTAATTCTATTCCATTTCAGATAACAAAGTACGTCGAAGTCTTTAATTATTATTTAACACAACGTAATTATCCAAATAAACATCCAAACATAGCCAATCTTCTAAATTATTACATGCCCGAAGTCTAGTTACTCAAATATAAGTCCATAAGTAATTTAATCAAAATATAAACTGAAAGCATCCATGCTCCTACGCTTGGACCTTTTTACGTTCCTCGTTTCCCTCGTTTCCTGTATCATCCACTATGGTAGAAGTAGGGCCTTAGAACAACGCGCCCACTAGGTATTCCAATTAGGGCTAACTCATGGTCAGTACGAAACATGCATATAACATAATAATAAATCCATATAAAAACCATGCCATGACATCTGTAGTATACAATGAGTCCCACCCATCATAAACACATGATGGAATTCTCATCATCAAGGTACCCCCACATAGGTCCTTGGGACGCCTCGACGGAGTGTGGCCCCTCCGGTTTTGTCTTGATGGGATTCTCACCATCAAGGTACCCCACATTCGTTTTTCGGATGCCCCGTCGGAGTGTGGCCCCTCCGGTTACATATCCTTCACCCCATGCCATGCATGAGATGCTAATGAATCACATGTTATTTTATCATATAAACATAGCATTAAAACTCAACAATTTGAAACAATATCTTTTACAACATAATTCATCAAAATAAGATAAAAAAAATTGTACATAAGCACATGATTTCAAAGAGGTGGAATCCTACCAAAGACCACTACGTGTCCTTTCGTTTTCGTCCGGTAACCGCTCACGATCGTACACAACTTGTGAGGTCCCGTTACCTTATAATATATCAATCAATTAAAAATCATGTCCCATTTGATTTACAAAAATGTCTAAGTCCATAAAACATTCCTCATGGGGTTCGGCCATACACCATGGCCGAACCCATGATCCATCACTTTCACCCTTTATTACATCTATGCCATTGCTTAATCTATAGTTGTCCATTTTATTCATTTAAAACATATAAACCCTAAATCCATCACACCTTCCCCATGGGGTTCGGCCACACACCATGGCCGAACCCATGGTCTATTAATTTTACTTATTTACAATATTGCTATCCATGGCTACCATTCCATTATTCTAACCCTTCATTCATTAAAATAAACACTAGTGGGGTTCGGCCATATACCATGGCCGAACCTCACTCATAGAGACAATCCAACTGTTCCCATCACTTTCTAAACTAATGACATCTTCCATGGGGTTCGGCCATACACCATGGCCGAACCCTATGGTTCAAAATCTTTTTTTAAAAAAATCATTCATCCTTGATCTTCCATGATCTAAATACATGTAACCAAATCTATATTTCTCAATGTAAAACCTTTTAAAAATATGAATAATTTTCTATGGAGTTCATCCTTCAAAAACCCATAATCATTACCAACGCACCTCCATGGGGTTCGGCCAAGAAACATGGCCGAACCCGATGGTTCTTTAATTTCTTACATTCATCCAAACCTTGTAAAACCTTTTAAAACCATAAGCATAACTCTAAGATTTTCATCCTCCAAACTTCCATTGAAATCACCAAAGTCCTTCCATGGGGTTCGGCGATACAACATGGCCGAACCCTATCGTTCATCCTTTTTCATTAAACCTCAACATTCACCCCTTAATTTTCTTCCATGGGGTTGACCCTATGGTTCCTTATTTTAAACAAAATTATCAAACTACTTACCAGTTCCGCGACTCCTCCGGTTTTCCTTTGCTTGTTCTTGCTCTTCCAATCTTTTTCTTCCTTAGCCTATTTCTTCTTGATCTTTCACACAGCCGAGACTGATCTTATTGCCAGAGCACCAGAATCAACCCTTGTTGATTTGGATGTGCCATGCGCCCCTTTTGTCTCTCCATTTATCAACTTCCAATCTGTCCTAATTAGAAGGTGCCATGCGCCTCTATTGTCCTTCTTTTATTAGTCTCCAATCAGTCCTACCTTGGAAGGTACCACCCTTCATTTTAGCACTTGCCTAAATACCGCTCTTAATCAAGGGAAGGACCCCTTTTTAGAGACACTCTTGCACATAAACATGGGTATGCCTATCTTCATACACGGCAAAGCAATCTTTATTTAATTTTAGACAATTCCCTAATGTCGTTTTTAACCAAGGAAAGACCCCTCTTAAAGAGATCCCAGCGCATCATCTGGGATATGCAAATCTTCTATACACGGCCAAGCAACCTTTTAATTTAGTAATCCTCTTATGCGCATAATCATTTAATCTAGATAGACATATTACATTACCATTTTAATTCAGCCCCATTTAATTCTATTGAAACCATTTCCACAATTTGTTGGGTCTTAATTGGGCAATGACCCAACACTTTACCATCTAAGGTCCATATCTAATAATTCACAAATTAAATGGGTAATTTTCATATATATTAATAACTTGGAAAACCAAGGTGTTACAGAATCGGTCCAAGGGTTGTGAGATGAGTCCTTTCTATCTTGCCCTAGGGTTTGAAGGTTGAGAGAGGGAGAGGAGGAGAGGGTAAGATGAAACACTCTCAACTATTTCATCTAAGGTAAGATCCGTCAAGGGAGGGTGTCTTGCGTAAACCCTAAACTCCCAACCACCCTCATCAGGGTGTGGTCTTCCCCATGTGTCCCTTGGCTAACCAAGAGGGCACATGGCTTACACTTGGCATTCTCCCCCTTCCCAACGGTTTTTGTGTCTAGGGTTTTCATGAGATGGAAACCCACGACCTCCCTCTTTGACTCACCTAGTCTTTTCAACTTCCATGTGACTCATTTGTGAACTCACTTCCCATTCAACTCAATTTTGATTTGAACTCACCTATGTAACTCTTAACTTAAGACTAAAAATTTATTTCTTAATTAATTCCTTAATTCAACTCTTTTCACTTAACCCTCTTGAACTCACCTATGGACTCACCCATGGTTGACCAAGTCAACCATGGTGGCCGGCCCTATTTGTGACCTTAGACCGCACGCCACCTCACTTGATGAGGTGGACTTGGGTCCCACTTGGCTATGCCACTTCCATGTCACCTCCTACACTTGCCACCTCACTTGATGAGGTGGATCCCATGCCTTAGATCTTAGTTGGGTACATGACCCGATTAAATCAATTCCTTACCCATTTACCCTAAACATCAATTCATCTTGACCCATTGGGTCCCAATTGGGCATTTGACCCAATTGACCACATTTACCCAATTAATTAGAATCAACCCTCTCCATGATCCATTGGACCATACTTGAGCCATTGCCCCAATTCTTATCCATCTAACATCCATTCCATCTATAAATCTTAATTTTTAACAATTAAAATATATAATAACCAAATTAATAATTGCATTGAAAATCCGGGCTATTACATAAACTGAGGTATAAGTTGTCCAAAGGATACATCGACATGGTCGACGTATCGGTGAAAAAGATAATCAAATGGGTTGACACATTGACAAAGTAGATGTGTCGAGTAGATGGAACAACTTCTTCAGCAGAAGCTCTGTCTACCACCGCCCAAACGCTTCATTTTTCTATGCATGGGTCTTCACATTGTCTTTTACTTTTTCCAAGCACTCAATTAAGGGTTTAAGGCAATCAAAAGAGGAAGATAAAAAGAAGTGAAAATGAAGAGAAAGGGAAGAAAAGAAAGAGAAGGAAAGGAGATGAAAACAGAAAGAAGAAACAAAGTGCCTGAGTACCCCTTTACTCATCCGAGTTCACCCTCTCTCTCACATTCTAACCTTCTGTAACGCCTACGCCCTTTCCGAGAATATCAGAGTCTAAATTTTTTTTTTTTAAAGTTATAATAAAACATCGGAAGAGAACGGGCGGCGTCACGACGCGAGTTAAGTTCAGACTACCCAAGTCTGAACCTAACTCGCGTCGTGACGCCGCCCGCTCTCTTCCGATGTTTTATTATAACTTAAAAAAAAAAATTTAGACTCTGATATTCTCGGAAAGGGCGGGGCGTTAATAAAGTTGATACGTCAACACTTACTGACTGCACAGAGTCGGCAGAAAAGTTATGCTGATAAAAGGAGACGATTTCTGGAATTTGAAGTGGGAGACTTGGTATTTCTAAAGGTCTCGCCACGGAAGGGACATATGAGGTTCGGAAAGAAAGGAAAACTGTCACCAAGATTTGTGGGACCGTTTTCCATCATGAGAAGAGTGGGGGAGGTGGCTTATCAGATAGCACTCCCATCACAATTAGCAGCTCTACACGATGTATTCCACGTGTCGATGCTAAGGAAATACAATCTCGATCCATCTCATGTTTTAAATGTTCAAGATATTGAAGTACAAAGCGACGTGACGTACGTCGAGAAGCCGGTCAGGATAGTGGAGACTGAACAAAGGGTGTTGCGAAACAGAGCGATTCAGTTCGTAAAAGTGGTATGGGACCGTCATGGTGATGAAGAGGCCACGTGGGAACTTGAGTCGGAGATGAGAACAGCTCACCCCGAATTATTTGTGTAATTTAATTTGAGAACCCTACTTCACTCGATTTTCGGGACGAAAATTTTAAAAAAAGAGTTATATTGTAACACACCAGTTGCTCAATGAAGTGAAAAATTACGAAAATGCCCCTGAGTTATTAAATTAATTATTTTGTGATGTTAAGTAAGGACATAGTGGGGCCCATTGCTTAAATTAAAATCATTTGAGCACATTATGAATGTTAAGTTTGATTGGATGGGTAATTTTCATCATTTGGGTCAAAAATGGCTAAATGGGTCAAAGGGCCCAAATGGGACCCATCGGGTCTTACTGAATTATTTGACCATTTTGTGAATTTAAATTAAATGGGGTTAAGCTTATTTGATTGGAAATCAAGTGGAGAAGAAATGGGTAGGCTTGATCCATATGTGAAAACCATTTACAAATGACCAAAATACCATAATTGGGTCATGGAGTCAAAAACGGGTCAAGGAGCTAAAAGTGGACCCAACGGGTCGAGTTGACTATAGTTGACCGTGTGGACCCTCAAGGGAGCTAAAATATGAGTTAAATCAGTTGAGTGGGACTGAGATGAGTTGGAATTAAATCAAGTAGTGAGTCAACTCAAGTGCATTAAATGAAATGCATTAAGTATGGTGAGTTGGACATGTGAGTTGGGTGAGTCAAAATGGAAGTCAAATGGGCTGTAAATTCAGTGAGTTAAGTGGAATATGAGGAGGTGTGGTAATCTCAAACAAACCCAAAACAAGTCCCACACGTTGGGGACTTGTTATGGTGAGTTTCATGCAAAATATTAAATGGGAATATGGGGGGTTTCTATTCCATTTGGAAACCCCAAGCCTTCAATGTTGGAATGCCAATGGGTGCATTTGTTGGCAGCAAGTGTCCCATTGGTTTAGGCAAGAATTGATGAGGAAGTGGAGGGGTTTTGAGGGCTGAATTATTAAAGGAAACAAACACCATCTTGGCCATTTTTCACCATTGAAAAGCCAAGATTCTCCATCTCTCTCTCCCTCTCTCCAATTCATTTGCTTAAGTGGAACAGCAGAGGTTTTTGGCATCAATTATTCTAGCTTAAACCAGCAAGGAATTAAGAAAGAAGGAAGGAAATAAGAAGGAAAGGAAGCAAGGATCAAAAGGTAAGACAAGAGCTTGGAATTTGGTAAGTGTTTCATGGACTTTTGGATTAATAAAGTGGGGTATGTATTGGGCCATGGTCATGGCCGAATACACCAGTGTTTAACCTTGATTATGGAGGATTTAAAATGGTAAAAAAATAACCATTGGGTTCGGCCACCATGGAGGGCCGAACCCCATGCAAGAGATTGCTTGGTTTTCATGTTTTGAAACATGAAAACCATGGATTTTGTGGACTGTTTTTACATATTTTATTAGATTCAAAATACATGTTTTAATGAGGGTTAAAACATGGGTTTGGATATCAGAAAAGGCTGAAGTTTATGTGGTCTAAATCAGTGGATTAAAAGATGGAAATGGACCATTGGGTTTGGCCACTTTGCATGGCCGAACTCCATGGAAACAAGTGATTGTTTTTGATAGTTTTTGGAAATTAAAACCATATAGTTTGGGACTGATATTAGATGTTATTATTTGGATTTAAAATGCATGTTTTGAGGAGGTTAAAACATGGATTTGGATGTTGGTTTCAGACCCAAGATAAAGGGTTAAAAGTTCAAAACCAAAGGTCATGGTGTTCGGCCAATGAGCATGGCCGAACCCTATGAAATTGAGCTAATTTTGGATGTTAGTTTGAAAGATAAAAACCTGTTAATAATATACTGTTATTACATGATTATCTGAGGTTTAAAAACAGTAAGAATAACCATTGGGTTCGGCCACCATGGAGGGCCGAACCCCATGTAAAAGAGTGTTGGTTTTCATGTTGGGAAACATGGAAACCATAGACTGTTATGGACTGTTTTGGATGGTTTCTTTGAAAGTTAAAACCTGATATTAATATACTGTTTATACATGATTATTGGAGGTTTAAAACAGTAAGAATAACCATTGGGTTCGGCCACCATGGAGGGCCGAACCCCATGTAAAAGAGGGTTGGTTTTCACGTTGGAAAACATGGAAACCATAGACCTTTGTTGACTGTTTTTGGGAGATTTTTATGTGATAAGGTTACTGATTTTGGGTTGGCCATAGGATGGCTAAACTATGAGTTTAACATGGCGAAGGGGTAGAGCCAATTAGTATGTAAATAAAGGACATTGTTGAGCAAAAGAACCATAAGGGTTCGGCCATGAGTATGGCCGAACCCCATGGACTGTTTTCATGGGTCATTTCATGGATGCATGTGTGATTTTAAATAGAATTATGGTTGCTGTTTTTATGGCTAAGATGTATGATAAATGATGAGAGATCATTAGGAGAATTGGACTTTATGCTAATTCATAATGAATGGGTTAAATAGCCTAAGCTTATGAGTAGTAGTTGGTAATGGTTCTATGTTGATTTAAAAGGTTTAAAATACCCTAATGGAGAACCATGTAGTAATGGATAAGGGAACCATTGGGTTCGGCCAAAGGTATGGCCGAACCCCATGGAGTAAGTTTGGTGGATTAAAGATTAGACAGACCAATGGCAAATCTGTGAATACAAGCCAAATGAAGAGATTGATCAAAAGGACTTATAAGATGTTTTAGGTCTCATATGTGAATGGACAGGTAAATAAGATTATGATTTCATTATTGTTGCATAATAAGGTACCGAAAGTTGAACGACGAACGAGTCGTGACCGGTTAAAGCCTAAGAAAGAACGGACGCTGAAGTGATTCTTCTGTAGGTTTCCTACCTACTTGTAACCACGGTTTTTACCCAGTTTTTCTTATGATACTCTTGTTTTAGTATATGTGTTTCAAATGATATATTATGCATTAACAAATGGCATACAGGCATGGGCATCTCATGCATGGTCATGGGATAATGAATGAAGTTCTACAGTGATGGCTACGAATGTACATGATGGGGGTTGCTCATTGCATGTACATATTTTATAGAAGAGATGAAAGTGTGTTGTAATTTACCTTGTCGGTGCAAGACACGTCAAGTGATGGCTACGAATGTACATGATGGGGGTTGCTCATTGCATGTACATATTTTATAGAAGAGATGAAAGTGTGTTGTAATTTACCTTGTCGGTGCAAGGCACGTCAAGTGATGGCTATGAAAGTACATGATGGGGGATGCTCATTGCATGTGCATATTTCATGGCATTGTTTTACCTGTTTTTAATGATCATGTAATATGATATATATGCATGTTTTATATGCTAACATGTGGTAGCCCTGATTCGGGAACCTACTGGGCGCGTTGATCTAACGCCCTAATTCTATCCTCAGAGGAGATTGCAGGTACAAGCAAAGGGAAAGGAAAGGTCGTTGACTGGGAGGGGAGCCAAGCCTAAGTGCTTGAATGAAGGACTGAACTACTTTATATTACTGTCTTTTGAATATTTTTGTGGGACATGTAATAATTCACTACTTGCTATGGTTTGATTAGGTTGATAACATTTGGATAGTTGATCTATGTTAAATAATGTTTAAGACTGTTACTTGTTATCTGGTCTTTCTATTCCGCAAGTTGATGTTAGTTCCATGTGTGTTCATTATCATGGTCTAGTCCATGTACACATGGGTGGCCAGTTAAGGTTCAGACTTGGGTAGTCTGAACTTAACTCGCGTCGTGACGCCGCCCGCTCTCTTCCAATGTTTTATTATAACTTTAAAAAAAAAATTTAGACTCTGATATTCTCGGAAAGGGCGGGGCGTTACACCTTCAACTCGACCGGGAAACCTTTTCACCTCTTCACGGACTTCTTCTGTTCCGAGGAAGGAAGGAGAGACCGAGCAAGGGGAAAGAGGAATCGGGCTAGCAAGAAGGGAGGAAACCAAGGAGACAAAGGACTTCATTCTATTCTCATTTTGGGTACACCTACGAATCACTTGAGGTAGGTGAATCTATGGTCCTTTTCAATAAATTAATAACATTAGAATAATTAGAAAATAGGTAGGAATGGATCTGGAAAGAAAGGACCGAAGGACAATGAACACCTGCGCAAAGGGAAGCCATGGATAATGGGTCTGTGACTTCTAACAATGGAAATGAAATTAAAAACAATGAATTGGTTCAAGGACGATGTATCGACGGAGTATGAGTATTAATATTGATAGACCAAAACCCAGAGGACATGTCGACGAGTCGACACCTTGGATATATGCACCTGCATATGTATCGACTATATCGATACATATGTAAACAAAAAACCAACATAAATAGCAAACTCAAAGGAACATGTAAAACCAATGAAACCGTAGATGTCTCGACTGGGTCAATACATGTAAACAATTGGAGAACATGAACTGAAACAAACCGAACAAATCGATATGTCGACTGTGTCTAGAGGTGATATATCGACAGTATCGATATGTCAGCCTGAAACAGAGACATTTTCACAAGGTTAAAGTATTTTTTCTAAAATGTAAATGGAATCTATTAGATGTTGGAAATTATACAGTAAACCTTTAAGTCCAGATTAGACCTGCACAAATTAGACAAGGACTTGATGTGATAATAATCTATAAATTGTGATTTGAACATGTACATGGACAAAAGGAGTCAAGAGTGATTCCGACGCTATTCAAGCAAACATGTGAATCATACTTGGTTGATCAGTATTGAACAGGTAGGAGTTCCTACTTTATTGAAGCACAATAATGTGAATGGCTTTAATAAATGTTGATTTATATTCTGATTTTTACTAAACACATTATCTTATATAGAAATGATGTTTGATGAAAGAAACAATTTGATGCATGATTTTGGTATCATAATTGAACACATTACCTCATGCATGGTTGCATGGGAGGGTTGGTCTGAGCGAGCCAAGAAAAATTTTCCGAACTTGCTTGGTCTATTATACAATAAGTTGAAATGTTAGACTTTGGCCCCATCCCTTAGTATGAATCATACGGCACAATTGGGCCAAAGAGCTCCTAGTTAGGTTTCAAAACCCTACGCAAAGGGAGGAGACTACACTCCACCAATAGTCACGGTTAATTTGAGGATGGGTAATAGCACCCTAGTGGTTGCCGCCTCAAATGTTGTGGACATAAGTGGCCAATTATTGAGAATCATTATTTGAAGTGATTTGTTATGATCTGATGTATGGAAGTGGGTGGGTATATCATTGATGCATGACACCCATGGCATATCATTCTATGATTTATGAGTTATCAGATTTTGGTACATTTTCTGTTTTATATTTGAGAAATATATGTTAATCACACTTTGGGATTTTATTCATTATTATCCTTATTATATGATATTATGAGGTTTCACATTTTGTGCATTTTATGATCGGAGCTTCCTACTGGGCAAGTTGACTAAGCCCATACATTTCTCCCTAGATGTTAACACAGATCAGGGTAAAGGAGATGAACCTGGACCTAGTGTAAGTCATGCTTGACAAGGATGGATCCGAAGACTCTTGAAGATCTCATAGTTCTTATTTGGATGATTTGATAGAACTATGTAATTTCATAGGATCCAATGATATAATAATTTAAATAACTCTTATTTTTTATATGGTTTGATATTGGACTTATATGTTTAAGTTGTTTCATCCTTGCTAATAAAAAGTTAATATTACAATTTTGCAAAATGTCATTTCCACATATTTTATTTCCACAACGTTGTGTTAGCACATACATAAATGTTTAGTGAGTTAACTCACATATGTGCTAGAATTGGGCCAGTCGAGGGTTGGGTCCTCAGACTTGAACTCGGATCGCGTCGTGATGTATCCGTTCCTTTTTTCCATATAAAAAAAATTACTCTAATTTAATCAATGGAAAAAGGGTGGTCGTTACAAGGTTAGGCTCAGTCTCCTTCTCGTCCACTTTCAAACCACTGTTAGAGGGTCTTCTCTTGGAAAAACTATGCCTAGAAACATGGTAGCTCTGGCACGCCCTAAGACCTCTGTAGAACGAGGAGAATCCAGTCTATGGGCCAAACGAACCAAAAGGACAACCTCTCGGTTTGCCTTGGGTCGAGCTCTGAAAGTCCTGATCATGTGCAGGACCAACAGGAAACCCAACCAGAGGTGGAAGAAGAAGACATTGTTGACAAAGGTATCATCTTCATCGAAGAGAGACGTGAACAAAGGAGACAAAATGTAGAAGAAGGGATTGGGTTTCAAACCGGTAATGAAGACCATGTCAATATCCCTGATGACACTAGTGAGGATGAAAATCACAGTTCTGAGGACAAAGAAGAGTTTTTGTATCCCCCTTGATGTAAATCTAGGTAAGAGAATCTTCAGACATGAAAGAATAATAGACTGCCTTGAAAGAAGTCTTGACAACCATGTGTTGACTGTTCGGGATCTTGCTTTAGTTGTCTCCTGCTCTGACAGCGTTCCAGATTCCCCGTCACCTCCTCCTCCAGCACCTCCTTAAGATGGTTCTGCATAGGGTAGTTTTTCAGATTCTCTGTTTTTGAAAAACTATACTTTTGGTATATTGATTAAGCATCCATGATGTCCTCTTCTCAAAACCAAAAGTAATCAATGCATATTTTTTTTAATGAAATGATATGGTTGGTTTTTAATGTTGTGTGTATTATTGTGCCTTGTATGTCCTCTATCTCTAGGTGTAAGGTTAACATAGTTTTGTTAAATAAACTGACATGCATGTTTGAATGAGTTGGCTTTGTATTGGCATGTTAGGAAGATAGGGATCGAGCTAAGGTGGCACATATTCTTGGAGTTTGGAGAGCACTAAATATGTGCTGATTAGCTGCTGTCACTATAACACCCTGGATTTTCCTTAGTTTATAAATTTATTGGATTGGCCCATTTGGATTGCAATTAATTGAATTTGAAATTAAATAGTTGAAATGGACATTAGATGGGCAAGGAAATGGATCAATTACTCAATTAAGACCCAATGGCTCATGGGTGACCTTGATTCTTAAATAATTGGGTAAACTTAGTTAAGTTAGTTGAATTGGATAAGTTAGTGCATTTAGTGCATTAAAATCCACCTCATCAAGTGAGGTGGCATGTGAGTGATGTGGCATTGCCATGTGGCGTTCATGTCATCACATGGAAGCCAACTAAGCGAGGATGTCACATCATCAAGTGACATGGCCAAAGTGGGACCCAAGTACCATGTGGTGACCAAGTCACCACATGCATGGTCGACCATGACATGGATTGACTTGGTCAACCACTTTTGAATTTAAGTCTTGAATTAAGGGTCTTGCTTAAGTTGAGAAGAAGAAGGGATGATATGGGAGGAAAGGATTTCATCTAAAGGAAGATCAAGGGTGGAGATTAAAGGATGGGTTATCTTGTCTAAGTACATTGTACTTAAACACTTGGGAACCCAAGGGTCTTCACCTCAAAAGCCATGAAGCCACCCTTCGGAAGCCAAGGGCCTCTTTGGTTAAACCAAGGGCCTCCTTGGTTAGGCCAAACCATTATGAGAAAATGAAGGGAAGAGATTAAGTTTTAATACAAAAACACAAACCAACTTCAAACCCCTTGGCCGACGCCTCCTTTCTTGGACAAGAGTTTTCTTTCCAGTCCCCTCCTCTCTTTCCCACCTCTACCACCATACACTTGAAAGACCTTGAAGAACAAAGAAAGGAGAAGAAGAATTAAGGAAGAAGAGAAAGATCAAAAGTAAAGAAGGAGATTGAAGGAAGGTATGTCCAGACTTAATAAAATGGAGATTAATCTAAGGAAACCATAGGTTCGGCCATGGTGTGGCCAAACCCATAGGTTCCATGATTGGTTGGAATGAATGGCCAAAATTGTGATAAGGCCATGGATTTGGAAATCCAAGCACACAAAGGATCAGACCCAAAGTCAGCCGACTGAATCTGTGATTCAGTCGACTAAAAGTGTGCTGGCCGAGCATACAAAGGATCTGACCCAAAGTCAATCAACTGAATCTGTGATTAAGTCGACTGAAAGTGTACTAACCGAGTACACAAAGGATCTGACCCAAAGTCAGCCAACTGAATCTGTGATTCAGTCGACTGAAAGTGTACTGGCCAAGCACTTAAAGGATCTGATTGTATTTCAACTGACTGAAAGTATACTGGCCAAGTATGTATAGTATCTGGTTGTATTTCAGCCGACTGAATCTTATGATTCAGTCAACTGAAAGTGTATTGGCCAAGCACGTAAGGGATCTGGTTGTATTTCAGCCGACTGAATCTTATGATTCAATCGATTGAAAGTATACTGGCCAAGCATGTATAGTATCTGGTTGTATTTCAGCAGACTGAATCTTATGATTCAGTTGACTGTAAGTATCCTGGCCAAGCACGTATGGTATCTGGTTGTATTTTAGCCGAATGAATCTTATGATTCAGTCTGCTGAAAGTGTACTGTCCAAGTACATATGGGATCTGGTTGTGTTTCAGTCGACTGAATTCCATGATTCAGTCGATTGAATTAGAAGATTTTATTCTGGATTATCCTCTAGAGCCTCTACCTACCTCGTAGGATGGAAGCGAGATAAAAAAGGAAGAACAATAGGGTTCGGCCATGTTGTATGGCCAAACCCCATTGAGGGTCTTAAACGGATGACAGACTATGATGCATAAATGCGTTGAAAAATGAACATGGAACTTAGATGGAAATGGGGATGATGAAATTAAAATGGAAAATCAAACTAATATGTATGTTTGAATTTGATGAGGTAAAGAGGTTCGCAAAAGGGATTGTGATTTATCTCACGCGATCGTTAGCGTTATCTTTGCAAGACAAGAAAGGATAGTATATCGGACATTGGTAGGATTCCTACCTCATTGAGAACACTATGGAGTATAGTATGACACTCGTTTTATTCAGAATATGAAGAATGCATTGGCTAAACAAATTGTATATGATTATGAGTTGATTTTCAATGATATTATGTATTTTAAATGAAATGGCATTCTTGCATACATTATCTCATGCATGGCATGGGAGGGAACACATATGACCAACAAGCCAAGTTCTGAGCGGTCCGGTCATAACTTGGGCTTGAGATTAGCTTATATGAAGCTATATGAACTGTTGAGATTTGGCCGCGTCCGGTTGATAGAAAAAGTACGGCGTAATTGGGCGAAAGAGCTCCTGGGTAGTTAGTCCCGAAATCCTGCGCAGAGGGAGGAGATCACACTCCATCGGTAATCCTGATTAATTTGTGGATGGGTATACAGTGCCCTAGTGGTTGCCGCCTCAAACACTGTGGACATAATTGGCCAAGGAAACCATTGATTGATTTACGATGTGATTGGGTATGGACATTGGGTGGGATTTCATTTGGCATTGACACCCATGGCATGACACTTATGTTAGCATGATTATGATATGTACATCATGCATTGTTTTATACTTATAAGATGTTTTTACAAATATGCCATTAATGATGTATAAACCCTTGATTTGTGATATTCTAATATTACTCCTATGTGTACCCTAACCCTAATTGGAATACCTATTGGGCATGTTGACTAATGCCCTACTTCTACACTATAGATGATGGAACATGAAATGATAAGGAGAAGGACGTGGGACTGAAAGGGAGCCAAACGTAGGAGCTTGAGAAGATTTAAGTTTAAATTACTTAGTTTTGATTTCAAAGATGTATTCGGAAGACTTTCATTTTGGGTTGTAATAACTTAGACTATTTGGGACACCATAGAACTTATTTGCTATGGTTTGATAATCGTAAAGTTTTATTGAAGTTTTATGGTGATTGGTTTTCCTTGCCTAATGATGTTAAGAAAATGAATAGCATCTTATTTATATAAATATTCTGCAAACAATAAGATAAGCATTTGTAAACGTTTTAGTGGACTTAGTCCACGCACTAGGGCCAGTTAAGGGTCGGATTTTAGAAACTCGGACTTGACTCGCGTCGTGACGGCCGGTCTCTCTCAGTTATAAAATAAAAATAAAAAATATACTCTGACTTATGTAAGTGGAAAAGGACGGGGCGTTACAGTCACTAGTCTTGACAGAGTAAGGAGGAAGGCTAATGCAAGCTAAGAAGGAAGCTTGATGAAAAGTAAACTTAGATGCAGCTAAGTTTATGGGGAAGATGATCTGGAAAAGCCAGATAATATAGTTTACTCCATGGGGGAGATGAGTCACAGAGGCTACAAAAGATAGCTTGGAGAATGGGAAAAGACTCTAGAAAAACTAAGTAAATGAGCTTATCTCATGGAATAAATCAGCTAAATTGGATTTTAGCTTGAGTAGGAGAAAAATAAGCCTTGTTGCACAAGGAAGTACATTAAGCCGTGGGGGAGGGCCATGAGTTGCAGCAGATCTAACTTAATCACTAAGTGCAAAATGCGTAAAGGAAGTGCTGCTGATATCTACTAAACTTTGTCAATTGTATGACAAAATGGGGGAGAAATTAGTAGAAGTTATAAGCATGGGGGAATGCTTGGTAAAACCGAAGTGGTTGGGTCTCTAGAAAGAGAGAGCCATGATGAAACCGATGGACATTGGAAGGATGTCTATGCTTGGAGTTGGGAGCTCAAACTCAAGAAGATTGGGGGAGAAAATCTTCTCAACACTGAGTAGTGTTGTTGGCTAGGAAATCATTGATGTATGGGGGAGAATGAATGGGTATCTTGTTTAGTCTATGGATGCATATTAATGTTTTGGGACTAACCCCACTAATGATTTGTCTAGTGTTGCTTGCTTGTGCGCATGAACATGAAACACATGTAAGAGAAACAAGCTGATCAAGATTATATGAAGACCATAGTTTTGTTATCCATTTGAATATGTACACGTGATGTAATATGTTTTGTATTCAAATGTGTTGTAATAAAGGGTGGGCTTGTAATTGGGTTAGCTTCTAGGTTTTGTCATGAAATTGACAAAAGGGGAGATTGTTAGTGCCCTGGTTTGACTAAGTCCCTGTTTGTCAATTCCACGACTCGGGAAGAAACACTTGCCAGAAACTTGAAGACTCAAGATGATCAAGGAAGAAGATCATGCTCCTCCAAGCTCAAAGCTCATCGTAATGGCAATCATAAAAAATGGGTAGTTGGCCATAGATGACTTTAGGTGGTACCCACACCTAAGAGAGGATCATTCCTAGGCTTAGTTGAACAAATAGTAAAACCATAAAGAAGCCTAGAGAGGAAGCTAAACAGTGAAATAGAAGCGAACTTGGAAGTGCGAATTAAAGTTCACTGTCAGCTCGACCAGTCGATCTCACTGACCCCTCGGTGGAGACAGGATAGTCCCATCGTGGTAAAGGACTTGTCGACCAGATAGACATAGGTTCTAGATCATTGAACTGTCTTTCTAGGAAAGCCTCTGACTGAGAGTCTCGTACGTACCGACCCCTCGGTGATGAACTTAAATAACCCCTCATGGTCGATGACTCGTCGGTATAAAACTCGTGAGTTCTGGACTGTGAACTCATGAGGGCTCCATAGACATATTAGTATTTCAAGACCGATTGAGAGTAACAAGACTGACCCATCGGTAAAGGGCAACAGGTCGGTCTGGATAACAGGTTTCTAGACTAGAAATTACTGTTAGCATGTTTTTGCCCCAGACCGAACCACTCGTATGGACCGATCTATCGGTACCATGACTGTCGACCCATCGGCGACACCGACCTGTTGACCGAAAAGTAATTATGCCAGTTGGGAATGTATTTAATGCGCAATGGTCGGGTGGTTGAATGGTAATAAATATGAACACCGACCCATCGGTGCCACCGACCTATCGGTCCTTGACAGTCAGGAAGACCGTTAAGACTCCTCTATAAATATGAGTGTTGTTTGATCATTTTACGATCTTTCTTAAGCTGAAAAGAGTTATACACTCTAAGGAATGATCAACACTCTTGTGAGAAGAATCATAAACAACCAATCTATTGATTGAGTTTGAAAGTGAGAATGAGAGGAGGAAAGAAACATCATAAATAATTAATCTACAGATTGAGTTTGCAAGTGAAAAAGATATAAACTAGGAAAGCTTTGGTTGAACCAAGTTTCCTTGGCACCCTGAGATTGTGATTGCTACACAACGGCTGCAAGAAGGAGCATTAACATACATTGGGTGAGATCTTCAAGAAGCACACATCAGTGAGAAGGAGCTTTAAGGGCAAGTGCTTCTTGGTTTTAATTTTTTTTTTTTTAAACCTTTGTCCGAAAGTGGATTAAGGAGGATTTGCTCCGGAACCACTACAAGAAACGCTAGAGAATCGTCTCTGGCACACTGGTGGGTGGAATTCTCAGCTGATTGAGTGAGGTGGAATTCCTATTATAATTGTGAGAGTTTAAGTCCTCGCATAGTGAATTTGGGGATCGCTCAAGGTTGAGTGAGTCCTAACAGTGGATCTGGTTGGCGAACAGATTCACTATATATCTTGTATCCTTGTGCTTGTGGTGTTAGAGCTATTTTCTTTTGTTGATTGTTTAGCCACATTTGCTAAACACACACACTTGATTGTTGGATCCACTGCACTATAACTAATCAATCAAGTTAATTAAAAAAGGAACACCGATTTTAGATTAACCTATGCACTCCCTCCCCCCCCCCCCCCCCCCCCCCCCCCCCCCCCCGCCCCCTCTTCTCTTCTCTAGGGTCAATTGGGTTGTTCTAGTTCCCAAGGGAACTTTTAAGGTCCGTACTCCTTCAGTGGCTCTCTGTCTCAGGTTTGGGTAAGCCTTTATTGACCTACATTTTCGATTTTCACTTCAAGGAGTCAAGGAAAAACACATGAGGAGGGTTAGGACCAAGAACCTTCAAACTATGAGACTCCAGACAATGAGGAAGACCCCATTGGATCCTCTCCACCTCCCATGAGACCTAAGCCCCGTGGAGGAAAGAAACCTTCTAGAAATACAAGGCCCTCTCTATTTGTACTAGAGGAGACTCCATCGGCTGAGAAACCTTTAAAACCTCCTCTTTTCATCAAATTTGGTGCTTTAAAGAAAGTTGTTTATAAGATCCCGAAGCTCACCACTAGAAGACCTGGAACAGTTGTGATTAAGAAGCCTACCTCGCCTACCCATCCCCAAGAAAAAGAGGTAGTTGTAAAAGGAAATACTCCAACGGATCCTAGTCCTCAAGAGGAGTCGAATAGTGATGAAGAAGAGGTAAGAGTACCTCCAATTGTGGGAGAATGAAGTGGTGTCGGAAGAGAAGATGAAAGAGATAGATATGAGGAAGGTGAAGAGAATGAAGAAGAAGGAGGTGATTAAGGTGATCATGGAGTGAGAGAAGAATATCAAGAAGTTGAAGAAAAAGAAGAGGATAATGATGCCTCTTCTCATGCCACTCAAACCATACCCTTCCTTTGAAGAACTCAACATTGAAAGGACAGAAGATCCAGAGATCTTTGAAAAATGTGGCGCCCTCAAGAATATCAGGAAAGCTGGGTGGATGAACCTCCTCAAGTGAGGTGGGAAAATTTATCCCCATATGGCCAAAAAAATGTTTTGCTCCATCGAACCTCACCAAGAGAACATGAACTAGTTCTTGATATACTTCCAGAATATTGAGCCTATAGAGGTTGGCCCCCCACAGGTTGCCAAGTTACTTGGGCTTCCCATAGTCAAGCATGGATACTTGCCTAGTATCCACGAGTATTTTGAAAATAGAGAGAAGGACAAGTAGAAGTATGTGAAGAAATTCTGTGGAAAAGGGAAGAGAGTGGAGTGGAGGAAGAAGATCTAGCTGATGAAAGCAGACATGCTCCCAGAGTACAAATTACTGCTCTTGTTCTTTTGCTCGAATGTCTACCCCAGACATGGGAATTGAGAAGTGTTGAACTAGTTTATGTTGGTTCACATGTATGCAGCAGTGACCAGGAACAAATTCTGCTTGGCTACTCTCATATGCAAGACCATCATTAAGTACATCATCTCTTCCATGACGAGTCATCCTCCCTTCTATTACCTCATATATAAGATAACATTGAATTTTGGAGTGCGTCCCTCCAAGGGGCATGTGCCCAAGAGTATCAAGCCAATCAATGAGACAGTTGTACTGAAGTCCTTGGGCAAAGAATTGTATCTCCAGATCATTTGTGAAGGACCCTCACAATCAACCACTCAAGCCTCTTCCTTTACTTCAGAGCTTCCTCTCATCCATGTCCTACAGAAGAGACGACACGACTCCCCTCGCAGATCTCCTACTCCACCTCCACCTCCTCCTCCTCTAAGTGGCACATCTTAGGATAGTTTTCCTTATGTTTTTGAAAAACTATGTATTTTGGACATGTATGTATTATAAACCACTTGTAATTGAATGAAATTTATCAATGGAATGGTTTGATGTCTATTTGTGTTGTGTCTTATTTCTTTCCATGTGTATGCCTCATGTGCTGATTTTTCATGTTTATTGAATGGTTTTGTTTCAACATGGTTGAATGGCATGTTGGAGTTTGGGGAAGCACAAAATTTGGGCTTATTAGCCCTTTGTTAGTCAGTGACAAAATGGGTAGAAGCTAAAAATCTTTGGGGGAGAAAGGAGAAAGTAGAAACTCTTAGAAGCTTGGAGTATAATGGTGGAGAAATTGCCAACTTGGATTAGTTTGTTAATGGAGAAATTGCAAGCATGGATTAGCTTGTTAAATGGGTAAATTGCAAGCTTAGATTAGCTTGTTAAATGGAGAAAATTCAAGCTTAGATTAGCTTGTTAGATGGAGAAATTGCAAACGTGGATTAGTTTGTCAATGGAGAAATTCAAGCTTGGAATATGGAGGAGAATCACTTGAAAATACTCATCGAAGTATGTGGGAGAGTATGAGTATGAATGTGATTGTTTGTTGTAGTCCATGGATACATTGTTTATGTTTGGACTAACATTACTAATATCTCACTAGCTTTTATGTAGTTTGCTTGTGTTTATAGGTATTTTGAAAATAAGCAAGCTGAGCAAGAATATGAAGCTAGCAAAGCCCTTGTGTCATTTGAATGTATTTGTAAAAAAATGTATATTTTTTATTCAAATGATGTATAATTGGGTTGGGGTTGCTATGGAGTCTGTATTTGATTATCTTCTAGGTTTTGTCACGAATTGACAAAATGGGAGATTGCTCGGCTTGCCGAGCTACATGTTTGTCAAGTTCGTGACTTAGGTAAAGGCTTGCCTTGAAGAGAGAAGCTCAAGACTCAAGATCTCAAGCATTGGTTGAAGTGTGAAAACTCAATGGATCAACGTGTATGGCAATCACTGGTGGTAAGTGACCATGGTACCCAAACCTTAGGTGGACTATGTCTAGGCTTATAAATCACATCTAGATAATTAAACAAGTTTAACCTATGTTGGACAATGAATTGGAACCCAACTTGGAAATATGAATTCACTGTCAGGGCGACACATCGTGTCGAGAGATCATTCACTAAAGACAACACATGACCAATTGTGGTTTTGCAATATGTTGTATGGAAAGTCGGATGTTCTGGTTCAACATGACTGTCAAACCCATCGGGAGCCCATGATCGATCGTCTTGAACCTTGACGAATCAATTGTGTGGGCGATGTATCGCTAAGGCAGGACATAAGCTGGACTTAAACAAAACGTGGAAAACTTGGAATCATACAATCAATGGTGCAAGTGATCGATCGTGAGTACATGGCAATAACAGATTGGCATCACGATCAATCACCCAGGGCCTGGATGAGACTTGGCACTGGAAATCACAGTCAGTCTCAGGCCAATACATTCGCCAACCGGCGATCCGTCTCCAGATACATGGACGATCAGTTGTGTGGCACGATCCATCGGGAGGTTACCATTTTAGAGCCATTACAGTGCATTAAATTCTCAATCGTCGGGTTGGTGGAAATGAATTTAAATGGGGTGTTTGAGATTGATGTTTATAGAGAATTCATTCCTCACCAAACAGAGTTAATCCCTCAAACACCAAAGGCAAAAAACATATGCTCATTCTTTCTTAGCAAATCAATTGTGAATAATTTTAGTATAAAATCGGTAAAGATTGAGATTTAGAGAGAAGGATTAAGCCAAAGCTCTAGGATAGACATTGGACCTCCAATTTCCTAGATACTGTAACGCCCCGCCCTCTACGAGAAATATCAGAGTCTAATTTTTTTTTTCTTAATAATAATAAAACATCGAAAGAAAGCGGGTGGCGTCACGACGCGAGTTAAGTTTAGACTACTCAAGTCTGAACCTTAACTGGCCACTCATGTGTACATGGACTAGACCATGATAATGATTCACACATGGAACTAACAACAACATGCGGAATAAACTAGATTAACTGTGGAAATAATATGAAAAGATAGCAAGTAACAGTCCCAAATGATAATTACGATAAACAACCATCCATAGTTAATAGTCTAATTAAACCATAGCAAGTATTAACTTATTACGTGTCCATCAAAATATAATTCAAATGACAATAGATAAGTAATCCTGTTCATCATTCAAGCACTTAGGCTTGGCTCCCCTCCCGGTCAACGACCTTCTCTTTCCCTTTACTTGTACCTGCATTCTCCTCTGAGGATAGAATTAGGGCGTTAGATCAACGCACCCAGTAGGTTCCCGAATCAGGGCTACCACATGTTAGCATATAAAACATGCATATATATCATATTACATGATCGTCAAAAACAAATAAAACAATGCTATGAAGTATGCACATGCAATGAGTCTCTCCCATTATGTACATTCATAGCCATCACTTGACGTGCCTCGCACCGTCAAGGTAAATCACAATACACTTCCATCTCTTCATCATTGAGTTGATTCATATCACCTATTAGTCCTCCTGGAGGGACTTTCATCGCCTAAGGAGTAAGTGACTATGATCATTATGTTACTCCTCCTGGCGGTACTCTCGTCGCCTAAAGAGGACGTAACTCATAATTGCAACACTGTAGAACCTCAGTCGTCATCCCATGTCCATGCATGAGATGCCAATGCTTTGTATGCCATTTGTAAATGCATAATTCATCACTCAAAATATGGTAAGTAATAGTATGTCAATAACTCATAAACCCTTCATGAAAACAGGTGTAAATGTGGTTACAAGTAGGTAGGAAACCTACTAAAGATTCACTTCAGTACTTGAGCTCTCTTAATCGTCAGCCGATCACGACTCGTATGCCGTATACGCAAGTTTGGATACCCTATTTAAATAGCATCAAACCAAACGTTTATCATGTAGTTCCAATTTAGTCAATTTCCCAAAATATACTATGTGGGGTTCGTGTCCGTACATCCAACCCTATGATCATTTCCATCATTGATCATTCCATCAATAATTACTTTTATGCCGTTTAGGCTAACCTTTTAGTTTAACCATATCTAAACCAACTTAGTGGGGTTCGGCCATACAACTTGGCCGAACCTCACCTTTTTAATTTGGGTTCTTCATTCATCACCTTTAATCCCATTTATTACTTAACCCAATTCTATCAAATACTCATTGATGGGGTTCGGCCATGCCACATGGCCGAACCTCATCCTATAGATTTTTATCCACAATCCATCATCATCAATGGTTGATTATTTTCTTACACATAGTCCATAACTTATCATGTATGATTCCTTAATTAAAACAACCATAAACTCCCATCCAAAACAGCCCATTTATTTCAAAACAGCCCCATGGGGTTCGGCCATACTCATAGCCGAACCCTAGGGTTCACTTGATCCAATCATCACCATGATTATTCATGGTTTAATCATGCTAACTCAACCATGAATTATACATGTTTCAGCAGCATAAACATCCACCAAAACAGTAAATTAAACTTCACCAAATCACATCAAACACCATATTTTGTATGGTTTTAAACTCATCAAAATCATCAACTACTTACATGGGGTTCGGCCATCCAAGGTGGCCGAACCCTATGTCCATGTTTTGGTCTTTCAAACATGTTTTAGGTGTCACTTATTCATATGAAAATCAGTACATCATTGCTGCATTTTTACCTCTCAAAACCATCCAATAAATTCATCACTTTGTCCAAATAACCATAACACCTCATGGGATTCGGCCATCCAAGATGGCCGATCCAAATGGTCCATTTCATCAGTTTTAAATCACTGTTTTAAACCCATGATACCTTCAGTCCTTATGTCATTCAGATCCATATTTTTAACCCTTTCTAAAACATTCATTTGAATCTTAAATAAAACTTAAAAACAGTCCACCAAAACTCTATGGTTTCCATGTTTCAAACACATCAAAACCAAACCATCATTTGCATGGGGTTCAGCCCTCCATGGTGGCCGAACCCTATGACCTTTGGTTTTGAATTTCTTAATCATTCATCTAGGTCTAAATCAAACTTCCTTATTTATGTTTTAACCTTTTTAAAACATACACTTTAAAACATCTAAAAACAACCCATAAAAATCCATGGTTTCCATGTTTCAAAACATGAAAACCAACCAATATTTTACATGGGGTTCGGCCCTCCATGGTGGCCAAACCCAATGGTTATTTTTACCATTTTTAAACCTCTATTAATCAAGGTTAAAACCTTGGTGTATTCGGCTATAACCATGGCCAATACACACCCCATTTGCTCCATGTTATTAAACCAAAATAACATATAAGTACTTACCAAACTTCCAATCTTTCTCTTTGCCTTTGGTCCTTGGTTTCTCCCTTTTATTTCTTCCTTTCTTTTGCTGTTTTGTGCTTGATCTACTGGTGCAAACACCTCTGATGTTCCAGCTAAGAAAAACGAATTGGAGAGAGGGAGAGAGAGATGGGAAAATCTTGGGTTTGCAATGACAAGAATCGGCCAACCTTGGTGATTGTTTCCTTTAGTACTTCAGCCCCCAAGACCCCTCCATTCCCTCATCGATTCTTACCAAAAACGATGGGTCTTGGGTGCTATCCAAGGCACCCCTTGGTACCTGCCTATGCAGCCTTTCAACTCCCCAAGCAACACCTCCCATTTCCATGTGTTTCATTTAAAATTTAACATGGAAATCACCCCAACAAGTCCCCAACGTGTGGGACTTGTTTTGGTGGTTAAGACTGAGCCAAACTACTCCTATTACCTCTGAACTCACTGATTTACAGTCCCATTAATTTCCATTTTGATTCACCCAACTTACATGTCCAACTCAGATGTCCAACTCACCTCATTAATTGACAATCATTTAATGTAATTGAGTCAACTCATTCTTAATTCAAATTAAATAAAATCAGTTCCACTTAACCTGATTTAACTCACCATTGAACTCATTTGTGGGCCCACACGGTCGGCTGTGGTCAACAAAGTCAACCCGACCCCCCCCCCCCTTTAGCTTCTTGACCCGTTTTTGACTCCATGACCCAATTATGGGTATTTTGGTCATTTGTAATTGGTTTTCACATGTGCATCAGGCCTACCCATTTTTACTCCACTTGATTTCCAATCAAATCAGCTTATCCCCATTTAATTTGAGCTTACACAATGGTCAAATCATCCATTTTGACTTATTGGGTCCAATTGGGCCCTTTGACCCATTTAGCCATTTTCGACCCAATTGATGTTCATTACCCATCCAATCAAACTTGACATTCTTGATGTACTCATATGATCTTAATTTGAGCAATGGGCCCCACCATTTCCTTACTTATCATCACAAAATAATTAATTTAACACATCAGGGGCATTTTCATAATTATCCACTTCATTGAGAAATTGGGGTGTTACAGATACCCAAGGATTGTGGTTGCTCTATACTAGTGCCCCGGCTTGCCGAGTCACCTATTAGTCACTTCCATGACTTAGGTGAAGCATTGCCTTGGAAAGTTGAAGCTATGAAAAAGGCTCAAGGAGTGATGAAGATTGAATCAAGAACTTCGAAGATGGAAGATCAAAGTGTACGATTCATCATGACCAAGTGTATAGCAATCACAAAAGGTAATTGGCCATAAATGACCTTAGGTGGAACCCAAACCCTTAGGTAGACCTTGCCTAAGCTTAGTGAAACATATTGGTAAATTCATAATCAAGCCTTAGTGCACCCTGGGTAGACAAAAAACCAAATGGGACAAACATTGAAAATCTGGTGAACTGTCAGGTTGACAAGTAGAGTCCACCTACCCATCGGTGAGACAGGACAGACCCGTCATGGTATTCGACACATCGATCGGATGGACAAAGGTTCTAAAATAGACACATTGTCATTCAGGGTTGCACTCAGATCGAGTGTATCGAGTTCATCAACCCATCGGTGATAACCGGATAGACCCATCGAGGTCATCAATACATCAACTGAAAAAATCGAGCTTCTGGTTAGGAACAAACTATAAAACCAGGTTGCTCTCAAATCGAGTGTCTCATTACATCGACATATCGATGAGGACAGAACAACTCACCGGTGCGCACGACACGTCGACCTAGGTTGTGTGGGTTATGGAACTTAGGACTAAGAGGTACTCTCAAAACAGACACATCGATGTAATAGACCCATCGAGAGTATCGGGACCGACCCATCGATGGTACCGACATGTCGACCTGGGTTCGACATGTCTACATGGTTTTTCCTCAGGTCAATATGATCAACAAGCCGACACATCAACTATAAGTCATGTTGACCCATCGATGTGACCGACCTATCAGTAGTGACTGTTTTATATCCGTTGGAAGTTTAATGGTCAAATTGCAATGACACTAAGCCAGTACCGACCCGTCGACCAGGTCGACCCATCGACAACCTAGTGTTGGGATTTTTGTGTTTGCCTATATATTCTCCAAACTTTGATGAGATTGGTTGGAGACCTTGGACACTAGGAGAGAGCTTTGCATGGAAAAATCCAAAGGCATTCCCAGATATCCCACCTCCTTTGCATGCACTTCACATAGGTGAATCATTTGATAATCCGATCTTCCATAGATTGAGATTGAGAGAGAGAGAGGAAGACAAACCACTCTAGGATAGATATTGGTCACCCAATTTCCTAGAGACCTCCCAAGGATTGGGATTGCACATACTCTGCGTATATTCGTCATCGAACGACATCACATTGAGAGATTCTTCAAGAAGCACACATCTAAATCAAGAGATCTCAACAAGTCAAGTGAGATTCTTCAAGAAGCACACATCTAAATCAAGAGATCTCAACAATTCAATTGCTTCTAGTTTGATTTTATTTTCATAAATCATCTATTGAAGTAGATTAAAGCATGGTGCTTGACCCACTATAAAAAATAGAGAGATAATGACATAGACCAGGGTAGGTCGAACCTTTCAAAATAGTAGGGATTGGGTGAAATTCCCAGTCAATCGAGTTAGGTGGAATTCGTGCTCTATTTGTGAGGGTGTAATTCCCCACAAAGTGAATTGGGTGTTTGCCTTTCGTTGTTCTGATTTCATTTGTATTTGCACTCTCTTATCACACAACACTTGATTAATCTTGTTTTCCCGCTGCTTATTGTTTTGATTAATCAAGAATTTTGAAAAAGGCCGTTAAAATTGGAATTCCCTATTCCCCCCCACCACACCCCCGCCGCCCCCCCCCTTCTTCCCTCTCCCCCGCTTCCCCTCTAGGGTCAATCTTGTTCTAGCACATCGGTAACTTTTAATTGATATCAGAGCCTTGTACTCTGCATAAGGATCTAATCATCCAAGTTGATCCGTGCCAGGACCATGTCTCTTGTTAAAAGACTAACCTTGTCCAAATTTCTATTTTTTTGCATATACAAAAATGGTTTCATGGAAATCAAACATGGAAAAAATCTTGGTTTCACTTAATGAAAATGTTAAAACGTCCATGGATGGACCCAATGCAATGGAATTGAATAGTGAAACTGAGGAAGATGTTAGGATTTCTATCCAAGATGAGTTTATTGAAAAGTTTTGGGTAACCTTGGATAGTTCAATGGAAGACTCCACCTTTCATAACCAATTGGAGAATCATGAGAGAGGTGGAAATTTTAAATGTTTTATTGCTTCCATTGTTAATGACCAAGAGGGATCTTCTAGTGAAGAGGATAATGTAGAGGATCTTGAAGAGGAAGATGACCTCCAAGAATCCTTCAATGCCTTGTATTTAGAGAGTATAAGATTAGCAAAGGATTTTGATAAGATAAAAATTGAGAATGCCAAACTCTTTAGCCAACTTCAATGTGCTAATATGGAAAATGATCTTCGCTCATCAAATTTGAAAAATACAAATGATGAAATCTTGAATTTGAGAGAAAATCAAAATTTGCTTAAAGGAAAATTAAAAGTTTTTTAAAATGAAAACGTAAAGCTAAATGAAGTTGGAAAATGTCTTGGAGATAAAAATGTTTAGAATCTCAAGACATGGTTACCTAAGGAACTCAAATTTTGGAAGAATCTATTATGGTTAAACCGCATTGTGATTGGCATAGTCTTGGACGTTCTCAATCTACCCAAAGAGACCCATGAACCAATCCAAAAGAAGTAAAAGCCACACCACACACACTTCTATAGTAAAATCCTTTTATTGACCGGGCACTTCAAGTATGAGCACAAAATAAAAAAGTTGCAGGTTAAAACAAAGGTGGCTTATGGTTCTTCTCCAAGAACAAAGAAAAGAAAGCATGAGGTGTTGGAAATTCACGCATTTCAAAGAACAAGGTAAATTATTTTGATTGTGTGAATTTGCCTAGGAAAAACTATGCACCTCATCACACACATCATCCCTACATTGTAAAATCTAAAAGAGATAAGTTCAGACCTCCTTATATTATGAATAGGAAGACTAAAAGGAGTGTCTTGTCTCAAACCTCCGGAATTGGGCCAAATGTTTAATATGGTAGAATTAAATTGCCCAAAGTCCAAGGATTTGAGAGAAAATGTCCGGATGAAAATTTCATATAGATCCCCAACGGATAGGACCTTGTTCATGCCCTACATTGGTGTAAGACTTGAGCTTAATTGGAGTATCTACAGACCAAATGTAGTTGAACTCAATCTTTGTACATGTGATTTCAAACAACCCTTGTTTTATGGCATGGCACATTTGACTCTTTCAAGCACTTGATTGTACTTGTCTGGCTATAATATTAATCTTGCTTGAAGTATCATAGAGTTGTTGACTTACATTCCAAGTCCTAAAGTTGTAAACTTAGATGTGTTAAGACTCAACATTGAGTGTATCTCATTTAACACGTGCTTGGAATCTTAGTTGATATCTTGCTTTCATTCCATGTACTATATTGGTATATACTTTGTGGATTGAATAATGTGCAAGATGTGTTCATGCATTGCATTTCTTATTGGTAAAATCATTTTGTGCCATGTTCTACTTATATATGTGCATGCATTATATGTTTTTCCATCTCTGAACATAAAATTGGTAGTATCTCTTTTTGGGAGTTGATCTTGTGCACATACATTATGTTATTTCATTCCATGTTCCAAAATTGTGAATCTCCTGTGGAATCATCTTTGCTTCATTCTTGTGAATGGTATTGATGATCCAAATGTGATCATATGTTCAAAACATAATCCACTTTCATACAGAGAGTCCCATTATCCATGGTGCGAGAACAACATGATTGACCCTAGAGTGTTGGGGGGGGGGGGGGGGGGGGGGGAGGGAGAGATAGGTTAATCCCATTTTGTTTAGTATGATAGGGGGATCGCGTCCATGGTCCGTTCCATTCCCTGTACCATCATCTAAAGTAGAAGTAGGGCGTTAGTCAACGCGTCCAGTAGGTATTCCGAGTAGGGTCAAACACATGGATTAGTATAAAAATAGAATAGATACATAATATCAAATCATGCTAAAACAATGCCATGCCATGGGTGTCATATACCATGACTTTCCCACCCATCAGCCATATCTCAAAAATACATAGATAATCCTCTTGATGAACTAGCCACATCAAGGTATTCATTGTCATGACTCCCCACGTATGCCTTATCAGTCCCACCGAACGGAGCGTGGACTCCTCTTTCATTTCAAACATCATATACCATTTCTCAATCGGAATCAGTGCGGATCCCTCCCCACGTTTGTTTGTCGGATACCCCGAATGGAGCGTGGACTCCTCTCATATGTTCCCTCCCATGCCATGCATGAGATGTGAGTGCAAACATGCTATTTCATATTAAACATAATAGCATTGAAATTCCATCCTTAAAACATATGCATTTGATACCAAAAATAGATCATCAAACATGGAAATAAAAAACCATACATATACATAGTCCAAGTGTTTCAACATGGTAGGAATCCTACCCACGTCCAAGTATTATATCATTGCGTTTTCGCCAAAACAGATCACTGATCACGTCAAAGCCGATCGTACACCCGTTCGTGAAATCCCGTTACCTTAAATTAATTCCACCATACAAAATAGTTAAATTAATTATTTAATTAATTTAAACCATTCCTTGCCTCCTTCCAATTAAACTTAACCATTTGGAAAAGAAGGATTATATGAAAACTTTATTTTTAAAAACAGTCAATCACCCGTCTGCAGTCCATCCTGCGGATGGCAGAAACCCATCCGCAGACGGTAGACACCCATCCTCAGACCATCCAACCCGTCCGCAGAAAATCCATGTCTAGTTTATTATCCGTCTGCCGAAGGTCGAAACCCGTCTCGTGGACGATAAAGACCCATCCGCGGACGGTGATACCCGTCCTGCCAACAGTGTCATCCGAAATCAATCCTCATTTTATTTGATGTTTAGCTTGTCCTTTCCTTATGAAATTTATTTTGTATATTCAACATATCTAATGTCATCCATTAATCATGTATAAACATAGTCCTTATTATCACAGCTCATTTGTACAACTTATCTTGCCCACCAACAAGGTTAGGGTCTTTTCATTTCATTCCAATCGCTTAACCATCTTCTTGGATGGGTTTTTCTTTTACATTCTCTGGCCCATAATATTTGGCCAATCTTTTCAATCCAATATGGAACCCCTTGGTTTCGGCCATTCCATAGCCGAAACCATGGTTCCCTTAGCTTTTTTTTAATCAATAAGCCCTCGTTAAACATTACATACCTATTCCGCGTCTCCTCCGTTTCTTTAGGTCTGATCTTGCTCTTCCGACCTTTTCCTTCCTTAGTCCTTCTTCTTCCTCCAAGTCTAGAGTAATGTGTGAGAGAGAGAGAGAGAGATGAAACCTCCTTGTCCTTCAATGGAGCATTTGGCCAAGGTGTCGATTGAGAGAGGGAGAAAATGAGATGAAAATCTCTATGGATCGGCCAAGGTGGTGTAGTTTGAGAGAGGGAGTGAGAGAGATAGGAGTGGAGATGAGATTTCTTTTGCTCAAGAGGGAGGGAGAGAGGATCGGCCAAGGAGGGTTTTGGTGGTTTGTGTCTTTTGTCTAGCCCTAGCCTCCCAACCACCCACATTAAGGTGTGGTCTTTCCCATGTGTCCTTGGTCAACAAGAAGACACATGGCTTACACTTGGGGCTTTGTCTTTCCCATGTGTCCCAACCAAGGAGACACATGGCTTACACTTGGGGCTTGGTCTTTCCCATGTTGGGAAGGAGACACATGGCTTACACTTGGGGCTTGGTCCTTCCCATGTGTCCCAACCAAGTAGACACATGGTTTACACTTGGGGCTTGGCTTTCCCATGTGTCCCAACCAAGGAGACACATGGCTTACCCTTGGCGCTTGGTCTTTCCCATGTGTCCCAACCAAGTAGACACATGGCTTACCCTTGGGGCTCAGTCTTTCCCATGTGTCCCAACCAAGGAGACACATGGCTTACACTTGAGGCTTGGTCTTTCCCATTCAACTCAATCCCAATTCACTTTGACTCACTTAATTTTCTTGAACTCGTTTCCATATAACTCAAATGATTTTAATTTCCAACTCAATATAATTCAACTCACCCCATTTGAACTCACCCATGGTTGACCAAGTCAACCATGGTAGCCGACCATGCATGTTACCTCAGACCATTCGCCACCTCACTTGATGAGGTGGATTTGGGTCCCACTTGGCCATGCCACCTCATACACATGCCACCTCACTTGATGAGGTGGATCCCATGTCTTGGGTCTTAATTGGGTACATGACCGAATTAAATTAATCCCTTACCCATTTACTTCCCAAAATCCATTCACTTTGACCCATTGGTCCCAATTGGGTAATTGACCCATTTAATTACACTTACCCACTTATTTTTCATTCAAACTTTATCCATGACCCGTTGGGTCATAATTGGGCTATTGACCCAATTCTTACCCATTTAAAATCCATTTCATCCATAAGTCTTAAATTCAACAAATTAAACAATTTAAATAGTCAAAATCCAATATATTATTGCATTGAAAAATTCGAGATGTTATATTGGGTCTTCAAGCTTCTACCAAGTGCGTCTTTCTGAGTCATGGAATTGACAAACTTAGGGACTTGGCCAATCCGAGGCACTAACAATCTCCCCCAATGTCAATTTCAAGACAAAACCTAAAAGCTAACCCATTTACAGTCCCTCCCTTTTTTCATCTCATTTGAATACAAAATATTACATTGATTACATGTACATATTCAAATTGGAAACAAGACCATGATCTTCGCATATTCTTGTTCAACTTGCATCATATCATTTTACTATTCAAGTACACAAGCAAACTACACTAGAAAATCAATAGAGGGTTAGTCCCTAAACATAAATATGCATTCATGGACTAAACAAGATTTGTATTCAAGCTCTCCCATATTCCCTGATTTCCTAGTGACCAACAGTACCTGTAACTTATACAAGCTATCAGTGTTGAGAAGATTTCTCCCCCAATCTTCTTGAGTTTGATCTCCCATACTCCGAGCATAGACATTCTTCCTATGTCCATTGACTTTGATTTCTTTTAACTTATACTAATTTCTCCCCTATTTTGTCTTTCATTTGAAAAAAAATTGTAAGCAGACATCGATGTTTAAGCACTCCCCCATGTTCTTGCATTCAATGCTTAACTAAGTTATGCTCCAACTCATGGTTCTCCCATATGGTTCAATGCACACTTTTCGTGCATTAAGGATTTTTTGCCCCTGCACAAGCTAAGTTCCAGCTTAGTTAATTTCTTCCATGAGTCAGGCTAATGTCCTGCCTTCCCTAGAGTCTTCTCCCCCATTCTCCTAGCTATCTTTTGTTAGCTTCTTTGACTCATCTCCATTATGGAGTAAGCTATATTTTCTAGCTTCTTTAGATCCTTTCCCCAAAAACGTAGTTGCCTCTAAGTTTATTTTCCATCAAGCTTGTATTCACCTTCCTCCATAGACTGTCATGACCAATGACATGAGTTAACTAGCAAAAATTTTGTGCTCTCCAAAACTCCAAGGTGTGTGCAATTTTTTCAGACCGATTCCTATTTCTCTCAACAATCTGCATGTTAGTCAATTTAACAAAATCCATGTTAACACTAGACATGAGATAGAAGGCATTTCATCAAATTAACACACACATACAAAATCAAGCCATATCATTTCATTGATAGCAAAATAGTACATATGGTTTGGAGTGGGGGATAACATGGATGTGCAGTTTTAATACTAAAACTATAGTTTTTCCAAAATACAAACTATGAAAAACTATCCGAAACAAAGCTATCCGGAGGAGGTGATGTTGGAGGGGAAGGGGATTTTCGTCGGGTACTCTTTTTGAGTCCTTCCATGAATGTGGAGTGGTTTTGAATTGATTCATTCATGGAGGTTGCAAAGTCTCCAATCTTTCTTTCCAATTCCTGACGTTTTTCAAGAAGAAATATGTTCTCCTTTTAAGAGTTCTATCAGATTCGATTTTTGCATCTTCCATCTGCTCTTTTCTTTTCTCCTCTCTTTTGTTACTAGTAACAGGTCTCCTCATAGCTGTATCCTCATCACTGCTTGATTCTACTGAAGGAGATAAGATTGCACAGAACTTTCCTAACCAATGAGAATCATAAAAACTCGTGATTTTCAATCTACTAATGGAGGAAGAACCAGAAGCCCTCTGTTTTTCCAGCAAGGAGACGCTCTGAGATGTCCTATCGATAGGTCTAGGGTACGAGAGGAAATGAGAGAAATCGCCAGAGTTGGGGAGGAGGAACGACTGATTTTGAAATAATCTATCATTTTCGCAGAAAGAGGCCCTTTTTTAACTTACCCTTTCTGATTCACCGACGGGTCGTGACCAATGACCGACCTGTGTCGATATGTCGATAAATATCGACCAGTCCTCCTTTTCGATTTTTTCCCCTTCCAGGCAGTGTTCGGATTTCTAACAGTACCGACCTGTATGTTCCTCCGACTAGTCTATCCTTCGACTTGGGTTTCTATTGAAGAATACCTGGGTGTTTGTGTGTGTATGTTCTTGTGATGTTCATAATTCATTAAGCTTTGCTTATATACATTTTAATGCCATTGATGATGCATACATTCACACGGCTTCTGTGCTATTTGAAGATTCAACTAAAGATAGGCTCAGACAATGAATAATGGATCTCTCATGGATCCAATCCAAGATTCTTGAGCACATTTAATTTTCCTATTCCAATATATTGCCCAAGTGTGTGATATCATGAGATGTGGCATTTCCAGGTCTTGGTAAAATGCAAGGTGTGCATGAACATAACTCATTCCACATAGTGTATAAGATAACGCATATTGGAATGAGACACATAAATCATACATTTACAATACATTAACCATGCATATGGAAATGAAGTATGATGCTACTCACACAACTCTTATGCCGGTTATCATGTTATCACTCAAAACATGATAAACACTTTTACCATTCTTTCAAGTATACTCCTAATTCCTTGAAAGAGCTGGTACACAATTGCATTTAATCAACACTTTTGGTAGGTCACACCAAAAATCCATTTAAGGGCATAGAGCATGTTTCATTCCACATGCTCTATCTGATTCGGCTTTAGCATATTCCACCTCCTCTATTATTTTCTCCTCTCTTTCCTTACCAGTAGCAGATTTCCTGATAGGTGTATCCTTATCACTGCTTGCTTCTTATAGAGAAGTGAGACCCTTTCGAGCTTTTCCTTTCCCACTCACTTCTTCTACTCTGGTCGCAACTGAAAAGGTAGGCTCCTTTATAATCACTCCTCTGGGCTTTCTGGTTAAGGGTGGAGGAATTTCTTATTGCGAGATTTCCACGTGAGAATCTTGACTCGACGGCTTATAGTATTCAGGAGAGATGAAGATTCTCCTTAAAGCCACTTAGATTTTCAGTTTCTTAGACTGAGTGGCACTATCATTCTCAGAATCAGAGGAGACGATAATGACTGTGAGCTTGTCCCTTGTCATTTTCAACTACTGGAGACGAAAGGAATGGAACCCCTCTGTTTTTCCGGCGAGACTTCATTTTGATAGGTCCTAACGGCTAATCTAGGGCACGGGAGGAGTGGAGGAAGTCGTAGAGCTTTAGCTGGAGGGAAACGATGATTTTAAAATGATATATCGTTTTCACAAAAAGAGACCTTTTCAAATTACTCTTTCTGATTCACTGACCGGTTGTGACCAACGACCTGTCAGTGTCGACATGTCGATATGTATCGGCCTAACTCCCATTGCAATTTTTCCCCCTTTCATACAGTGTTCTGAAATCTAACAGTACCGACCTGTATGTTCCTCCGACTAGTCTATCCTTCGACACGAGTTTTATTTGAAGGATAACTAGGTATGTGTGTGTGTGTGTGTGCGCTCTTTGCGATATTCGTAGTTCATCAAGCTTTGCTTATATACCCTTTAATTCCAGTGATGATACATACATTTACAACGTATCTGTGCCATTTGAAGATTCAATTCACCCTTCTGAAAATAGGCACAGATCATGGATAACGAATCTCCTTTCTGAATCCAAATCAATCCAAGATTCTTGGACACATTTAATTCACCAATTAAAGTACATTACCCAAGTGTGTGATGTCATGAGATGCGGCATTTCGAGGCTTTACCAAGGCAAGGCATGTATGAACATAATTCATTCCATATAATGTACAAATTAGTGTATATTGAAAATGAAACTCAAAGCACACTAGTCATACCTTCATTTCCTATTTTATATGGAAATGAAGTATGATGTTACGCACACAACTCTTATGCCTGTTATCATGTTATTTCCCAAAAACATGATAAATACTTTTACCATTCTTTCAAGTATACTCCAATTCCTTAAAAGAGCTGTTACATAAATGGATTTAGACGAACACTTTTGGTAGGTCACACCAAAGATAATCCATTTAAGGGCATAAAGCATGTTTCATGTTTCATTCCACATGAGATTCACTAGCGTAGGAACTTGGAATGAAACAACATTGTGTATGTGTACCATACACACCCTATATATGAGGTAATGCCCATATTACATTCATTTCCAAAAGATGCACAAACACATGGCATATGAAATGAGATAAGTATATTCCAATACAAGAGTGCATACCAACATGTACAACACATATCTTACAATGGATGAATCCGACAATCAAACAAGAACATGGATCGAATGTAAGATGCCGATTCCAAAAACATGTTTCAAATGTGGTACCAGCAGTGGTATCCATTCACATATTTGAACTTTACATTGTGAGACTTGGAATTTAAGTCCACAATCTAGTGATGTCCTTTTATCAAATATGGTCTTTAATCTTCGGTGCCTTCCCATTTGATCTTTTGAATCAAAATTTCCAGATTTTGTACCTCGATGTTGGTCTTAAAACATCTCGGTACTTGGCCTTTGTAGGACACTTGGATGCTTCTACCTTCTTCAAGTTTTTTTTTCTCCATCCTCTTCTTCTCTTAGAAGTTATATCTTGGACTTTATCAATGGATGAACCAATTACCTATAATCTTAGTACACACATTGGTCAAGATAGGTGGTATCATCCATTGGGCTAAAAGAGTCAATTTTTTCAATGGATTCTTTCAACTTCTTTTGTTGTTTCATATATTTTAAATATGTATAAAGCATGTTATGAAACAACACTGAAGAATGCTACAAGAGTATGGTTTACGTGCATAGCCAATTCATCACTAGTCCAAGCAATTTTTGGTCTTTGGGCTGAGTGATCACAGGAAGTTGAGGGTTTATCCAATACTTCTTCCATAGGCACAAACCACTTTCTATTCACCTATTTCCAACCATGTTTAATGATGACAACATTTCGTCAAAAACAGAGGTTTCGAAACATCATGGCTTTTTCCTATAGCCATTGTTAAAGCACAGAACAACTCGGATGGTTAGATCATTTCTCAAGAGCACGTGGCCCTGATACCAATTGAAAGTTCCCAATCTTCAATGTGCTAACATTGTGATTGACCCTAGAGAGGAGGGGGAGGAGAGGGGGGTGGGTGAATAGGTCAATCCCATTTTTAATGGTGTGTACAAATTTCTTGATTATTTTGAGTGCAGCGGAATATTTAATCAAGAAATTTGTTTAGTGTGATGGATTGTTTTATTCAATTCGTTAAACATTCACACTAAGATTTTGGTCCCTTTACTTAAAGCTTGATTATCGACGCTAATGCACAATGTATAGAGTAAGATAATCAATATGCAAAGCGATGTGTGTTAAGAAGAGTACTTAAACATTAAATACAAACACACAAAGATCAAACACCATAAGACCAATTTAAAGTAATTCGGTTAGCAAACCTACATCCACTGTTAGGACTCGTACAACCTTGAGCTATCCCCAAAATCACTAAGTGGGGACTTACACCCTCACAATTAGAGTAGGAATTCCACCTCACTCAATTGGCGGGGAATACCACCCACCACTGTGCCAGAGACAACGCTCTAGAGTTTTTTATAATTGTTCTGGAGTACCTCTCCTTAATCCACTTTCAGAACAAAGGTTTTAAAGAAAATTAAAACCAAGAAGCACTTGTATTTGAACCTCTTTGTCCTAATGTGTGCTTCTTCAAGATCCCACCCAATGTGTGCCGACGCTCCTCCTTCTAGCCACCATTAAGCAATCACAATCCAGGGTGTCAAGGAAACTAGTTCTACCAAAGGTTTTGTACTTTAGGGTTCTCTCCTTCTCACTTTTTAACTCAATCCTCAAATTAGTTGTTTATGAGTTTTCTTCCTTCCTCTCTCTCTCAAAACTCAATTCATCTCATTGGTTGTATTTGATTCCCTTAGTGTAAGCACGAGAGAGAGAGAGAGTGATCATTTTGTTGGCCCTTGTTAAGCTCACTAATAAAGATGAGGGTCCAACTAATCCTTCAGAAGGATACCAACTGGTTGCATAAAGGTTGGTTTATATAACGAAGGAAACCAGTTGCAGTAACGGAATGTACCGATAGGTCAGTTGCACTGAGGTGTCGGTGACTAGAACTGTTACCGTTACAAACCCGACTGTTGTGCATTAATTGCACTCCCAACGGTAATAATCTTTCTCGGTCGGCATGTCGTTGTCGCAGAAGAGTCGACACGTATAGTGCCGAGGGGTCGGTCCATAGGAGAGGCTCGTTTTTGTGCAAACCATGCTTGATAGTAGTTTCAACTCTTAGAAACCTGTTACCCAGAATGACCTGTCATTTTTTACCAAGGGGTCGGTCCTGGTACTCTCGATAGGTCTTTGATTGCCGATATGTCTGTTTCTTCGAGAGTCCACGTGAATTCAAGGATTCCAGAACTCAAGATCTTGATCAAGAAGTCGTTGACCATAAGGAGTCAATTTCAGCCTTTCACCGAGGGGTCGGTGCATATGAGACTCTCGATCAGAGGCATACCGAGAATGACAGTTCAATGTTCCAAATCTCTTGATTAATATTGTCATTCCGCTGCATTTAAACTTTAAACAATCAAGAAATTTGTGAACACCATGGAAACTGGGATTGACGTATTCACCCCCCTCCCCGCTCCTAGGGTCAATCCTGTTCTAGCACCATGGGAGATCTCTCAACATGTTTTTTATAAAAAGAATTTAAATCAAATCAAATCCTCATAACACATGAATTAAATAATTGGAAAACCAAAGACTAATATTTCTGTACACCTTTAATTTATTTAAAACATGAAATTGAAATTACAACTCAATGGAATTTAAATAAAAGGAATTAAAAGAAACAATTTAAACATTAAAATCACCAACCTGAAAGAAATTTGAAAATCTCAGAATCTTGTCTTTTATTCCTCTTCAATTCCTTCTCCAACGCAAAGCCAAAATTCTTCTGTCCAAGCTCGAATTTTCCATTGAGGGAGAGGTCCTATTTATAATGTTTAGATGAGGTGAAATTAGCAAGGCATGGGACCCATCTAACTTTAGGAGATTTTTTGTGTTGGCCGACTATTCTATTTTTGCTCATGACTTTAAGCGGCAATTTCTATCCTGCTGTGTATTCTTTTAAAAACTAGCTGACCATCCACTTCTATTTTTCATTCAGTCGGCCAAGTACTTTTCTTCCTTTATCTTTATTTTAATCCGTGTTCCCCAATTTTTTTCTAATGACACTTTTATTTTTTTCACTTACTCAAATAAGATTTAGATCTATTCGTACGTCCCATAGAAACTTTCTTTTATTCTCAGCTGCAGCCATCGATTCAGCCAGCACCTTTCTTTATTGCTGCTATAGAATTCTCTTAAATACTGTCGTCTACTGTATTTCTTAGAACAAATGAAGCACGGATACTCCGGAACAATTTGAGTATCCGTGTCGGGTACATTTTCGACACGGATATGACTCAGATACGTGTTGGATACATATCCAATTAAATAAAACATTTTTTAAATACGGATACGATAGCAGGCAAGGAGGGACACAGCGAGATACAGGACATGGGAGGTGGGACAAGGCACAGGATACGGCAGGATGGGAGAAAATGAGAAAAACAATTATCAACCAATAGCTTTAGTCTCTTAAAAGACAAAGTTTAAGTAAAATATCAAATTATCAACCAATAGTTTTTAGTCTCTTGAAAGACAAACTTTCCTTATCATTTGATATTTTAATTTTAGACTATTGCATCAAGAAGGGAGGTTGAGAACAGTAGTTACCACATCAAAAAATTTAGACTTACTTATGTTATGTATGTACTTAGTCGATGGTAATTTTTATGTCTAAGAATAAAAAAAATAAAAGATGGAAATAGAAGTTAAAATTAATAAAAATGTATAAATCGTGACTAGTCCCTATTTCTTTTTGATATATATATATATATATATATATATATATATATATATATATATATATATATATATATATATATATATATATATATATATATATATATATATATATATATATATATTAATTCAGCGCATCTTGCCGCACCCGTATCCTAGTTTTTCAAAATTTGTAGTATCCTCATATAGGATATGCGTACCCGTATTGGTGCTTCTTAGGTTGGGTTCTTGAGAGCTATAGCGAGGAAAGTTTGCAAGTATCATGAAAAAGGCTGTTACTATCTCCTTTTTACTGTTTCTCATTAATTTTGTTTACCATGTTGTTGTTCTCATTGGTGTAGACAAGTTTGTATCAAACACTTAGAGAATGAACTTTTCTACTAAATTTCTAGCTGATAAGGCCCCAAATCTTGCCTAAAATGCCTCATATTGGGGATGTGGGTCGCCTATTCAACAGAGGCTGCTATGTCTGAACCTTCTATCTGTGGCTATCATTTCACTCCTTGAAACCAGTATGAGCTCACTTGAAATCCAAGCTTGCAATGCTTGTATGAGCACTGCCCTTTCTTTCAACCATATATGATGAATCTCGAGTAACTTGACTACAACGCTTGTCTAAATCAAACATGTTTTCTTCATTGGGCTTTTATTGGGCTTCATTCATGTAATTTTTTAATAATTATTTCACCACTGGACATTAAATTCTAAAGTGTACTGCATTAATCCAAACTCTTATAACTGAATTTGAATTAATCAGTTTACAATAAAACCCTAAAATATGTGGTAAAATAATCATTAAAAATCCACACTAGCATTTTCATCTCAAAACTTGCATTTATTCTCACTTTTCTTCTAATTTCTTGTATTCTCCTGTATTTCCTGCAAAACTTTCAAAATCCAATTAAAAATACCAGAAACACACAAAACAAGGGCTAACTGATCCAAATACAAAGGTAAAATATTTCAATTTCCTGTGCACATCATTTACAATTATTTTAAAGATTAAATCTATGGAGTTCATTAAAGTACTCATCACAAAATCGGACCTTCTAATTGAATGATAAAAATAGGCCCCTATTTCAACTCTAAAATTTTATCCAAAAATTCTTGTTCACACAATAAATTCGTCCATAGAGTTATTTCTAGAAAATAAAAATAAACACAAGCACAACTATAGATCAATTGGAAAACCATAATCTAATATTTCATTGCACTTCAATTTCATTATAAAAATGGAATTTGAATTACAATACATGGATTTGGAATCAAAGAAATACAAAAAAAAATTGGAAAATGAAAATTAAATGCAAACCTAGAAACACTGGGTCTCTGTCAATTTTTCCATGGTTTCTTCTCTTTCTCCTTTCCTCCTCCTCTCGTCAACACCTAGCTCTTGATAAATTATAAGTCCAAATTCGAATTTTACCGTTGTTCCATTGCATCTATTTATAAGGTTCAGGGTAGGAATGGATGGTTGAGATTGGTTAGGGTTTATTGGAATGGAGGGTGGAGATTTAATCAACTAATGGAGAGGCTTGGGAAATGGGTAACTAGGTGGATCGGCTAAGGCTATGGAAGAGGTGTGTCGTGCATGCATGAGATGGAATATCCGCAAGTGGAGTGGAGGCTAAGATTGCAAAATCGTGTGAGGTTACAATGGGATTTGAATTTATATTTTCATGTGTGCAAGGATAGGATTTGCACATCGGTGCTAAGTTTTAGGATTTGTGATCTCATGAGAGAGTGGAGTTGAGGTGGAATGGCCGTATGGAGGTGTTTTAGGGATTTGGATGAAGTGGCATGCACATGGAGGGATTTGGGATGAGGTGTAGTTGCCGTATGTGGATGTGGATTGGAATGAACATGGTTGTATGTGAGTAGTATAGGACTTGGAGTTTTCACATTAGGTGAGAGGATTTAGGAGTGGTAATCGTATGAGTGGATTTGGAATTAGGTGTATGCGTGTGTGAGTGCTAGGTTGTAGGGATTGCATGGAGTGGATTTGGATTGGGTTTTGATGATGGGCTTGAGTTTTCCTAATATAGTTGTAACGCCCCTCCCTCCCAAGATTGTGATCAGAGTGAAATAAATAAAGATTTCCACGGAAGGGAGAAAACGTCACGAACATCACACCATCAATTAAATTTCCACCAAAATTATAAATTTTAGATTTTTTAATTAAATAATTCTAACTGAAATTTTAACATTCGGAATTAAAACCTAATTTAATAACTAATTTTTTTTCCTTCTCTTAATTTAATAAAATAGAATAACAAATTAGCATAAATAATATTGATTTTCTAAAATAATTTTACCCACTACTACTGACCTGCTACTTTGGGTCGGGTCACAACAATAGTTGGACTTGGGCTTAGAGCAATTGGACATCTAGTAAAATGGACTTGAACTCAAGCATGTGGATTTTAACTCTCAAGCTTAGCTCATGGATCATGGAATTGTGTAACGGGGCCCAATATGAATTAACTTTTGACTCGTGGGCCATTCTCTTCAGGCTTTTCAATCTTCAACCGTCAGCGAACTTTTTTCAATCTTCAGCGGACTTTCTTCATTTTATGATTTTCTGGAAACTTTATTATTAATCTACCACTAATCTAAAAATTATTGGACTAATCTGGACTGTCATTATTGGATCGAGACTAACCAATTTTCATTTGAATTCCTAAAGCGTTGAAATAATCACTAAAATTCCAGGTCTTCTAATTTAAGCTCAAATCTTGTAAATAGTCCAGGTTTTAGGCTGATTTCTTGTTTTCTCCAATTTTATCTGAAAAACTAACAAGCAACATTAAATGTATCTAATATATATAAAAACTAAGGCTAACTAATCCAAATAACAAGAGTAAAAATGTCATATTTCATGTCTCAACAGACAGCGACCCTTCTTGAGGAACCTATCACGATATATCGGGCGCACGACCAATTGCCAGAGATAGGGCCAACAGATCGTGTCCATGACCCGTCGCCTTGGGTTCGGATGAGGCTTGTCTTGACATGGCCCTGTCAAAATAGGATACCTTCAGGCCGATACAATCGCCAACCCACGATCTATAGCCAAGGGATGATCACAATCAATCGTGTCGGCGATCAATCATGTGTGACCATTTTTGTGCCATTACTGTGCATTTAATGCTCAACGGTCGGGTTGGTAGAAGTCACTTTTAAACACAGACGATTGATCGCCAGTGCACGATCAATAGTGGGTAACTATGTTTCAAAAATTCTTTTTGCCTCTATAAATACTCCATTGTTTTGAGAGTTTAAGGATTCCTTGGAGAGCATTTATGATCTGCATATACCAGTGTTAAACTCTCAAACACCAAAGGCAAAGTTGTGGTTTATTCTCTCTTGGCAAAACATTTGCAAATCATTCAAGTATCTAATCAGTTTAGATTGAGATTAAGATAGAAGGATTAACCCATGTTCTAGGATAGATATTGGTAACCCAATTTCCTAGATACCCTCCCAAGTATTGTGATGGCTCCACACGGCGCATCAATGTCTTCATACGACATCACATTGGAAGAGATTCAAGGAGCACATACACATTGCAAAGCTTCAAAGGCAACTGCTTCTTAGTTTGATTTATCTTTAAATCATCTTATCTTGTGAAGTGGAGTAAAGAGGGATTTACTCTTAAAACCTTTATAAAAAAAATAGAGGGATAGGAATTGAATTAAATTCTCAAAAATTGGATAGGTGGAATTCCTATTCTATTAGTATGGGTGTAATTCTCCACTTAGTGAATTTGTAACATGCCTATTATCTTGTAATGTGATTTGTAGCATGCCTATTATCTTGTTATGATGATAGAAAATTGTGATATTTATTGGAGACCCTTGTGAAGGGATGAGATGATTTATTGACGAATTTAATTGGGTTTATGCTGTGAAAAGGGAGTGATTGGACTTATGATGTTAAACAACCATGAGAAGGGTTAAATAAATTGCAAAGACTAAGAATATGTGTAAATAAATCAGGCGTGTGTATCTCAGTGTAGGTGTGTAGTCTATGTCCCTAGATTAATCCAATGTGATAATTATATTGAATTATGAAACGTAATGGAATGCGCTATGCTTGTTATCATTGTGAAATTACGGTCATAATGTGATTATGATATGTTTATTGCGAATGAAATTATGAAAATGTTTCCCCTTGGTATTACTCACTGATGTGTGCCTAAGAGGTTATTTAGAATGTGAGTGTGTTATATTGTGTTAATGGGCATGATGATATTATGATACCTCGCCCTGTGGGGGCTAGAAGCCTTAGGCCAGATAGAGCCTAAGGCAAAGAGGAAATCGCCAGGCTCCTGCATGGAGAGCTGGGCGTGTTTCCCAAAGTCCCACATCGCCTCTGGTGTGTGGGAATCCCCTGTATATAAGATGTTGGCTCTCCTCCTCTTAGCACGAGGCCTTTTAAGGGTTCTCCTGTCGTGGGTCCTCAGAAACGAAGTCATGCTCCAAAGAGTATAGGCCCAAAGCGGACAATATTGTGCTGGTGGGAGTGGGGCATTACAGATATTGAGAAATACTAGTGATGAGATCCAAAGAGTTTATAAGACGTGATGATGTACATCTCTCTTGTTTCGGTCCCACTAGTAGTAGTCCCCACTCCCTAGAGGAGATTGGTGTGACAGGATAATGATTTGGATTTAAGGAATCCTATGGGAACTGCGGCGTCGGCTATGGGGCTTGGTCCTATAGGGTTGCCGTCTAGGAGTATAGCTTCTATCATGCTCCGCGCTGTAGGTCGCTTTCATGACTATTGTGGTTGTCGTTGAGGAGTATAACCCCTCATATGCTTCGCGTTGTAGGTCTCTTTCACAACTATTTTGTACACTTGGTGTACAGTACTGCACAGGGTTAGATACTTGTGAGCCCTAATTGGGCAGTACTAACTTAGTAAGACGTATTGCGCAGGGTTAGATACTTGTGAGCCCTACTAGGGCTGTACTAATTTGGTAAATCGTATATTGATCATCTTAGAGCTTACTTAATCACTAGAGTGGTGAAGGGACGAGGGGTGAGGTAGATTATTTATGTTGTATGGAGATCTCTCACTTGTAAGTCATGGCCTATGCCCTCAAGGGATCATGATGTTGGATAGCTCGTTCCATAGAGGTGTCCTTGGGTTCACATTGTATTCACGTTGATGAGATTGGTGTCCTTGGGTGGATATTGTGCTCACGTTGATGAGATTGTTGTCCTTGGGTGGACATTGTGTTCATGCTGATGAGATAGAGGTGTCGTTGGGTGGATAGCATGTCCACAGTGATGAGATTGATAGCATGACATGATATCATAGCCTTATTTATATTCCATTTCATACATTATTATCATTATGTGAGTGCTTGAGTGTGTAGCATGCATATTTCCTCACTGAGTATTGTTTGTACTCACATCCTTGCAATTTCAGGTACTGTTGCACCGGATGGGTTCGAGGGACCCCGAGGAAGAGCTTATTTATTTATTTGATTTGAGTTGGTGACATTGCTATTACTATTTTATTTTTTGAGGGTTTGTTGTAATAAATTCTAGAATGTTTGATAACATTTATGGTAGAGAATTTATATTCCCTTTAAGTTGTTAATGGTATTTAAGATCATTTATGGATTTTGAGTTTGAGTTGTGAGCACACGTGTGTTTCCCACTTGTGACATTTGAGAAAGTAAAATTATTCCGCATCACATGCCTATGTTTTGGGTCAGGGCGTGACAAATTTGGAGATTATCCTATTCAACCCCCCTCTAAGGATAATCAGGTTCTAGAACAAGGGAACTTTCAATTGGTATCAGAGGCCCGTGCTTTTTTTAAGGATTTAACCATCCAAGGGATCCAAGTGCTAGAATCATGTCCGTTGGAGAAAGCCATGCCATCTCTAAAGCCCCATACTTCGATGGATCCAATTATGCTTCTTGGAAAGCATGAATGAAAAATTTCTTCATATCCATCGATGGTTTCGTATGGGAATCGGTTAGACAAGGTTGGAAAGAACCTACGAAAGAGATAGTGGATGCGGTTACTAGTTCCAAAACCATTGAACTTAATGAATACTCCAAATGGTCTCCAAATGAGAAAGTTATGTACACTTCTAATGGTAGAGCGCTAAATGCTTTGAATTGTGCCTTATCACCCAATGAATACAAGAGAATCATGATGTGTGAGACCGCACAAGAAGCATAGGAAATTCTTAAGAAGAACTTGCCTTATTTGAGCTCTCTTGAGATGATGTGCTTCTTGAAGATCTCATTCCCAATGTGATGTCGATGACGACGAAGATATACTTTGTGTATGTACAATCACAATCCCTGGGAGGAGGTTCTAGGATTTAAGATATGCCTATTGTTATCCTAGATGGTTTTCTCTCTTTCTCTCTCTCTTAATCACAATCAAGTAGATTGGATTCTAAAATGATTCACCAAGTTTAGTGTTTAGAGAGGAGTGGGATCTCTGGAAATGCCTTGGTTTTTCCTCATAGGAGTGTCCAACCAAAACCCAACAAGGTCTGGAGTATTTATAAGTAAACAAAAAAATTCCGAAGTTACAACGAGCGATTGATCGTGCAACTACGATTGATCGTGTGTTCAAATATAGCCGTCGCAAAGTGACCGTTGCATATTAAATGTTTTCCAGCGGATAGAAAATGGTCATTGACGATTGATCGTGCTCATGGGTCATGAGTCACGACAATGTTTTCGAAACCAGAAAATGTTTTTTCCAGGCCAATCAATCACCGTCACGATTAATCGTGCTGACAATTTTTCAGCAAAATACTCTCTACTAAAATGGTCATATCATGGGCTCCTAAACTTCGATTTAAGTGTTCTTGGGCTCTATGAAAAGCTCTTTCAATGATCTATCCAACCATGGTAGTTTTACTAGTTTATTACTACATTTTTTTGGTCAAAAGAGTCTCACAAGTCATGACATTTTGACTCTCAAGGTTTTTCCCAAGAAATGTTCAAGAAGCTCCAAGGCATTGATCGATTTACTGTAGGCTTGCTTATGATTTACCAATGTGTGTTCTAAGCCTAAGGAAGGTCCTCCTAATGTGTTGGTTTCACCTAATGTCAACTTCAAGTCCAGCCGTTGTCCTGTCTCAGCGATCGATCGCCAACACGATAGTATTGTCAAGGTTCCAAATGATCGATCGTGACCACGATATCTGTTACCAGTGTATCGTCCTGAGACAACTAAAATTTGACAGTCCATTCCAACCAGAACTTTCGATTTTCCAGACAATTGATCGCTACACCACGATTGATCGTCTGCTGTCACTAGCGATTGATCGCCAACACGATGTGTCGTCCTGACAACAATTTCAATGGTTTGAAACTTATGTCCACTGATCCTGGTTTTGTGTCAAACATCCATTAGGCTTAATAGATTATCCCGATGTGATGTCTAAGCCTAGGCATGGTCATTCTAAGGTGTGGGTTCCACTTATAGTCATCTATGGTCAAATACCTTCGTGTGATTGCCAATACACTTTGGTGACGCTTGATCTTCCTCTTGATCTTTAGTTTTCACCATCACTAAAGTCTTCTTTCATGCTTCAATCTTTCGAAGCAAAGCTTCTCTTGTGTCATTTAATTTGACAAACAAGGAGTCGGCAAGCCGGGGCACTAACACGAGGTTTGCCCATTTTATTGGACCCATCAATTTTACAGTTTTGAGATCCTGAATCGTTCAAATGTTTATAAATGGATTCCTTACCAAAGATCAATCAATGAATGTCTATGGTGAGCATGTTCCCAAAAAATTCTATGTTTCTTAAAATTGAATTAGAATTAAAAAAATGAAAATCCCAAATAAACTTTGAACAAACGAAATAACTGAAAGTAACAATTTAGAAATTAAATTCAATTAAAAGAAAATCATAAAATTAAAATGGAAAGCTTACTTGCAAACAAATGACACTTCTCTCCAAAATGGACCTTGCCTTTCTATTAAGTGTGGGTAAGAAATTTTCCCACCAAAGTCCTCTATGTACAGTAGAAATGTTGAATATCTAGGATACTCATGTAGCTCCTAGATGAAAATTAGATGGAATTTTAAACCAATACAAAAAGAGGAGAATTACAAGTGTCATGACGAATTCCAATGTTGAACAAGCTCTCCGTGTGGTTTTCTACACACAATCAATATTTTTCACCGCCCCATGAGAATGAAGCAAGTGTTTCATCAACAATTTTTTTTTGAGCGGTAACAATAAAATTTCATTAAAAAAGAAAAGGATTACGAAGAGAGAAAACAAACTAAGAGGCCTAAAAGCATTAGACCAAGAAAGAAAAGGAAATAAACAAGAAAATAGTAAAAATATAACAAAAGAAATCAAATAAAGAAAATGCCTTCCAAAATATTGTCAACACCCAATTTGGCAAAAAAATCTGCCACGCCATTAGCCGATCGTCCGACTTTGGAAAATGAAACTTTCAATCCTATAACCATAGCCCTAACATCTCTAACCACCTTGGCCAATCGCCATGGTGGACGCCTTATCCCCATTGCCCATTTGAGTGCATTTGTTGAATCCCCTTCAATGATTAAATTTCCTTGCCCATGGTTCTTCCAGATGACTAGAGCTCTCCTAATACTAAGGACCACCGACTCATTAAACATTATAGAAGTCTTGCCCCTGTAATCTCTAAGAACTCTTCCTATCCCAGTAGGACCCGGTTTCCCCCTTGAAGCTCCATCAACATCAAAGTTCATGGTACCCTGTTGTGGTGGTCCCCACTTCTCTTTCTGCTTAACCTTTTTATTTCGAAAATTCATACACCCATCCCAAGAAAGAATAAGATCATTGACTTTGAGACCCTTGAAATTTGGATCCGCCAACAACCAAACAAACCATCTCCACTTTGCAATATGAAATAAATCATTTTCATTTGTGGAAGAACCTTCAAAAATTCATGCATTTCTTTCTTTCCACAAAGTCCACAAAATGACGGCTAGGATTGTTTGCCAAGCTATTTTCAATCTAGGTTTCAATCTTGGAATAGTCCAAGCTTCCAACGACTCAGCCACACTCGAAGCAAACACTCAAGGGACACCCAAAAAATTAATAAATTTCATCCACAATCCATAGGCCCAAGCACACTTACGAAAAAGGTGATCCACATCCTCTTGGGCAAGTTCACAAAGGCAACATTTTAGATCATCTTCATTGTTAAGAAATCCTCTCCTTTTCAGTTCTATCCTTGATAGAATCTTTCCTTTTAGGACACACCAATTAAAGATTTGAACCCTCGGAGGGCCTACCCCCCACCAAAGCTGAAGTAGAAGACTTAACCTCATTAGGAATTTCACGTAAAAATAGTTGAACAATAGCCCTAACAGAAAAAGGTACCAGAAGAGACTCCACTCCAAATCATTTCATCATTTTCTTCCAACGAGATTGGGAAATCTTCCAATAAATTCTTAATATCAACAAGACTTCCCTCTTCAAACGATCTCAAGCTTCTACGAAAGTCAAAATGCCAAGATAACAACCCATTTTCTACCTTAAAGAAGTCCTTTACTACCGCATTAGCATTCCTTGATATTCTAAAGAGTCTAGGAAAAGAATCTTTAAGAGGTAATTCACCTAACCATGGATCTTTCCAAAAAAGGGTTCTATCTCCATTTCCAACAAAGAATCTTATATGCTGACGAAATAAGCTTCCAATCGGACCCTCTCCCAAACCTATCTTCCACCAAGCTTTGGCTATTGGAGAACCAAGAGCCTCTAGTTTCTCACTAAGAAACCACCCTCCCTCACCATCTACACCATATCTAGCTGACAAGACTTTGACCCAAAGAGTCTCCCTCTCTCTACCAAATCTCCAGGCCCATTTACACAACAACGCTTGGTTTTTTATGTGTAAAGGCACAAGGCCCAACCTACCCTTGATTTTTGGCTTCAAAACTTCCGGCCAAGCCACTAAATGCACCTTCCTTTTTGTCTCCTTATCGCCCCAAAGGAATTTTCTGAAAAGTTGCTCAATCTTTTCGGCGACTCCAATAGGTAAAGGAAAAAGGGAAAGATAATAGGAGGGTAAATTAAGAAGGACCGCCTTAATGAGGGTAACCCTACCACCAAGAGAAAGGAATTTCCTACCCCACCCCACCAATATTCTCTCAATCCTTTCTAAAATTGGAGACCAACAACATTTAAATCTTGGATTTCCACCAACCAGCAAACCTAAGTAAATGAAGGGTAATTTACCAATGCGACAACCCAAGTTATCAACAAAATCCTTAAGACTATTCTCCTCCAGACCAATTCCAATAAGAGAACTTTTCCTTAGATTTATCCTAAGACCCGACACCAATTCAAAACATCTGAGTTTAGCCTTAAAACCCAACAATTCTTGCCTATTAGGTTCACAAAAGAAGATGGTGTCATCAGCAAACTGTAGATGGGTAACTGAAGGGCCATTCGGAGCCGATTTAAAACCTTGAACAATTTCAAGCTCTCTTGCTTTTTCCACTAACATATTCAAACTCTCGCCCACAAGAGTGAAGATGAAAGGAGAGAGGGGGTCGCCTTGTCTCAAACCTCTATTTACCTGAATCGGGGTGGTAGGAGACCCATTCACTAAAATCGAATAAAAGGAGCCTTCCAAACAAGCTTTCATCCATTTACACCATAAAACCACAAAACCCATCCTCTGAAAAAGGTATCCCACAAAAGACCAATCCACGTAATCATAAGCCTTTTCCAATCAATTTTAAAAAGAATGCCCGGTTTCCTATCCTTTTGCCTGATGTGCACCAACTTGTTGGCAATAAGGACCCCATCTAGAATTTGTCTATCTTCCACAAAAGCTCCTTGCGTCTCACCAATGATCTCCGACATGACTTTTTTCAATCTTTCAGCTAACACCTTTGCAAGGAGTCTGTAGACACTTCCTAATAAGCAAATGGGTCGATAATGAGACAAGCACTCCAGACCCTCTCTTTTTGGAATAAGGGTAATAAAGGAGTTTTTCAAATTTTTATTAATAATTCCACTGTGGAAAAACTCCTTAAAAACCTTAAGAACATCTGAACTGACTATCTCCCAACAAGATTTAAAGAAAGAGAAATTAAATCCATCTGGGCCCGGTGCTTTATCCCCAGCCACATCATCTAAAACCGCCTTGATTTCATCAATAGAAAATTCATTTTCCAACCAGTTTGTTTTTTCCTAACTTATTTTTTTAAAACCGATCCCATCTAATGCAGGCCGTGGTGTTGTAGACTGGGACAAACATGCCTCTGAAAGCTTAAGTAAAGGAAAGCTATAGTCACTGGAAGTCTAGGCTCTATAGGATCCACCCATTGGAAATGACAAATGTAAAACACATGCAGCATGGTTAAAGAGACCCAACAAAGGAGAGGAAGGGAAGAGAGAAAAGGGATGAGGGTTAAGGAGAGATAGTACCCGGTCTCGTGCAAAAAAAGGTGTTGCCCCCACAGGTTCGATGAAAATGTGATTATTCGATTGAAGATGGTTCAATATGAAGTCCCTAGGACACCAAGAATCGAAAACAATTCGTAACTGAGGATCATCATTCTCCACAGCTATATACTGTTTGAGAGACTTATTCACTGACTTAAAAACCCAAGACAAGAAGAAGATCACTATAGACTGCTCACAAGTAGACGAGAAGATTCTTGCATAAGGAGATAAAAGAGAAGCAAATCGCGAATCTCCCAATGGGAAGCCACTGTCCAGCTTAACATCGAAGATTGGAAGTGACACCTCTGGCTCTAACCACATCCCAACAGTAGAGGCGGCCACACGAAGTGTCTCGAAATTGTGCTGACAAAATAATCTGGAAAAAACTCCACGAGGGCGAAAACAAAACGAATTAGAATAATAATAGAAGAGAGATTCAAGAAGATTACCGGAATCCAGCGCCAAGGAGAAGAAACCACTAGGAGGGGGGGTAGGAGATGGCACAGAAATGAGAGAAGATGGCAATGAAGAACATTGAAAGATTGCCGCAAAATGGTCTCTTATCTCTTTTCTGATTCCTGCTTTATCACCAATTATTCTACCATTCACAACAAATGATCTGATAGTGTTTGCCGCTTTCCTGACATTAGCACATCTATGGAAAAACTTAAGAGTTTTTATCTCCCTCCTTTAACCAAATCATACGTGGCCGTTGTCTCCATTCAGCCTCTTCCAATCTTAAACAATCCCAGACAGTGGCTTTGGTTGCTCTTTTGGCTACCAATTCTTCCTCATCTAGGTCTTTTTCCTCTTCTAAGTTGTTCCACCGTTCTAACTCTTTCAAAGAAGCTTATCTTCTTTTCTGTCCCTCACTGGATCCCCTTCTGATACAACCCATTTTTTAATTTTTGATTTGAGAAAGATAAGTTTTTTTGAAAGAACAAAGCCCCCCCCCCCATCCATGTATGTCAAAACCTTGCCACCACATCTACACTAGTCCCACAAATTTTGGATTCTCCAACCAAATGTTGCTAAACCTAAAAGGCTTAGGTCCCCAATCTATCTCCTCTGTATCATATAAAATCGGATAGTGATCTGAGATGGGACTAAACAGTTTCACCTGACTAGCATTGTGATAGATTTGATCCCAATCAGGTGAAGTATGGAACCTTTCAAGCCTGCTCATGGAGCTTTGAGCTTGACCATTGCACCATGTGAATCTACCACCAATGAGCGGAAAATCAGTCAGTTCATTCCTTACTATGAAATCTGAAAAGTCCTCCATGCTTCTATTGTAGGAGTGCGACCCTTTCCTTTCTGACGGATATTGGACCGAATTGAAATCACCCCCCAAGCACCAAGCAGATGAGCTCCACATATGTATCATATCCAACTCGAGCCAAAATTCTTCCATTTCTCCTTCTAAGTTTGGACCATAAACATTCGTGATACAGACTTCAATCCCTTCTTCAATCAGAAATCTTTTGATTGAGATGGAATTCTGATCGCATCTTCTAGAGGTGGCTATGAATAGAGACGAATTCCAAAGAGTGAGCAAACCCCCCGAGGCTCCCATTGATGGCTTACATAACCAATCGACCTCCCTATTACCCCAAAGTTCTCTAATAGTGGATGGGGAAAACTCTTCCTTCTTAGTTTCTTGAATCATAAGAACATCAATCCTATTATTCCTAATGAGTCGACTGATATCACCACGCTTCGATCGTTGGCCAACTCCTCTTACATTCCAAGTGAGAACCTTCATTGGGAAACCTGACATTTCCCATTCTTACTTCTAAGATCGAAAGCTCTACTATTCTGAGCTTTGAAAACAATCTTTCTTTTCCCAATAAGGAAAGCAGATCGACCCACCTGAGAATCCAAACTTTTGGTACACCTTGGAGATCTAGAGGAACCTGAAACAGTTCGATCCCTATTCTCCAATTCATTAAGGTGATTGTGGGCTGCTTGATCATTCTCAAAATTGACTCCAAGAGCTTTGCCAATTCGCAGGATTTCCCAACCATCCTCCTCCGAGTATCCTTGATCTCTTAACTTTTGAACCCCGCTTATATCTGAGAATCCCGGGGTTCTTTTTTCTTTTTCTTTTTCTGCTTCAACAATTTTCTCTATTTCCTCTTCTTTTGGTGTTGGTAGCTCTACCTCCGGAAACATGTAGACGTTTTCACCCAATAGTTCCTTATCTGAATTCTGGTCTAGTCTCTGTCCCTTTACAACTGTGACACCAAGGCTCTGATTTTCACTCTCCACTTCAACCAATGCCTGGCCTTGACTTCCTTGCCTAAGTTAGCTGACTGAGAAGAACTACCTTCTTGGGGATTCTGAATGTGAATGACTGGACTCATGATGGAAGGATTAGAGAGTACCTTATCTTGAACCAAAGGAGACTGGGCTGAGTTGGACCCCATCTCAAGACTAGAAGCCCACCTCGAAAGATATGCACATGTCAAGGCTCTTTCCAATTTTTTGATTTTTCTCTGTTGAACTCGAATGAGTTGAGAGGAAACTTGCAAATGATGCAAGTCCTCTTCACCCTCCATGTTGCTCCTCCTCTTCCCCACATGCCCTGGTTCACACCGATTGGGTTCTGAATGAAGTATACCTTCATACTCATCATATACCTCAGTGGTCTTTTTGAAATATGGAACAACTGCATGCTTGTCTCCTGTCCTCTCTCTCTTCAAAAATCAACCAGGCCGCCCTGAATGTTGTGAACGCCGGTGCTGAACCATCAAAAGAGGCAATTTTTCTGTTGCCGATTGCATTATAGATTCTTGATTGGAAATAGATTCTACAGAATCATTCATCTTCGATACTATGATCAAGTGGGTCTTTCCCCCAAGGGTCATAGACACTTTTGGAGGGATCTTCTTAGCTACACCAATTTCAATCAGGAGCTTAAGAGTTGAACAGTCTCCTCTCTCTAAATTCCTCTTATCTATCTCCACTATCTTTCCCAATTTATTTCCAAAGGCTTTGATTACTAATTCAAACCAACCTTCCAATGGAAACCCCCAACATTGCACCCAAATTCTTCTGGAATGAGAGATAAGATCAGCAGACCATCTACCACAGATGCATAAGTTCCCCATTCGAGATTTTGCCTCTAAGAATTTCACAACTTTTTCCTCCGAATCAAAACCCACCAGGAAGTAGTTATCCCCAGTGAGACTAACAGAATGATCTTTGAACCCATATAGAGATAATTGCACAGAAATTTCATCAAATGGAAGTCTACCAACTGAGGAAATCACCACTGCCTTCGAAAGCCATCCCTTCACCTCCTCTTCTTCCTGTATCGGGATTAATAAATCAAAGACCGGGAGCTCCAAGTCAGGGAACATCGCTAGAACCCCCTATTTGGATGGGGTTTTGTGAGGATCAAACACCACATCTGCCCATCTACGGGCACCAAACTGTGATTTGGGATTTCTAGGGTTGAAGGAAATATTTTTGGATCTAAGGGGATTTTGGACCACCGCATTAGAGGCTGGTACTGAACCTGCTTTGATAGATTCTCCCCTTTGAAAAAGTACCGGATTTACCTGTAGCTGCCTTCCTCCCAGGTATTTTCGGTTCAGATCTCGACTGGCCATTTATGCCTCTGCTCCATGATTCATTCGCACAAAGGCAAAGATCTGACCTACCGCAACTTTCTTCTTTGGGATGAAGATATCTTGCACCGCACCCCATCTGGAGAATATTTCCCGAAGCCAACCCGTGGTGATGGAATCAGGAAGATTTCCTACGAAAAGTGAAATAAAACCCATACCGCGTTGCCGAGATCTTCTTCTCTTCGGTTGTTGCCATCCCTCTTCCTCTGCAATCTCCCTTCGCCCCTCCTGATCTGTTCACTAGTCGCCGGAAAACATCTGGGTGTACTCCCAACGCTCTCCATTTTCAATACGGAACTGAAATTACCAATTGTTTCATCAATAATTAAGAATGAAATATGTGTTTCAACACCTTATCAAGGATCATTGGTTGTTGTTTACCAAGCAATGAAGGTGAAGAAAGTGTTCGTCCAAGCAATGAGAGTGAAGCATGTGTTTCAACACCTTACCGAAGCTTATTGATTGTTTCTACCAAACAATGAGGAAGGAGCATGTGTGTTGTCCAACAAATTAAGATGAAGCATGTGTTCCTCCAACCAATGAGAAAAAGATTCCTTGCAACAAACCTTGAGAGCCCATATGGAGCTTATTTGGACTCATATGTGGATGCGTATTTGGCTCATGGGTCATGCTAATGGGTATGTGGGTCATTCAGTGGACCCAAACAGGTTTAGAATGACATTTCGGGAATTTGGGCTTAGTTTATTTCAACAGAGTGTTTTTATTGGCTGGTTTGCAACGAGTGGATTTCTGGTCAATATTGTTCTTGAAAGAAAAAGAAAATTCATCGATGTGATCCATACTTGTATCCGAGTGATCTGTATAAAACTGAATCTCCATGATGTGTCCCATCATCATGGCCCACATGTGGGTCCGACTGCACCGAATGTTTCGATTTGAAGTTTGATCGAGCTGGCTCGAGTTTTGCCTGCCCCTATCGAACACATAGCTTTCTTTATCGTTGGACATGATGTCCACATTAGTTATGTAATATATAAAAGAAATAAAAAACTTAGTTAAGTTTCATTGAGTTGACTCAACATGTTTGGATTTTAAATTAATTAAAACTAATATATTTTACTAATTTTTAAGAGAGCACTAAATTTTTTATTGAATTACTTAATTTAATTGGATTCAAGTTGAATTTAAACTTTAAATTTTAAAACTATAAGTGCCGATTGAATATTGTTGGACAACAAAGAACCATGTTGGGTTTCTTAATATCATTGAGACCTCTAAAACCCCATTTTTAGGGATCATTAACCATAGATATGGATATGGGTTTAATATTTATAATTACCAAATTCAAGCAGGTTGGAGATGTCGAGGTTCAAAAATGTTTGCGTGCTCTCACAATGTGTTAAAAAGTGGGCTCTTTCTAGGGATTAAAAAAGTTATATAATTAGATAGATTATGGTTATAGTTATCTATACTGTCCACCAATGAGATCCATTAAATTATTTTTTTTTTTTTTATTTATTGGATATGTATTTGTTTCTATAATCAATTCATTGGCAAAGATATATCATCGTTTAAAAAACTTTTAAATTCATCTATTATCATGCATCAACCCTACCTCTGTGGCCTCACATACAACATCTCAAAAAAAAAAAACTATTCCTATACTTAAAAAGAAAATAATAATTTTAATAACAATAAATCATCATAAACCGACTCCACATAAGCTCTTATGCTAAGGTGAAAAAAAAATTCAAACGGTAATAAACAGAAGAATTATATTAATGAAGAAAAGATGCAAAGGATAGTATGTTCTGTTTAGTCTCATCAGGTGAAAAAAATTCCTAATATATTATAACTTTGTCGATCAAAATAACAAATTTTGTTCATAATTATATACATTTGTAGCTTTTCTAAACATAGCTCACTTCAAATTTGCTGAGATGAACTATTCACAAATTGGTCAAATGCGACCTAGATTTTTCCGAAGAGTTTTAAGCTTGGGTTAAAATAATAATAATAATAATTTAATACTATAACCAGGGGTCCGAATATCGACCGATACGAATCGTATCGGCCGATATGCTGATATCTCGGCAGTACCATATCAGCCGATATCGGCAGGTTTTTTCTTTTTTAAAAAAAGGAGAGAGAAAAATATCGGCCGATAACGAGATATCGATCAATATATCGTATCGGTCGATGTCGAATTTTAAACTCTTGACTATAACTGAGTAATATTACAAGAAAAGGTTTTATGGACGATCCTTGTTTGATAGTACCTCCTTTACCGTCATGTTTTACTTAAAAAGATATTTTCCATATTGGTAGTTGTTCTTATATTCGGTTATTAATCCCTTACCTACAACTAATATTGGATATCAACTATTTACCTCAGTATTTAACGTCAAAAGGAAGGTTTTCTCGGGACCAAGTCAATTTCTTTTAATATGTAATTTCAATTTAAAATTTTAATTGCTTTTATAAATTTGACTTCTAAATTTTTTTATGTCATTTCTACTTTCGTTCTATTATTTAATTATATACCTATGTTTAGTATCAAACAATAACTATTGGATATAAATGCATTATCTAAAAGTGCCTCTTCTAAGAATGCTCTATGATCAGTCAGTTCCTTCAGACATAATCACAACAATTAATAAACTATACTTTAATTTGACACTCATGCAATTGGTACACACTATAGAATTAAATTTTATCTCAAGACATATTTCTTGTGACAACAAAATCAAGAGCTACCATAGTTAGAGTTATCTCACAATTCTCAATGACTTTCATCCTGAATTATAATTTGAAATCATGAAAGAAAAATATCTTGACAGATAAAACGGTCATCTTATAAAATGAGGTTTTAAGTTCGATTCACTCTCACTCTCTTCTTTATGGGGTTACTTTCTATCGACTTATCCAGTGTGTGGGTTGAGAGGTTTATATATGCTCGTAGGATTAGTTTCAACTCCTGAAGTGGAGATACCTATATTAAAAAAAACTACTGAGAGAGGGCACACCTATCTCACAAATGGGACATGTCTCTTGTGAATAAATCAAATTATAATACTCCCTCTGTCCCAAATTAGTTGTCCTATATGGATTTTGAAATTGTCCCAAAATAGTTGTCTCATTTATATTGGAATAGTATAAAGTGTGCTGAAAATAGATGAGATTACATGGAGTGCTAGCCTTATATAAAGAGTTTCTTAAAAAATACAAATATTTCTATGAGACAATTAAAATGGGACGGAGGGAGTAATAAATTTGTCTTAATGGTTACATTTCTAATTATTTTTAAACACAAGTTCATTTTTTTGGTTAAGTAATCAGTAATATATATAAATTAACCCATTCTTCTTAAAAGAAGTTTAAGCCAATCTATTTGTAACGCCCCGCCCTTTTTCACTCGCCGAAAATCATAGTCTATTTTTTTTCTGTGAAATAAAGCGTGAGAGAGTAGGACGCCAAGACACGAGCCAAGTCCAAGATTTCAAAGTCTAGCCCTTAACTGGCCAACCATGCGTGTGCGTGGACGGAGTCCACTAAAACAGTTCGCACGCATTAAGGCTATACTTGCGGAATAAACGTAAAACGGAATTAATATAAGATTGGAGTTACTATTCCTATCCATTTTTAGGCAAGAAAGTCCATCACATAAATTAACTTAAGTTCAAATGTCCAAAAATATAACCAAACCATAGCAAGATGGTTCTAAGTTATTACAGTCCCAAAATGCGAATAACTCAAATTACATTGTCCGAAATAAAACTAAAATAAAGTAAGAGTAAATTATCCAAGCGTTAGTCAACTCTCCCAGTAGGTATTCCGAGTAGGGTCAAACACATGGAATTAGTATAAAAATCAGAATAGATACATAATATCAAATCATGCTAAAACAATTCCATGCCAGGGGTGTCATATGTCATGATTTCCCACCCATCAACCATATCTCAAAAATACATAGATAATCCTCTTGATGAATAAGTTACATCAAGGTATTCATTCTCATAACTCCCCACGTATGCCTTATCGGTCCTACCGAATGGAGCGTGGACTCCTCTTTCATTTCAAACATCATATACCATTTCTCAATCGGAATCAGTGCGGATCCCTCCCCACATTTGTTTATCGGATACCCGGAATGAAGCGTGGACTCCTCTCATATGTTCCCTCCCATGCCATGCATGAGATGTGAGTGCAACATGCTATTTCACATTAAGTTACATAATAGCCTCGAAATCCATTCTTAAAACATAAGCATTTTGATACGAAAACTAAATCATCAATCATGGAAACAAAAACCATTGCATGTACATAATCCAAGTGTCAACAAGGTAGGACTCCTACCCACGTCCAAGTATTGTATCCTTGCGTTTTCATCAAAACCGATCACCGATCACGTCAAAACCAATTGTACACCCGTTTGTGAAATCCTGTTACCTTAAATTAATTACATCATATAAAATAGTTAAATTAATTATTTAATTAATTTAAATCATACCTTACATTCCTCCATTTAGACTTAATCATTTGGAAAAGGAAAATCATCGTAGAAAACTTCACTTTTAAAACTCAGTCGGTCACCCGTCCGCAGCCCATCCTGCGGAAGACAGAAACCCGTCCGCGGATGGCAGAAACTCGTCCTACACATTGTGACTCGTCTGCAGACAACACAACACATAAATTTGTTACTCGTCCACAGACGGTCGAAACCCGTCCCACGGACGATAGAAACCCGTCTGTAGACATTGATATCCGTCCGTAGACAACGCATAACCGAGGTCTGATACCCACTGTCCCATTCATTATTCGTTACCCGTCCTAGGAACGATCCACATCGGTCCGCGGATGATAAAAACCCGTCCCGCGGACGGTAGACAACCGTCCCACAGAGAGTGTAACCCCTCCTAAGCCATCGAACCCGTCTGTAGATAGTATATAGTTCCTGACTGTTACCCGTCCTACATGCATATCTCCCATCTGCAAACAGCACCATGTTATGTTTATCATTAGTCTGCAGACGGTCGAAGCCCGTCCGGCGGACGATAAAGACTCGTCCGCAGACGGTGATACCCGTTCGCAGAAGACTTTGTCTACTTATTTATCCGTCCGTTGAAAACCCATGTCTAGTTCATTATCCGTCCGCTGACGGTGATACCCGCCTGCCGACAGCGTCATCCGAAATCAGTCCTCATTTTATTTGATGTTAGGCTTAACCCTTCCTCTTCAAATTTTTTTTTTTTCTTTTAAAACATTTTTAAAGATCATCCATATCCATTCCTTGGTTGTTGGTCCTCAACACCTACCCATTCCTTGAATGGATACCGACTCTTTGATCATTCGATGATTTTGACCATTTATTCCAAAACATATTCCATTTTCAAATGGATATCCACCTTCATGGCTTGCAACAGTTTAGCCAATCTTTTCCGTCAATTATGGAACCCCATGGTTTCGGCCATTCTATAGCCGAAACCATGTTTCCCTTAGTTTTTTTTAAATATTAAACCCTCGTTAAACATTACATACCTTTCCCACGTCTCCTCAGTTTCCTTAGGTCAGATCTTGCTCCTCCGTCATTCTCCTTCCTTAGTCCTTGTTCTTCCTCCAAGTCCAGAGCCGAAAGTGTGTGTGAGAGAAAGAGAGATGAGAAGAGGTGATGCATCCTCTTGTTCCACCATGAGAATTCGGCCAACGATTATGAGAGAGGGAGAGAGATTGAGATGAAAAACTCCTAATGGAGGGTTCGGCCAAAGAGGTGTGGGTTGCGAGGGGGAGAGAGGGAGAAGATGAGATGAAAATCTCGAACTCTTTTGTCTAAAGGAGAGGATCGGCCCTAGGGTTTGGAGGGAGCCCTTTGTATCTTGCCCTAGCCTCCCAACCACCCTCTTTACATCTTGGTCTTTCCCATGTGTCCCTTGGTTAACCGAGGAGACACATAGCTTACACTTGGAGCCTTCACACACCAGGCCCCCCCCCCCCCCCCCCCCCTCTCTTCCATTCACAACGATTTTGTCTAGGGTTTCCATGAGATGGAAACCCTCCATCTCCTCCTTTGACTCACCTAAGTCTCATCCACTTCCATGTGACTCACTTTTGAACTCACTTCCCATTCACTCAATCTTGATTTGAACTCACCCATGCAACTCTTAACTCAAGACTTTGAATTTATTCCTTAATTAAATAATTCCTTAACTCAACTCACTTCACTTAACCCTCTTGAAATCACCCATGAACTCACCCATGGTTGACCAAGTCAACCATGGTAGCCGACCCTACATGTGACCTTAGACCACGCGCCACCTCACTTGATGAGGTGGATTTGGGTCCCACTTGGCTATGCCACTTACATGTCACCTCATACACTTGCCACCTCACTTGATGAGGTGGATCCCATGCCTTAGGTCTTAATTGGGTACATGACCCGATTAAATCAATTCCTTACCCATTTACCTTAAACATCAATTCATCTTGACCCATTGGGTTCCAATTGGGTATTTGACTCAATTAACTACATTTACCCAATTAATTAGAATCAAACTCTATCCATGATCCGTTGGATCATAATTGGGCCATTGCCCCAATTCTTACCCATCTAACATTCATTCCATCTATAAATCTTAAATTTATCAATTAAAATAGATAATATCCAATATAATAATGCATTGAAAATCTCGGATGTTAAAATATTACCCTCTTTTGAAATTTTCGTCCAAAAAATCGAGCAACGTAGGGTTTCAAACAGTTATACAAAAAGCTCAGGATGAGTTGGTCTCATTTCTGATTCAATTTCCTAGGTGGCTTCCTCATTACCATGTCAATCCCATACTACCTTGACGAACTAAATGACTCGGTTCTGTAACACCCTCTGTTCTTTCCCGATCACGCTGACTGGCCTTTCAACATAGGTCACGTCGCTTTGCACATCAACATCTTGCACATTCAACACGTGCGAAGGATCGGGATTGTATTTCCTCAACATAAAAACGTGAAATACATCGTGCAAAGATGACAACTATGGAGGAAGTGCCAATTGATAAGCCACCTCCCCCACCCTCTTTTGGATTGGAAACGGTCCCACAAATCTAGGTGACAGTTTCCCTTTCTTCCCAAATCGCATGTGTCCCTTTCGTGGTGAGACTTTCAAGAATACTAAGTCTCCCACTTCAAACTCAAGGAACCTCCTCCTCTTGTCAGCGTAGCTCTTCTGACAACTCTGTACAGTGAGTAGATGTTATCGTATTAACTTAATCTGTTCCGTTGTCTCTGCAACTAGCTCGGGTGTCCAATAAGTGCAGGCTCACCGGCCTCTGTCCAACACACTGGTGATCTACAGGGTCTACCATACAACGCCTACAATGGAGACATCTGGAGGCTTGCCTGGTAACTGTTGTTGTAAGAGAACTCAACCAGTGGTAAGTGGTCCTCCCATCAACCCTTGAAGTCTAACATACATGCTCTCAGCATATCCTCCAATGTTTGTATTGTTCTCTCTGACTGACCATCAGTCTGTGGATGGAAAGTTGTGCTAATCAGTAAATTTGTACCCATAGCCATATGCATGCTCTGCCACACCCTGCCAGTGAATCGGCCATCTCTGTCCGACACAATAGTCCTGGGGATACCATGTAGTCTGATGATATCCTTTATGTATCGTCATCCCAAAGTCTCAGATGAATCTATCATATTGATGGGAAGAAAGTGTACAGATTTGGTCAATCGATCTACCACGACCCATATTGCATCGTCGCCCTTTGATGACCTTGGCAACCCTATCACAAAATCCATGGAAATATGTTCGCATTTCCACTCCGGCATTAGTAAGGGTTTGTGTAATCCTGATGGCTTCTGATGTTCAGTCTTAACTTACTGACAAGTTAGGCAGTGAGCAACAAAATCTGCCACATCTCTTTTAAGTCCATGCCACCAATAGTGTCTCTTCAGATCATGATACATCTTGGTGCTACCTGAATGAATAGAGAGTTTGGTTTGGTATGTCACTATCAATAACTCTCTTCTGTAGCTCTGAGGTACATATGTCCTGCCTCGAAACAACAGACCTTGTCCCGGTCGTAACTCCCATTCTGGTATAACCTCACCAGTAGACATTTTAGCCCATATCTCTTCCACCTCCGGATCTGTCAGTCGTTCTTGTTCAATCTTGGAAACCATGTTGGACCGTACGATCAGATTATACATACTCCCATGGTTCTTGATGTACAAATTGAACTCTCAAATGGTATTCAGCATTTCCCATTCCTTCATAATCAAACTGGTCACTGTTGCATGTGACATGCGACTGAGGGTATCCGCCACTTTGTTCTCCTTGCCAGGATGATATCGAAGCGCAAACTCATAATCTTGCAGATATTTCATCCATCTGCGCTACCTCATGTTTAGTTCCTTCTGATCAAACAAATATTTCAAACTTTTGTGATCTGAAAACACCTCAAACTTCTAGCCATAAAGATAGTGTCTCCAGCTTTTGAAAGCGAAGACCACTGTGGCTAATTCCAGATCATGCATGGGATAGTGGCGTTCATGAATTTTTAACTGTCTTGAACCATAAGACTTTAAGTGAGAGAACACCCAAGTCTTTCTCCTGAAGCATCACAAAATACTTCATAGCCCTTGCCTCTTTCCGGCAAAATCAGGATAAGAGCAGTCTTAAGCCTTCTTCTTCAGTTCTTCGAATCTTCAGTTGCATACATTAGACCATTCAAATTTGACTCCTTTCTGAGTGAGTCGGGTAAGTGGAGACGCAATCTTGGAGAAGTCCATAATAAACCTCCTATAATAACCTACCAATCCTAGAAAGCTGCGGATTTCGGTCACATTCCTTGGTGCTTTCCACTCTCTAACTGCCGCCACTTTAGCCTGGTCTACGACTATTCCTTCCGCTGATATGCCCTAAGAAGTTAACCTCAGAGAGCCAGAATTCGCACTTGTTTGCTTTGGGATACAATTGATTCTTCTTTAGGGTGTCCAGAACTATCCACAAATGTTTAGCATGCTCCTCCCGACTTTTAGAATAGATCAGGATGTCGTCAATGAATACAATTACAAATTTGTCCAAGTAAGGACGAAATATCATGTTCATTAGATCCATGAACACAGCTGGTGCATTGGTGAGTCCAAACGGCATAACCACACACTCATATAGTCCATACCGAGTTCTGAAAGCTGTTTTCTCTATGTCTTCATCCCTGACCCGGATTTGATGGTAGCCTGACATCAGATCAATCTTGGAGAAGTGACTGGAACCCCTGAGTTGATCGAATAGATCATCAATCCTAGGTAGAGGGTACATGTTTCTGACGGTCAGCTGATTCAACTTCCGATAATCTACACACGTTCGAAGCGTACCATCCTTCTTCATTACAAATAATACCGGTGCTCCCCAAGATGATGTGTTGTTCCGGATGCATCCTTGTCTGAGCAGTTCATCAATTTGTTTCTTTAGCTCTGACATCTCAGCTGGGGCCATCCGATAATGCGGCAATGACATTGGAGTAGTGCCAGGATACAACTTGATCTCAAAATCAATCTCCCTCTTTGGTGGCAAACCAGGGAGATCTGTCATGAATAACTCTGCGTAGTCTTTCACTACCGTAGATAGTTCAGCCACCGGTGCCTTGTCTAGTCTGATGTTGTTCAATACAAGGTGGTTCAATTCTTCATGTAGTCTCCTGGTCATAGGGATGCTCTGCTTGTCAGCATGTACCACATATTGCTTTCCCTCGGGTGACCAAAATATCACCCTGCGGAGATGGCAGTCAATGCTGGCCTGCAAGTTAGCCAACCAATCCATGCCAAAAATGGTGTCATACTCAGTCATCTCGAGTACCAGATAATTGAACTCAAATCTGAATCAAGCAAGTTCAGTGTTTACCACTATGCATAAAAGTCCCAGTGATGTGTCTCCAATGGGGGATACAATAATAAGTGTGGTGGACAATTGTTGTACTAAAGTGCCAGTAGCAGATATAAATGCAGCAGATACAAAGGAGTGGGATGCTCCGGAATCAAATAATGCAAAAGAATAGGAACTACCAACTACTGCCATGCCTTAAATCACTGAGTGATCCACCGTCTCTGGATGAGGGGCCAAAGTATACAGTCGTCCAGATCCTATCGGGTTAGGTACCCGTCCTGTTTGGTTATATTCCCTAGAGACTTGTGAATGAGCTGGTCGAGCTGGAGGACAAAATGAACCCCTGGAGTGAGAAGGTCTACTGTTCTGCGAACACTCCCTCTTGAAATGGCCCTGCTGGCCACACTAAAAACAGGTGCTCACACCTCGAGGGACTTGAGAGATGGATACTGATGTGGAGGGCTGATTGGGACGAAAGTCTCCGTTGACCCAGTAGAAGGTGATGGTTTCCCAAAGTTGGGTCGGAATCTCTTGTTTGGGCGAAAAGCACTTCCCCCGCTTTGGCCTCGGCGGTTATCCACAAACCAAACTATTTCTGTCATCTCTTGCTCAGCTATGGTAGCTCGACTGACCACTTCCGCCAATGTAGGTGACTTGAAGATAGTCACTTTGACCCTGATGCTTGGTCGAACCACTCAAAGTTACGAGTCTTCCTTATTCTATGTCCACCATGTATAAAACATAAGATGATAGGCAGAGAAACTCCTGATGATACTAAGCCACAGTCATGGTGCCCTGCATCAAAGATATGAACGTTTGTGTATAGCGCTTCTTCTCCTCTTCTAGAAAGTAATGATCTAGGAACATTGTAGAGAACTGGTCCCATGTCATCTTAGTCATTTCCCCTGTTGGAATCTGTGCTCGTTGTCTCTCAATCACTTCCCACCACTTGCCGGCATCATCGATCAACTGCGAAGTAGCCAACAGTATTCTATCTTCATTGCTGGTGATCTTCAGTAACGTCAAAATCTTGGTGATGTTCCTCAGCCAATTCTCCGCTCCGGCAGGCCCTTCTTTCCCTTTGAAGTGAGGGGGACGCTGCTGTTGGAAGTCTCTAACCATGCTTCGATCATGTGCCTCATTGGTGGTCGTACTTCCATTGCCGTTCATATGTAGCTGTAGAAGGGAAGTGACCACAACCTGTACTAAGTTCTACAGCTCGGGAGGTACCACAGGAATATTCACGCTATTCTGTTCCTCTTCTTGGTGTGGTTGCTGCACCTCTTCCTCCACATACGGGCTTTGACGAGTTATTCTTCTTGGAGGCATTTTTCCTAAGTCATTGGAACATCATTTGACTTAGCTTTCTCGTAAAGTTTTGTGTTTACATAGTTTGGGGAATTGTTAAATAAACATCTTGTATTTTTCGTTTTTGGAGAAACTTCCTATGTATCTAGTATTGTTTCTCAATTTGGGGAAATCCTGATGTTTTCTTTTTTCGGGGAAATATGTCTTATTTTGCTATGTTTGATAAATCCATTTTTATAGTGATTGTCATTCCCTTGCTATCATTCTTTTTTCGTCAAGTGTTGCTCTCAGATTGAATGCTTCAGTTTGAGTCTTAACAAAGTAAATTAATCCGGCCCCCGTGCAGCGAACTCCGAAAAGTCGGTCAGTTGGGATTCTTATCTTGTCAAGGAGACATGATACCATCTTAATCTTACTTTGAAAAATTCATACTTCCGGTTTTGCTCTGATACCAACTATAACGCCCCGCCCTTTTTCACTCGCCGAAAATCAGAGTCTATTTTTTCTTTTTTGAGAAATAAAGAGTGAGAGAGAGCGGGACGCCACGACGTGAGCTAAGTTCGAGCTTCCAAAGCCCGGCCCTTAACTAGCCAACCATACGTGTGCGTGGACCGAGTCCACTAAAACAGTTCACACGCATTAAGTCTATACTTGCGGAATAAACGTAAAGCGGAATTAATATAAGACGAGAGTTACTATTCCTATCCATTTTTAAGCAAGGAAGTCCATCACATAAATTAACTTAAGTTCAAATGTCCAAAAATATAACAAAACCATAGCAAGATAGTTCTAAGTTATTACAGTCCCAAAATACGAATAACTCAAACTACATTGTCTGAAATAAAACTTAAATAAAGTAAGTCTAAATTATCGAAGCTCCTAAGCTTGGTTCCTTTCGCGTCCATCGTTCCATCCATTCCCTATATCATCATCTAAGGTAGAAGTAAGGCGTTAGTCAACGCACCAAGTAGGTATTCCGAGTAGGGTCAAACACATGGGATTAGTATAAAAATCGGAATAGATACATAATATCAAATCATGCTAAAACAATGCCATGCTATGGGTGTCATATGCCATGATTTCCCACCCATCAACCATATCTCAAAAATACATAGATAATCCTCTTGATGAACAAGCCAAGGTATTCATTGTCATGACTCCCCTCGTATGCCTTATCGGTCACACCAAACGGAGCGTGGACTCCTCTTTTATTTCAAACATCATATACATTTCTCAATCGGAATCAGTGCGGATCCCTCCCCACGTTTGTTTATCGGATACCCCAAATGGAGCATGGACTCCTCTCATATGTTCCCTCCCATGCCTTGCATGAGATGTGAGTGTAACATGCTATTTCACATTAAGTTACATAATAGCCTTGAAATCCATTCTTAGAACATAAGCATTTTGATACCAAAACTAAATCATCAATCATGGAAATAAAAATCATTGCATGTACATAATCCAAGTGTTTCAACAAGATAGGAATCCTACCCACGTCCAAGTATTGTATCCTTGCGTTTTCGTCAAAACCGATCACCGATGACGTCAAAGCTGATCGTACACCCATTTGTGAAATCCCATTACCTTAAATTAATTCCATCATATAAAATAGTTAAATTAATTATTTAATTAATTTAAATCATACCTTACATTCTTCCATTTAGACTTAAATCATTTGGAAAAGGAAAATCATCATAGAAAACTTCACTTTTAAAAATCAGTCGGTCAGCCGTCCGCAGCCGATCCTGCAGACGACAGAAACCCGTCCTACAGACTATGACCCATCTGCAGACAACACAACACATAAGTCTGTTATCCGTCCGCCGACAATCGAAACCCGTCTCGCGGACGATAGAAACCCGTCTGCAGACGGTGATGTCCATCCATGTGTGCATGGACCAAGTCCACGAAAATGGTTCACACATAGCAATATCAACTTGTGGAATAAAAATCATAACCTGCAGAATCATAACATCAATTTGTGGAATTATAATAGAACCAGGTTCTATTCCATTTAGATAGCAAAGTACGTTAAGTCCTTATCCATAATTAAACTATCATAATTATCCAATAAATCATCCAACCATCTAAGTTATTACATTCCGAAATCTAGATACTCAAATATAAGTCCATGAATAACTTTTATTAAAAACAATAAACTAATTCATCCAACCTCCTATGCCTGGCCCGTCTTGCGTTCCTCGTTCCCCTGATTTCCTGTATCATCAACTAGGGTAGAAGTAGGGCGTTAGAACAATGCGCCCAGTAGATATTCCAATTACAGCTAACACATGGTTTGTACAAAACATATATAATAATATTGTAATGTCAAAACCATATAAATCCATGCCATGCAATGATGACAAATGCAATGAGTTCCACCCATCACATGTACAAAAATGTACCCACCACATAGGTCTTCCGGACGCCCCAGCGGAGTGTGGACCCTCCAGTTTCTTCCTGATGGAAAAGCACATCTAGGTACACCACATAGGTTTTTCGGACGCCCTGACGGAGTGTGGACCCTCCGGTTACCAAATCCTTCACCCCATGCCATGCATGAGATGCCAATGAAACACATGTTATTTTATAACATAAACATAGCGTTGAAAATCATATTTAAAACACATGTTATTTCCTCATATAAAGATAGCATTTAAAATCACAATTTAAATCATATCCTTTGCAGCATAAATTCATCAAAAATAAGATAAGGCACAATGTACATAAACCCATGGTTTCAAAGAGGTGGAATCCTACCAAAGACCGCTAAAGTGTGCTTGCGTCCTTCGTCCGGTAACCGCTCACGATCGTAAACACCTTGTGAGGCCTCGTTACCTTATAATATGAAAATTAATCAATACCAAGTCCCACTTGATTTTCAAAGTTCTAAGTCCATAAATAAAACCCCATGGGGTTCGGCCATACACCATGGCCGAACCCATGGCTTAGCATTTTCACACCTATTTATGAAAATGCCATTGTTCCCCTATTTCATTTAAATCTTCCATAATTAGACCATATAAATTTCCTTAACCAAACAAGTCCATCAAACACAACTCATGGGGTTCGGCCATACACCATGGCCGAACCCATGATCCTCTACTTTGGTTTGTAATTACCATTTTGCCACTGATCTAAACCTTAGTCACTTTCCTTGCTCAGGTTCTAAAATAATGCACACTTCTTGAATCCAATCACATAGTCCAATAATTAAATCATGGGGTTCGGCCATACACCATGGCCGAACCCAATGTCCAATATTCTCACATATTTACAAAAATGCCATTCATGGCTAACTTTCCATTTTAATCAATTAAAGTCATAATACAATTGGTGGGGTTCGGCCATACATCATGGCCGAACCTCACACTTCTTTTCCATTCTTTCAATCCAATAATCAAACATAGCCACCTTTTCAAACCATAGCTTTATTTACTAAAAGCACCAAACCAATTCCATGGGGTTCGGCCATACCCATGGCCGAACCCTATGGTTTCCAAAATCCTCATTTAGAAAGTCCATAATTAGGTAGCTTCTAATTTTAGCAACCTCCTTCCATAAATGGAAGCTTTCTAAATTTAGCAAACACCTTCCCTAATTTGAAACTTTCTAAATTTAGCAAACACCTTCCAAAATTGGAATCTTTCTAAATTTAGCAAACACCTTCCATAATTGGATGCTTTCCAATTTTAGCAACCCCTTTCCTTAATTAGAAGGTTTCCTATTTTAATCTCCATACCAAAACTACCCCATGGGGTTCGGCCATACACCATGGCCGAACCCTATGGTTCATGATCTTTGACAATTAGTTTAGATCCATTAAAATCAATCATCAATCCATAAAATATTTGGTGGGGTTCGGCAACACACCATGGCCGAACCTCACTCCTTTCTTTTCATTACTTTTGATCAAATCAACTTAGCCATAATGCAATCATGGTTCGGCCATGCCATGGCCGACCCACATCCCTATCCATATCTCCATTAATCAATCATGGATCTTCCATTTAATCCCTTCAAAATTTCATATCATTATCACCAATTACTTATTTAAGAATCTCCATGGTTAAATTTTGTTAAAAACCAATAAATAAATCAAATCTTTCCATGGGGTTCGGCCATGCACTATGACCGAACCCTATGGTTCTATTTCTCCATTTAAGATCATCAAATCATCATCCAAACTTCTTCCATGGGGTTCGGCCAAACACCATGGCCGAACCCTATGGTTCTTTGGTTTCATAAATAAAATTATTCAATCAATATACTAACCTCTTTCCGATTGATTTCTTGCTCTTCTAATCTTTCTCCCTTCTTCTTAATTTTTCTCCAACCAAGAACCCTTCTTGTTGCTGCCTTTTCTTCTCTTGCTCTTTGCCGTGTGAGAGATTGAGAGAGATAGGGAGGGTTCGAATATGGGGTTGTAAAAACCGTGCAACCTCGTGGGTCTCTCCTTTTATTAAGTTCTCCTTAGTCCCATATTTAGAAGGCACTTAAAGTAAACATTGTCCCCCTTAGGCCATGCACCCTTGTGTTTCTATCTTAAAATTGGAGTGGCCGACCTCCCCTCCTTAATTTAAAACCTCCTTAATTCCAACCATAGAAAGTTCTTAAGATAATCACCCCCTCCTTTGGCCATGCGCCCCTTGTAGTATTTTTAGTCATTGCCTTATATGGCAATGCCGTGATGCCTCATTGCTTAGATTAGCAATTGCCGACCTTGGATTCCTATTTTTAGTAGTGTCCCACTCGGCCATAAGATCTCTATTTAGAATAGGGTATGCGCATATCATTGATCATAATCTAAGTAATCTTTTAATTTAATTTAAGACAATATGCATTCCCTTTTAAAAAATCACACGCGCATAATATAGATATTAATATCTCCATACACGGCCTTGTACAATCTTATTTAATTTTTGATAAAACCAATACCACAATTTAATTGGGTCCTAATTGGGTCATGGCCCAATTCCTTATCCATATAAGATCCAATCTAAAATTCACAAGAAAAATGGATAACTTTCATATAAAATAATAATTTGAAAATCCTAGGTATTACAATAAAAACCCGTCCCACGGACAGTAGACAATTGTCCCACAGATAGTGTAACCCGTCCTAAGCCATCCAACCCGTCCGCAGACAGTATATAGTTCCTGATTGTTACCCATCTGCGGACGGTAGAAACCCGTCCCACATGCATATCTCCCGTCCGCAAACAGCACCATGTTATGTTCATCATCCGTCCGCAAAAGTCTTTGTCCAGTTATTTATCCGTCCACTAAAAACCCATGTCTAGTTCATTATCCGTCCTTCTCCTTCCTTAGTCCTTGTTCTTCCTCCAAGTCTAGAGCCGAAAGTGTAAGAGAGAGACAGAGAGATAAGAAGAGGCGATGCAACCTCTTGTTCCACATTGAGAATTCGGCCAAGGATGATGAGAGAGGGAGAGAGATTGAGATGAAAAACTCCTAATGGAGGGTTCGGCCAAAGTGGTGTGGGTTGAGAGGGGGAGAGAGGGAGAGGATCAGATGAAAATCTCTAACTTTTTTGTCTAAAGGAGAGGATCGGCCCCAGGTTTTGGAGGGAGCCCTTTGTATCTTGCCCTAGCCTCCCAACCACCCTCTTTACATCTTGGTCTTTCCCATGTGTCCCTTGGTTAACCAAGAAGACACATGGCTTACACTTGGAGCCTTCACACACCAGGCCCCCCCCCTCTCTTCCCTTCACAACGATTTTCTCTAGGGTTTCCATGAGATGGAAACCCTCCATCTCCTCCTTTGACTCACCTAAGTCTCTTCCACTTCCATGTGACTCACTTTTGAACTCACTTCCCATTCACTCAATCTTGATTTGAACTCACCCATACAATTCTTAACTCAAGACTTTGAATTTATTCCTTAATTAAATAATTCCTTAACTCAATTCACTTCACTTAACCATCTTGAACTCACCAATGGTTGACCAAGTCAACCATGGTATCCTGTAACACCCTGGAATTTCAAAGTTATCATTTTATATGAATTTATTCATATTTACGGAATTTCCATTGTGATATATTTGAGTTGAATGTAAATGGGTCAATTGGTCAAACAAGACCCAATGGTTAGTAGTTTTGATTACAAAACAAATAAATGTATAAGATGAACTTAAACGGGTCGAAAATCATAATTGGGTCAAATTTTGTTAAAAGGGTCAAAATGGCCAAATTGGACCCAATGGGTTGTGGTTGACATGTTTGACCATTAATTGAGTTCAAAGCTTAATTGGGTTAAGACGAGTTAAATGTTTGAGTTGGGTTTGAGTTGAAATAAATGATGGAGTTGAGTGGAATTTATTAGTTGAGTTACATTAATGAATGAGTTAAGTTGGGTGAGTTAAACAATGAGTTGGATGAATAAATATTTCAAGTAAGTGAATGAGAGTGGTGTGTACTGATTGCAAGGTTTTAAACAATGAAAAACGTTGGAATTGCATGGGAGAGGTACTTCATGCATGTAACTCCAAGATAAGAAATTTATGGAGGTGGCGTTTTTGGGAGTTACAAAGGTGGGAGGTTTATTTCAAATGCAAATGGTAGGCACGTTGGAAATGGTTGGGTGTACATGGTTTGGGTCTTCAAAGGGCAGCCAATAGATAGGTTTATAATCCATGCATGTAACTCCCATTCAAGTGATAAAGGAAATGAGAGTTACATTTTGAAATTCACATCATGGGACGTTGGATGCATGAGAACATTGCATGCATGTAACGGCTACAATGGAGATAAGTGGGATGGCTGTTTTAAGAGTTACACATGCAAGGATAATGGAGAGAATGCAAACAATCACCTCCAAAGATAATAGAGACGTTGGATGCTAGGGGGGGGGGGCGGGGGGCGGGGGGGGGGTTTCATTCCATAGATGAAACCCCAAGGAACTTAAAAGATTTTAATTATGGAGAGGTGAGTTACACAAGGTTAAACCTTGGGCTGAAGTTGATTAGTCAAGAGGAATTCATTCTCTATCATTATCTCTTTCTCTCTTGGGCGTCCTCCATCTCTCCAAACACTGAGAACAGCAGCTAGTCACTGATTTGCAATCAGTCCTTGGTTGCTTTCTTTCACCAAGACAAAAGCACAAATTGAGCAAAGGAGGGGGCATCAAGGTTTCTCATCCAAAGCCAAAATTCTTTCTCTTTCTCTACCTTTTTACCGTTTTCTACATTTTAAAAATAAGAGCAGCAGCTGGTTGCTTAATCAGTCCTTGAGCATCAAGGAATCAAGAAGAAGGAGAGGCTAAGAAAGGGAAAGGAACAAGCCGGAGTGAAGATCAATTGGAGGAGTTGCGGAAACGGTAGGTTTTCGATAAACAATTTTTAAATCATGACCCGACCATTGGATGGCCAAATCTAACAAGGGTTAGATATTGGATGGAGGTACATGAATGAGATAAAAAGATGGACCATAGGGTTTGTCCCCATTGGATGGCCGAACCCCATAGAAATAATTGATTTATTTGGATGGTTTTTGGAAGTTAAAACCATACAAGTATGGGACTATCTTTAGATGATAAAAGTGGATTAAGTTTGATGTTTTTAAAGGACAAAAATCATGTTTCTAAATGGTAAATTTTATATGTCAAATGGGTCATTTTGTGGCCAAAAATCAGTAAGTAGGATAAGAAGATTTACATCAAGGAAACCTTGGGGTTTGGCCATGTGTATGGCCTAACCCCATGGACTGTTTTTGATGGTTATTTGGGTCAAGTGTAGGATGGATTTTTATGTAAACATAATGTGCTTTGATTTAAGAATAAACCAAGTTTATAAATGGATAAATGGATCTAAACCATAGGCCATGAGGTTCAGCCAATTGGGTGGGCCAAACCCCATGAAATGGTATGACATTGCATGGAAGTATTAAATGGTTTTGTGAGATTTTAAAGGATTTAAAGTGAAGATAAGCTTACTGTTTTTAGGTAACTATGGCTTGGCTGAACCATATTAATACTATGGTTAAATTATGGATTAAAACCATGGACAAAGGTTGGATTAATTACACCAAGAACCATAGGGTTCGGCCATATGTATCGCCGAACCCCATGGACTGTTATGTGGATATTTGGATTGAGTTTTACAAAATGGAAATCATACAAAGTGATGGGCTTATTGGATGGTTTTGAAAGGTAAAAACATGGTAACATTATACTGTTATCCTATGTCTAAATGAGACCAAAAACATGTTTAAAAGGACCAAAACTATGGGGTTTTATGGCTAAGATAGGACATGGAAGTTTAAGTGGATTTTTGGGTTTTAGATCAAATTAGAATCATATGGTCAAATGATTAACTTGCTGCCATGTACATAGGGTATTCGGATTTCTAGAACGGTGAACAAGCCGTGATCGGAAGAAGGTTCAAAGGAAAGGTCAAACAAAGTAATCTAGTGTAGGTTTCCTACCTTTATTGTAACCACTATTTCATATGTTGTTTTATGTTGATTTCAATAACTTATATGATTGTAAAGTTATGTTTCTAAATGACATGTTTGTATAGACATCTCATGCATGGCATGGGATGATGGTATTGTAATAGGAGGCCACACTCCGTCGGGGCGTCCGAAAGACCACTGTGGGGTACCCTGATGATGAGAATCCCATTAGGAGGAATCCGGAGGCCACACTCTGTCGGGGCGTCTGAAAGACCACTGTGGGTTACCTTGACAATGAGAATCCCGTCAAGTGATGTCTATGTTGAATGGTGATGGGTGGGACTCATTACATGATCATTTCATACATAGCATGTTTTTATGGAATTTTGTCACACTTGTATTATTATTATACTATTTGCATGTTTTTGACTAACTATGTGGCAGCCCTATTCGGAAACACTACTGGGCGTGTTGATCTAACGCCCTATCTATATCCTTAGTGGATGATACAGGGAAAGGAAAGAACGTGGATCGAGAAGAGGACCAAGTACGGAAACTTGGGCGGTTTGAATGATTGCAATGGATTATGAATGGACTATTTTATGGACTTGATATTTGATATATTTGGACAATGTAATTTGGTAATTAGTTATGGTGGCTTGTAATAAGTAGTTAAGATAGATGCTATGGTTTGTTTTATGTTGGATATTTTGATTAAACGATTAGTTAAGATTGATTAGTAATTTTGGAGAATAAGTTATGTACTTTGCTATCGAAGAATGGAAAATTGGATTAGTCATAGGTTCTATTATAACCTCAGTTAGATTTAGACTAAGTTAATTCCGCAAGTTATATATGTACCATGTGCGGATCAGTTTTATGGACTTAGTTCATACGCACATGGGCTTGGCCAGTTAAGGGTCGGATTTAGAGATCCGAACTTAACTCGCGTCGTGACACTCCGCCCCGATCATATGATTATTTTAAATAAAAAATAAATAAATAAACTCTGAAAATTAGAGTGAAATGGGCGGGGTGTTACATAGCCGACCCTACATGTGAACTTAGACCACTCGCCACCTCACTTGATGAGGTGGATTTGGGTCCCACTTGGCTATGCCACTTACATGTCACCTCATACACTTGCCACCTCACTTGATGAGGTGGATCCCATGCCTTAGGTCTTAATTGGGTACATGACCCGATTAAATCAATTCCTTACCCATTTAACTTAAACATCAATTCATCTTGACCCATTGGGTCCCAATTGGGTATTTGACCCAACTAACTACATTTACCCAATTAATTAGAATCAAACTCTATCCATGATCCGTTGGATCATAATTGAGCCATTGCCCCAATTCTTACCCATCTAACATTCATTCCATCTATAAATCTTAAATTTATCAATTAAAATAGATAATATCCAATATAATAATGCGGGATGTTACACTATTTCACTCGTGAGTTATTTAAAGTCCCATCAGCTCATTTTATAATTATTGTCTGAGAATGGCTCAAGCTGGTTGAAGTATTTACTAGGTAAATTTGATTATGGTTTATTAATAACGAAGAGTATGGAATGAGTCACCCATTTAAGATTATTAATATAAATTAAAAGATTTGAAGATCATTTTAAACCGTGGTTAGGACTATAATTCGAATTTGTCTTCTTCCTTTCTTGCTATCTTGTTTGCGTGTTTAATTTCTAATTTATGTTTTATTTATTAGTTAAACAATTAGTTGGTGAACATAATGTTTGTGTGAAGTTTTGGTTACGTGCAAAGCATCTTTAAACAACAGTATTATTAAAATATAAACACAACCAATAGATGAAATTATTGGTCGATATATATATATATATAACCGATATTGCCGATATATATTGGATATGATATTGGCCGAAATATATAAAATCGGCATATATCGACCGATATATGTGTTTTTATATTTTTTAATTAAAAAAATCGGCTAATATTTCAAAAAAATACCTAATTTTTTTCAAAAAAAAAATAATATTACCCTTTCAATATCGGCTGATATTTTGATTTAAAAAAATCACCTATATTTCGATAGAAAAATCACCGATATTTCGATTAATTGAAATTACCTATGAACGTTGGACTCCACAGGCCCCTGCAGTTGCATTCCTCTTACTTCCAATTGCCCAACAAAAAAATTACATTATTGAAAGATTTTATCATATTAACATGGCATTTATTAAAACAAATTACCTTATCTAAGAATGATCGATAAGATAATTTCCAATAACGTTTATCTGTCTTACCTTATCTAATAACACACACAACTAAATGCATGCGTTGACATTGTCTTTCTTAGATTAATGGAAATTAATGTCAATAATTAACAACAACTAAGATGCCTACATTTACTCAGTTGTCTTAACTTAAGTGTTAGAACCTTGGGCTTACATTAAGATGTCGACATTAATAAAAATTAACTTATCTAAGAATTAATGTAACCTTGACATTAGGAATTACCTTATCTAAGAATTACCTTATGTTAGTGCCACGGCTTTGCCGAGTCCCTGTTTGTCAATTCCATGACTCGGGAAGAAGCACTTGTTAGAAGCTTGAAGACTCAAGATGACCAAGAATGAACATCACTCAACACCGGATTGAAGCTCATCGTTATGGCAATCACAAAACATGTATTTGATAATAGATGACATTAGGTGATACCCACACCTTAGAGAGGACCATCCATAAGCTTAGTTGAACAAATGGTAAAATCATAAAAAGCCTAGAAAGGAAGCTTGACAGTGAATTGGAACCCAACTTGAAAATATGTATTTGATTTCACTGTCAGCTCGACCAAGTCTTTCTCACCGACCCCTCAGTGGAGACAGCATCGATCCATCATGGTCAAAGACTGGTCAACCAGATTGACATAGGTTCTGGAACATAGAACTGTCATTCTGGGAACATAGAGTCTCGTATGCACCGACCCCTCGGTGAAAGGTTGAAACGACTCCTTGTGGTCAACGACTTTTCGATAAAGACTTATGAGTTTTGGAACATTGAACTCAAGTGGGATCTCGAGAAAACAGACATATCAGTACTTTAAGACCGATCGAGAGTACCAGGACTGAACCCTTGGTAAAGGGCGACAGGTTGTTCTGGGTAAGACATGAAACTATTGTCAGCATGGTGTTGCCTCAGATCGAGACCATCGTATGGACCGACCTCTCGATGCCATGACTGTCGACCCATCGGCGACACCGACATGTCAAACGCGAAAGTATTATACCGTTGGGAGTGCATTAATGCGCAACGGTCGGGTTGTTGACTAGTAACATTTCTAGTCACAGACCCTCGGTGCGCCCGACCTGTCGGTACATGACCGTTGCTGCAACTGGTTGCCTTCTCTATATAAACCAATCTTTATGCAACCAATTGGCATCCTTTGGTAAAATCAGTTTGACCCTTATCATTATCAGTGAGCTTAAACAAGAGCCAACAGAAGGATCACTCTCTCTCTCTCTCTCTCGTGCGTACACTTGGGGAATCAAATACAACCAATCATATGATTGAGTTTGTGGGAAAAAGAGGAGAAAGAATAAAAAAAACAAGGAAAACTGTGGTATAACCAGTTTCCTTGTCACCCTAGATTGTGATTGCTTTACGACGGCTATTAGGGGGAGCGTCGACACACATTGGGTGGATCTTGAAGTAGTACACATCAAGAGATAGAGCTATAAAGACAAGTGCTTCTTGGTTTTAATTTTGTTTTAAAACCTTTGTCCCGAAAGTGGCTTAAAGAGGATTGGCTCCGGAACCACTATAAAAACTCTAGAGCGTCGTCTCTGGCACAGTGGTGGATGGAATTCCCAGCCAAATGGATAAGTGAAATTCTTATTCTACAGTGGTAGGTGAAATTTCGAGCCGATTGAGTGAGGTAGAATTCCTACTCTAATTGTAGGGGTGTAAGTCCCCATTGGATTTGGGAATGACTCAAGGTTGAGTTAGTCCTAACAGTGGATGTAGCTTGGCTAACCAAACCACTTTAAATTGGTCTTATGGTCTTTTACCTTTGTGTGTTTTTACTATTTAAGTACTCTTCTCAACACACATCACTTTGCATGTTGATTATCTTATTTTACACATTGTGCACAAGCATCGATCATCAAGCAAAATGTAAAGGGTTATAATCTTAGTGTGATCGTTTAAAGAAATTAGAAACAATCTATCACACTAAAAAAATCTTTTGATTAATGTTCCGCTGCACTTAATACAATCAAGAAATTTATAAACACCATGCAAACTAGGATTGACCTATTCAAACCCCCCCCCCCCCCCCCCCCCCCGTCCCTCCCTCTCATCCTCCTCCTCCAGGGTCAATCGTGTTGTTCTAGCACCGTGAAAGAGGACTTTCAATTGGTATCAGAGTCTCGTGCTCTACATAAAGGATCTAACCATCTGAGTTGATCTGTGTTAAAACAATGGCTGTGAGAGAAAGCCATGATATTTCCAAACCTCCATTTGTGATGAAAAATGAAATGAAAAACTTTAAATGTTTTCATCAAAAAATGTGTTCAGAAATAGGTGAATAGAAAGTGATTTGTGCCTATGGAAGAAGTATTGGATAAACCTTCAACTTCCATGACCACTCAACCCAAAGACCAAAGAGTTTGGACTAGTGATGAAATGACTATACACTTTAATCAAAACTAGTAGCATTCATCACTGTTGTTTCATGATATATATTTTTTTTTTTTGAGATATTTAAAAAGATATGAAATAGCAAAAGAGACTGAAAGAATCCATGCAAAAATTGTCTCTTTTAGCCCAATGGATGATATCACCTATCATGACCAATGTGTGTGGTGAAAGTATAGGTGATTGCCTAAGTTCATCCATTGAAAAAGTCCAAGCTAAATCCTCTAAGAGAACAAGAGGATAGATAAAAGGAACTTGATGAAGGTAGTGACCTTCAAGTATCCTTTGTTGCAATGTACCAAAATATTTGCCTCTCATGTTTAGGTCAAACATCGTAGTACAAAATCTGGAAGCTTTGATGTACTATGTCAAATGGGAAGGCACCCAAGATTAAAACCAGATTTAATAAAGGGTCATCACTGGATTGTGGACTTATATTCCAAGTCTCACAATGTTATGTTCAAATGAGTAAAGGGCTACCATTGTTAGTATCACATTTGAAACATGTTTATGGAATCACTTGTATATCTTACATTCAGTCCTTGTTCTTGTTTGATTGTTGTATTGATCTAATTTAAGATATTCGTTGTACATGGAGGTTTGTGCTCTAGTATTGGAATATACTTATCTCGTTTTATGTCATATGTCATGTGATTTGTGCATCTTTACGAAATGAATGTAGTATGTGCATTACCTCATGTATATGGTGTGTATGGTACACACACATAATGTCATTTCATTCCAAGTTCCTAAACTTGTGAATCCATTGTGGAATGTAACAAGCTCTGTGTCAATTAAATGGATTTTTAGTTTGGTAGTATTTACCAAAAATATTAATCAAAATGATCAAATATGCTTAATTGTAATCCATTTATGTACCAGCTCTTTCAAGGAATTGGAGTATACTTGAAACAATGGTAAAAATGTTTATCATGTTTTGGGTAATAACATGATAACAATCATGAGAGTTGTGTTTGTAGCATCATACTTCATTTCCATATGCATAGTAACCGTATTCAAAATGGGAAATGAATGTATGATTAGTGTGCTTTGTGTCTCATTCTAATATTCGCTAGTTTATATATTATGTGGAATGACTCATGTTCATAGACACCTTGCCTTTACTAAAGCCTGGAAATGCCGCATCACATGACATCACACACCTATGCAATATGTTTGAATTGGTAAATTAAATATGCCCAAGGTACTTGGATTGGTTTGGATCTAGGAGAGATCTGTAATCCATGTTTTGTGCCTACATTCATAAGGGTGAGTTGAATCTTCAAATGGCACAAGCGGTGTGAATGTATTCTACACTGGCATTGAATGGTGTCTAAGAAAATCTTGATGATCAAAGAATATCGAAAGCACACACACACACACACACACACCCAGTCATCCTTCAAAATCCCAGGTCTAGGATAGACTAGTTGGAGGAACAGACATGTCGGTTTTGGTTGAATTCAGGACACTGTTTGAAAGAGGGAAAAATCGAAAGGAGCGACAAATCGACACAAACCGGTGGTTGGTCACGACCTGTCGGTGAATCAAAAAGATTAAGTTAAAAGGACTCTTTCTGTGAAAACAATAAATCAATTCAAAACTCGTCGTTTCTCCTCCCGCTAGGCTCTGGCGATTACCCTTTTGCCTCCCGTGCCCTAGATTAGTCGATAGGGTCTCCCGAAACGAAATCTCGATGAAAACCATAGGGTTTTTGCTTCTATCACTTCAAGAAGCAAGGGTGTCACGGTGTTTGTGAGATTTAGTGTTCGGGTAAGCCTTGGTCAGCTTTTCCCAAGCAACCATGTTGAAAAGGGAGACAACTAAATCTTGGTCTTCGACCACCAGAAAAATCCCTGAGTCCAGCTCCTATTTCTTCAGGAGATCACCCAGATTTGTGCAGGATACTCCAGAATTGAGCTCTGCTCCTAAGAGTACTCCTCATAGAAAAATCCCTGCTCCTAAGACTGGATCCAGTCGTAGGTATTTTCTCAAGTCTCAATCTCGACAAAACTTGAGAACCGAAGCAGAAGTGATCTCTTTGCTGGACAGTTCTGGTGAAAAAGGATAAGAGATCGAAAATGCAGACACCCCTGTGTCACAACCCCTGATTCGATTTATCTAAAAAATCAAAATCGAGTCTCTCAAATCGAGGCGCATCTAGATGGGCTAGATGACTTCATACAAGGATTCGCTCAGGATGTCCAGGAAGAAATCTATGCATTACGACAATCAATCGTTAACCTTTCCTGACGAAAATCTCCTTCCCCTCCAGCATCACCTCCTCTGGATGGCTCTCCTTAGGATAACTTTTCGTGCTTTAAGATTTATATTTTAGAAAAACTATATTGTTGGTATTTTGTCTAAGCATCCATGATGCTCCCTCTCCTAAACCATATGTATTAATTTGTGTATCAATGAAATGATATGATTTGGTTTAATGTGTGTACTAATTTGATGGAATGCCTTTTATCTCATGTCAATTGATAACATGGATTTTGTCAAATAGACTAACATGAAGGATCTAATGAGCTTGTCTCATAGTGGCATCAAAGGGAGATAGGGATCAAGCTGTGAGATTACACATACCTTGGAGTTTGGGGGAGCACAAAATATGTGTTGATTAGTTGTTGTCACTGGTCATGACAGTATAAGGAGGATGGCTGATGCAAGCTTGAAAGGAAGCTTGGAGAAAAATAAACTTAGAGGCAGTTAAGTTTATGGGATAGATAATCTGGAGAAGCTAAAAAATATAGCTTACTCCATGTGGGAGATGAGTCAAAGAAGGTACAAAAGATAGCTTGGAGAATGGAGAAAAGACTCTAGGGAAACTATGACATTAGTCTGACTCATGGAAGAAATCAGCTAAGCTGGAACTTAGCTTGTGCATGGACGAACAAACATTGATGCACGAGAAGTGTGCATTGAACCATAGGGGAGAACCATGAGTTAGAGCAGAATTTACTTAAGCACTAAATGCATGAAGCATGGGGGAGTCTTGAAAATCGATGTCTGCCTACTAATCTTTGTCAATTGTATGACAAAATGGGGGAGAAATTAGTAGAAGATATAAGACATCAAAACTAATTATGGGATTGGTAAAGACGAAGTACTTATGCCTTTAGGAAGAGAGAGCCATAAAAGGGGAAAAAGCCAATGGACATAAAGAGAATGTCCATGCTTGGAGTTTGGAAGATCAAACTCAGAGAAGATTGGGGGAGCAAATCTTCTAAAAACTGATAGCTTGGATAATCTTGGTGATAAGCTTATGCTATGGGTAGTATTGATCAATAGGAAATCAAGGTGTATAGGGGAGTTTGAATACAAATCTTGTATAGTCCATGAATGCATATTTATGGTTTGGACTAACCACTCTAATGATTTTCTAGTATTGCTTGCTTATGTACTTGAACAGGAAAATTGAAATGAAGCAAGCTGAACAATAATATAAAAATCATAGTCTTATTGTTCATTTGAATATGTACATGTAAATCAATTTAATATTTCTGTATTCAAATGACATGTAATAAAGGTGGGATTGTAATTGAGTTAACTTCTAGGTTTTATTATAAAATTGACAAATGGGGAGATTGTTAGTACCTAGGCTTTGCCGAGTCCCTGTTTGTCAATTCCATGACTCGAGAAGAAACACATGTTAGAAGCTTGAAGGCTCAAGATGATCAAGAATGAAGATCACGCTCCACCGGATCGAAGCTCATCATTATGGCAATCATAAAACATGTATCTGGCCATATATGACTTTAGATAGTACCCACACCTTAGAGAGGACCATCCATAGGCTTAGTTGAACAAATGGTAAAATCATAAAAAACCAGGAGAGGAAGCTTGACAGTGAATTGAACCCAACTTGAAAATATGTATTTGGTTTCACTGTCAGCTCGACCAGTCGTTCTCACTGACTCCTCGGTGGAGACAAGATCGACCCATCGTGGTCAAAGAGTGGTCGACCAGATTGACATAGGTTCTGGATCATAGAACTGTCATTCTGGGAAATCCTCTGATCGAGAGTCTCGTATGCACCGACCCCTCGGTGAAAGGCTGAAATGATCCCTCGTGGTCAACTACTCTTCGATGAAGACTTATGAGTTTTGAAACTTTGAACTCAAGTGGGGTCTCGAGAAAACAGACATATTGATAGTTCAAGACCGATCGAGAGTACCAGGACCGACCCCTCAGTAAAGGGCGATAGGTCGTTCTGGGTAAGACATGTTTATAGACTTAAAACTACTGTCAGCATGGTGTTACCCCAGATTGAGACCATCGTATGGACCGACCTCTCAGTGCCATGACTGTCGAACCATCGAGCGACACCGAACAGGAAAGAATTATACCGTTGGGAGTGCATTAATGCGCAACGGTCAGGTTGTTGAATGGTAACATTTCTAGTCACCGATCCCTCTGTGCACTTGACCTGTCGGTACATTACAGTTGCTGCAACTGGTTGCTTTCTCTATATAAACTAATCTTTATGCAACTAGTTGGCATCCTTTGGCAAAATCAATTGGACCCTCATCACTTATCTGTGAGCTTAAACAAAGGCCAACAGAAGGATCACACTCTCTCTCTCGTGCTTACACTTGGAGAATCAAATACAACCAATCATATGGATTGAGTTTGTGTGTGAGAGAGAGAGGATAAATGATAATAAACTAGGAAAGCTGTGGTATAACCAGTTTCCTTGTCGCCCTAGGTTGTGATTGCTTTACGACTGCTACAAGGCGGAGTGTCAGCACACATTGGGTGGATCTTGAAGAAGCACACATCAAGAGATAGAGCAACAAAGGCAAGTGATTCTTGGTTTTAATTTTGTTTTAAAACCTTTGTCCCGAAAGTAGATTAAGGAGGATTGGCTCCGGAACCATTATAAAAAACTCTAAAGTGTCTTCTCTAGCATAGTGGTGGGTGGAATTCCCAACCAAATGGATAGGTGGAATTCCTATTCTACAGTGATGGGTGAAATTCTCAGCTGATTGAGTGAGGTGGAATTCCTACTTTAATAGTAAGGGTGTAAGTCCCCACTTAGTGGATTTGGGAATGACTCAAGGTTAAGTTAGTCCTAACAGTGGATGTATGTTGAGCACTGAAATCTTACAATATTTTTTTTTACCCTTGGTTATTGGGTCAGTTAATCCTCAATTTCATATATAATGATGCATTTAATGTAGTTTGTCAGTTTTGTAGTAAAAAATAGAAAGCTTAAGAAAATCAACTTAAAACAATAGAAGAATGCAAGATTAGAGCTTTAAAGAGAAGACCTAAGATAATTATAATTATTTCATTACTTTCAAGGATTTTCATGTAAATTAATTAATCTAGATCCAGTTATGAGAGTCAATGATTAATTAATAATTTCTAGATTTAAAGTGACTGAATAATTATTTAATTCTAAAGGTTAAAAGTTGCAATCCAAGAGCCAAAGCCTGAATTTCATGTCAATGGGACAAGATTCAGTCCAAGTGGACCAAGCTATGCTCCACAAAGCTTCAATGGGCCAAGCCACATGCAAGCCCATACGCATCACACTCTGGGCCAGGACAGTGTGCAAGCTCAGTCCCACTAAGGTCCAAAGTCTCAAATCCAATTCAAGTGGGCCTGAGTTGAGGTCTTGATCTAAACCCAAAGCCCAAAGTCCAATAAACTCCATGGTCCATGTTTGAATTTACCTAAGTCCAACCCAACTACCCATGTCCAAAACCCACAACCCAACTTCACATCCACACCATCCAATTTCCATCTTAGATCTTAACCTTCCATTTCACATACCCAAATAGGTCAAACCTTAGATCCACCATCAAATCTAACCCATCCATTCATCTATCACTAGATCTAGGTCATCCATCATCATTATGATTATCTTAACCTTAGATTAGTGTTCATCCATGCATCACCTATTAATCCTTGCTTTCATTTCATGCATTAGTCATCTTAGCCATTAGATATTAGCGAATCTAATTTCATTCACCCATTCATTTCTTAGAAACCCTAGAGCATCCACATTCATCCATCACATGCACACATTTCCTTAGATTTAGGTCATACATTTTATCATCCATGTAAGCTCCACATATGCATCTAAACCCTCCATCAACCATCTACCCAATTTTATAATTATTTTACCCTAAATACCTTAGAGCCATTAGATCAAAACTCATTAAATCTAAGCCCTTCATCTATAAAACCCTAAGTTATGAACAACTTTTAGTTCAAGCTAGTCCCATGTGCATATCACACCTCATCATCCATGATTTTTGCAACCTAAAAACTCTCTATGCACTTAGACTAAAAACCATCTAAATACATCCCTAAGATCCAAACACACCTCATAATCCAATCCCCAAGTATCCCACACGATTTTTCCCAATCCCAAAAAATCCAATTTCTAAGTTTTCTCCCAATCTCCTATCTTCTCTCCACCTTGACCTAGCCACCAAGGAAAGCCACACAAAATCGTGTGACCTGTAACACCACGGATTTTCAAGTTATCAATATATATGAAATTTGGCCATTTAATTTGTGAATTAATGGTTATGGACCTTAGATGGGTAAGGTGTTGCGTCAATTGCCCAATTAAGACCCAAAGGATGGTGGATATGGTTTAATTGAATTAAGTGGGTGAGATTTATTTAATTGGGTCAAAATTGTTAATTGGGTCAAAATGCCCAATTGTGACCCAATGGGTCGTGGTTGACCACCAAGTGTGTTCAAGCATACTTAGTTGGGGCTGAATTAAATTTGAAATGGAATCAAGGAATTGAGTTGATTTTAAATGAGTTAAATTAAAGTGGTGAGTTGAATTAAAGAGTGAGTGGAGTGGGGAGGTGGAGAGGTGGAGAGGTGTATCCCACCAAGACCAAGTCAAGGCTACACGTTGGATGCATGGGAGTTTCATCTCATTGGATGAAACTCCAAAATGGATCATGAATGGGAAGGTGACGGCTTTTGTGTTGTTACACAATTCAAACCAAGTCTACACGTTGGGAGTTGGGAGTTTCATCTCATGGATGAAACCCCCAAATGGGTCATTAATGGGGAGATGAATGATTTTGGTGGTTGTTACACAAAGTAAACAAGGCATGCACGTTGGACACATGGGAGTTTCATCTCATGGGATGAAACTCCAAATGGAGAATTAATGAGGGTTGAAATGTTTTGGAAGTTACACAAGGATACATGTTGGATGAGTTGGGGGTTTCCATCTTGAGGGTCATATGGTGGGGAGTTTCATCTCATGGGATGAAACCCCCAAAATAAGTATCAATGAGGGAGGTAAATGGGCATGGGAGTTACAAAGGGATGACACCAAAGGACACCACCCTTGGCTGAATGTCATTAAACAAGAAAAGACTAAAGGGTTGCATCTTAGACTCTCTCTCTCAAGCTCTCTCTTGGCCGAACCACACCTCAAGACAAGGAGCACTTAGAATATTTTTTTTTCTCTCTCTCTCTCTCACACAAGGCCTACCTATTCCAAAGACAAAGGAGGAAGGACTTAGAGCTTCATCTCAAGATCCTCTCCCTCTCACAAGAACCTAAGGCCAACCCTCTCACAAGGATCCAGAAGGAGGGAAGAAGAGGCTAAGGAAGGAAAAGATCCAAGGAACAAGTCGGAGTGAACGAAAACCGGAGGAGTCGCGGAATCGGTAAGTGCTCGATAAGATTTCATAAATAAGAAAAAATAGTCAAGGACGTGGTTCGGCCATTGCATGGCCGAACCCTAATTTTTATTATGGCTAAGATGCTAAGCATGAACCATGTATGAAATAGGTGGCTGATCAAGGATCATGGTTTGGCCCTTGCATGGCCAAACCCTAAATTATATATACAAGAACCATCAAGGAATATGAACATGGTTACATTATTTCCAAGAAGAAGGGATGGATGAGGTTTGGCCATGATGTATGGCCGAACCGCATCAAAAGATCAATCGTAAATGTATGATTTTATGAAGGGAAATGATGAACCATAAAGTTCGGCCATGTTGTATGGCCGAACCCCATGGAAAGGATATTGGATGAATGATTTTTAAGAGAAGATTATGAACCACACCATGGCTGAACCCCATGGAAAGTTATTAATGTTTTTAAATGGTTTAAAATGGATGTATTGTTGATGGACTTAGATGCAATGGGATCATGGAAACCATGGAAGTTGGTTAATAATTTTAATAGGTTTCAAAGCATGAAGAATTGTTGAAGTATGAACATGTATTTAGATCATGAAAGTAATGGGGGAATGATGGTAATTGTGTAACACCCCAATTTCTCAATGAAGCGGAAAATTACGAAAATGCCCCTGAGTTGTTAAATTAATTATTTTGTGATGTCAAATAAGGAAATGGTGGGGCCCATTGCTCAAATTAAGGTCATATGAGCACATTATAAATATCAAATTTGATTGGTTGGGTAATGAACATCAATTGGGTCGAAAATGGTTAAATGGGTCAAATGGCTCAATTGGACCCAATGGGTCAAATTGGATGATTTGACCATTGTGTAAGATCCAATTAAATGAGGTCAAGCTAAACTAATAGGAAATCAACTATAGTAAAAATGGGTAGGCTTGATCCATATGTAAAAACCAGTTACAAATGACCAAAATACCCATAATTGGGTCATGGAGTCAAAAACGGGTCAAGGAGTCAAAGGTGGACCCAACGGGTCGGGTTGACTTTGTTGACCACAGCCGACCCTGTGGACCCACAAATGAGTTCAATGGTGAGTTAAATCAGGTTAAGTGGAACTGATTTTATTTAATTTGAATTAAGAATGAGTTGACTCGAATGCATTAAATGGTTGTCAATTAATCAGGTGAGTTGGACATGTGAGTTGGACATGTGAGTTGGGTGAGTCAAAGTGGAAGTCAATGGGACTGTAAATCACTGAGTTCAAAGGGAATATGAAGAGGTGGCTTGGTCTCAAACCAACCAAAACAAGTCCCACACGTTGGGGACTTGTTTTGGTGATTTTCATGCTAAGTTAAATGCAAATGGATGGGATTGAGATGAGATACATGGAGAGCTGAATGGCTGCATGGGTAGGTGCCAAGGGTACCTTGGACAGCACCCAAGACCCATCGTTTTATGCAAGAATTGATGAGGGAGTGGAGGGGTTTTGGGGCTGAAATACAAAAGGAATGAACACTCCCATTTGGCCGAATTTCATTTCAAGAAAAACCTTTGAATTCCATCTCCTTTCTCTCCCTCAAGAACACTTCTCTTGGCCGACCAGCTGTGGTGTTTTTCATCATAGATCAAGCACTAATTCGGCTAGAAGCTAAGGAAGAAAGAAGGAAACAAGAGGGAAGAAGGCAAAGAGCAAAGGCAAGAAGAAAAGCTTGGAATTTAGTAAGTATTTCTATGGACTTTTGATTAATGAAATGGGATAAAGGAAACATGATTGGGCCATGGGTTGGCCGAATCTACCAAAGATTCAAAATATGGATTTTTATGTTAAAAAAGGGAAAAGCATGGACCATAGGGTTCGGCCACTTTGGGTGGCCGAACCCATGAAATTTATTTGTTAAAATGATGGTTTTTGTAAGATAAAATCATGCAAAATGATGGACTGTTTTTGTATGTTCAAATTAGGCCTAAGATGCAAGTTGAAAGGGTTTTTAAATTTTGGATTTGGATGTCATGGTTTGGGCCATGGAATGGCCGAATGCATCATGGGCTCAAACCTTTGGCAAAATGGGTGTAAATGATAAAAAAAATGGCCGAACCCCATGGAAATTGTATGGGCATTTGATGGTTGTTGAAGTGCAAAAACAGTACAATACTATGGGGATTTTTACGTGATTGAATGGACATAATATGTAAGTTAAAAAGGTCCAACAAATGGGCATAGGGTTCGGCCACATGGGATGGCCGAACCCCATAAAAGTATTTGATAGTTTGGTATGGTTTTTGGAGAGATAAAAACCATACCAATGGTGGAGAGTCTTATGTGATTTAAATGGAAAAATAAGGGTTACTGTTTTGGGTGGCCATGGGATGGCTGAACCATGAAGTTAACATGGCTAAAGAGTAGAGCCTAACTTGTAAACAAATGATGGACCATTGAGTAGGAGGATCATAGGGTTCGGCCATATGAATGGCCGAACCCCATAGACTGTTTTGTTGGAGATTATGATTGGTTTGTATGATTTTGATTCAAGAATTATGTATGTATATTATGTATTTAATATCAGTAAATAACCAAGCATGATAGATAAGGAAGTATGGGATGAAAAAATACATAGGGTGAGGTTCGGCCATGTAGTATGGCCGAACCCCACTAAGGTGGAATAGTTATGGATGTTAGTTTCAATATGGTTTAAGGTCAATGGCAAAACCGTAAATACTAGTCAAAGTTCAATATGAAAGGATTGACCAAAGGAATTGATTTGTGGGCCAAAACCCAAGTGGTATGGTTCGGCCATGGTGCATGGCCGAACCCTACCAAGATATGTTTGTAATATGTAATGCCTAATGAGGATTAAATAAAGGAGAGGATCAAATTAAAGTGGGTGATGTTCGGCCATGGGGCATGGCCGAACCCCACCAAATGATTCATGGGATCTAGACTTGATTAGAAGTCAAGAATATTGAGTATTAACTTACTGTTATATGGACAAGGTAACGGAACTTGAACGGCACACGAGTCGTGACCAGGTGAAGCTCAAAAAGGAACAGACACTTAAGCAAAGTTTCAGTAGATTTCCTACCTACTTGTAACCACAGTTTTACCCTAGTTTTCTTTATGAGATTCTTGTTTATTTTATGTGGTTTCAAATGATATGTTATGCATTTACAAATGGCATACAAAACATTGGCATCTCATGCATGGACATGGGATGATGAATGAGGTTCTACAGTATTGCAATTATGGGTTACGTCTTCCTTAGGCGATGAGAGTCCCGCCAGGAAGAGTAATATGAGGATCATAGTCACATTGGTCTCCTTAGGCGATGAGAGTCCCGCCAGGAGGACTAATACGTGATATGAATAAGTCAGTGATGAAGAAATGGAAGTGTATTGTGAATTACCTTGTCGGTGCGTGGCACGTCAAGTGATGGCTATGAATGTACATGATGGGAAGGTCTCATTGCATGTGCATACTTCATAGCATTGTTTTACCTGTTTTTACTAATCATGTATTATGATATATATGCATGTTTTATATGCTAATCATGTGGTAGCCCTGATCGGGAACCTACTGGGCCCGTTGATCTAACGCCCTAATTCTATCCTCAGAGGAGAATGTAGGTACAAGGAAAAGGAAAGAAAAGGTCGTTGACCGGGAGGGGAGCCAAGCCTAAGCGCTTAAATGTTGGACTGGACTTCTTTTTTATTACTGTCATTTGAACTATATTTTGTTGGACATGTAATAAGTCATTACATGCTATGGTTTGATTAGGTTAATAACTTTGGATGGTTGATTTATGTTAATTAATGTTTGGGACTATTACTTGCTATCTAGTCTTTCTATTCCGCAGTTAATCTAGGTTATTCTGCATGATGATGTTAGTTCCATGTGTGATTCATTATCATGGTCTAGTCCATGTACACATGGGTGGCCAGTTAAGGTTCAGACTTGAGTAGTCTGAACTTAACTTGAGTCGTGACGCCGCCCGCTCTCTTCTGATGTTTTATTATTTAAAAAAAAAAAAATAGACTCTGAATTCTAGGAAAGGGCAGGGCGTTACAAATTGTAATTGATTTTAAGTACAGTAAATGATGATCCAAAAGGATGAACCAAAATGCATGATTGAATCATGGAAATAAAGGACCATGGGTTCGGCCAAGGTGTATGGCCGAACCCCATGAAGAAGGTTTTGTGCAGGAAAAGTTAGTCATGGACCTATGTTGTGGACCTAAACATAAAATGATGGAAACAATGGCAAAGAATGTAAATATGGGTAAAAATGAAAGATCATGGGTTCGACCATTGTGTATGGCCAAACCCCATGACGAATGATGTTGTGGATTTAGGGTTTAAATGATTACCTTAGTGGTGTTTGATTAACAAATCAAAAGAGAGATTAAAACCAAATTAGTGAGGTTCGGCCATAGTGTATGGTTGAATCCCACAAAGTGTGTTTATGGACTTAGACATTATTGCAAATCAAATGGGGTATTGGTGTGACTTGTGGATATGTTATAAGGTAACGGGACCTCATAAGCGGTGCACGATGGTGAGCGGTTGCCGGATTAAAACTCAAGGTCACTTTAGTGGTCTTTGGTAGGATTCTACCTCTTTGAAACCATGGGATATGTTTGATGTTTTAATTCTTATTTTGATGGTTTATGCTGTAAATAATATGTTTCAAATATGTGGTTTTAATGCTATGATTATACTATTACATAGCATGTGGACATATACATCTCATGCATGGCATGAGAGGGATGTTTGTAACCGGAGGCCACGCTTCGTCGAGGAGTTCGTAAAGCATCTGTGGGAAGACCTTGATGTGCATTATCCATCAAGAAGAATCCGGAGAACACACTCCGTCGGGGCGTCCGTAAGGCACTTGTGGGGATACCTTGATGATGAGAATTCCATCAAGAGGACACATGTGATTGTGATGGGTGGGGCTCATTGCATACAACACCATGGCATGGCATTATTTTACATGGTTTTCTTAATATATTATAAATGTGATTTTTGGTACTAACCCATGTGTTAGCCTTACTTGGAATACCTACTGGGAGCGTTGTCTAACGCCCTACTTCTACCCTAGTGGATGACACAAGAAATGAAAGGAACGATGAGCGTAATCGGAGCCAAGTATAGGAGCTTGAATGTGTTTAATTTATATTTTGTTTAAGTTACTCTTAGACTATGTAATTTGCGTAGCTAGCATTTGGGCATATAATAACTTAGATATTTTACAATGGCTTGAATGGTTTACTTTGGATATTTAAGTTAAGATAATCATTGATTAAATGACGGACTACTTTGTTATCTAAAAATGGAATAGAGTTAGGTTCTATTATAATCCGCGGTTATGTTTATTCCGCTTGTATGACTTAATGCGTGTGAACCATATTCATGGACTTAATCCATGCACACGTATGGTTGGCCAGTTAAGGGTCAGACTTTAGAAGTTCGGACTTAGCTCGCGTCATGACGTCCCGCTCTCTCTCACTCTTCTATTTATAAAAAAAAAAAAAATAGACTCTGATTTTCATAAAGCGAGTGAAAAAGGATGGGGAGTTACATGACCCTCCTTGTGTTACCCTAAAAACCTAGTTTTAATCTCTATCATCCATTCCCATTAGATTCAATCCAATCCATTGATTTCCCAACTTAAACCTTGATTTAATCCAAGCCATTCATCTCTTTTCAAAACCTATAAATACCCCCAAGGGTAAAATTCGAATCTTGATTTATGATTACTTTATTTTTAATTTCAAGAACACAACTTTTATTTATTTGATTGAATATGAGCGTATGCAATAGTTAGGATCTTGATTGTAAGACTTGAATCATGATTACTAAGGTTTTAATTAGTTAAATTAAAAGTTGTAATAACCCGACCCTTAATTAGAAAAATGACAAATTTTTAGAACTATTAACTTGGTTTTGTGACCGGTTTATATGATAGAGTACAAAAAGGGCTTCCCAAAAAGGTATTATGTGACTCGATCAGAGCTCGTTTGCTTAGTGATCCAGTCCGATGAAGTTCGGATGGCATTTTGGACATTACTTAATGTCTTCTGTTTTATATATAAAAATCATGAATAGTGTCTTGTAAATTTCTTGAGTGTGAAAGACCACTCTTCTAATATATTCAGACCTTGAAATTCACTACACATATTAAGCTTTTGAGTACGCTACTCAGTATTATTTCCGGAATTTGCACGAGTATTACTCGAAACGTGTATTTTACACATGTTTTTATCTAAAAGCTCCTATTTTCATGATACCCCGTATTCCAAAAATTGACAAACTCAGATCACAGTCGATCTGCATTCTTTCAAACTCTTTGACATTTTTACAATGTCAAAATGAGTATCTTAACCACTTGTTTCGAAGTGACAAAATCACGGTGATTATAATCCCTCTATTTTATTAAAACATTGACTTTGTGAAAAATACCCCATTTTCGGTGTCAAAACAAAAAGTGAACGTTCCACTGTAAGTAAACCCCGTGTTCTCAACACATCTGCGGTATCGAATTTTCACGAGTTAGGGTCTAATATGGTCGAACAGAAAAAGGTTAAGGTAACAGTGAATTTTATTGTTGGTAAAAGATAAGATTTTATTCGCCGATAGTAACCAGCAATTGAGATACTGCCGATAGATCCAAGGGACAGGGTTCATACAACCAATCTCAAATACTGATTTTTAAATCCCTATAAATAAGTCCACTCCGTTTACATTTAAAATTACAAACAAACCTTTTTTTTCAGATTTTCTTTGCTACTGGGGTATTTACTATTGCTTTATAACTACAGTCTTAATTTTTCGGAGGATTTTTGTAAATATTTATTTTGACTTAATATTTTTAGTTTATAGACCTCATTAAGAAAAAGCTAGATATTCAATTTCGTCAGAAAATACCTTACAATTTTCTCTATAAAAATCAAAGAAAAAAATACCCAAAATTGAAAAATCTGCCATGAACAGTAACTTTGCGGCGCACTGTTCAAGTGGAAGTTTGTCAGAATGGCATTTTCGTAATTTTCTCGAACAGTGAACTGATGGCAACTTCGTAATTTTAATGAATAGTACCCGATGGCATTTTTGTAATTTTGGTGAACAGTACCAGTGGCATTTTCGTAAAATTTTGTGAATCGTGCTTAGGGGCATTTTGGTAGTTCTAGATATTTTTTGGGACAAAAACGTAATTTTATGGAAAGGTTTCAAAAATGAATTTTATGTTGTTTTAGCTTAAAAATACTTATTTAAGACCTCTTTTGAGTTTTTTTAGTCCGTATTAAGCTCAGGGGCAAAATCGTATTTTTATAAAATTGTAAAAAAAAATCTATAAATGTATTGTTATGGTATTCTAAACACTTAGGAATATATATTATGGCTATATAGTGTTATTATACATTGTATTTATACTGTTTTACGTTTTAAACAGATTACTGAAAAACACTCGCCAACCGAAGGTAAGAAGATTCAACCACACTATGTGTTTATTAAAATGCATCTCATTTTGCATTCAATACAATGTTTCTTACACCATTAGCCCTATGGCAATAAATGAATGTCCGTGGTCATTTTTATTGAAGAAAATGATGTGATTGGATTAGAATGCGATACCGACACTATTCACATGTAAGGCGGTGATTATGAGTTTCTACATATTAAACGTGAGCATGAGAGTGTTTCGGGATGTCGAGATCTAGCAATCCTAAAACGAAGTACGGAACTCGCTTATTCCTAGAGACTACTTGGTATTGTGATGTTGGTGATCTGATGATAGATCAGGTATCCAACCGTGATTCTGATAGGAATATGCATTTTATGTATAACTGTTGTATTGAAGGACAATTAATCTATGAGATAAATGATGAGTATAAGGTAAACGTACCCGATTGGAGAGAACGGTAACACTTATTTGAGTTATAATATAACTCGTTGGTGGTCTCTTAATCTGTGTTTAGTTTTTCCAACATAGTATAGTTAAATACTGATTATTGATATTTGTATTATGATTCAACGAGGGAGGGCTTAGGTGTAACGCCCCGCCCTTTTCCACCCTTCCGAAAATCAGAGTATGAAAATTTCTATTGAAAGAAACACAAAGTGAAAGAGAGCGGGGATGCCACGACGCGAGTTAAGTTCAGACTACTCAAGTCTGAACCTTAACTGGCCACCCATGTGTACATGGACTAGACCATGAATATGAATCACACATGGAACTAACAACAACATGCAGAATAAAACTAGATTAACTGCGGAAATAATATGAAAAGATAGCAAGTAACAGTCTCACATGATAATTAAGGTAAACAACCATCCATAGTTAATAGTCTAATCAAACCATAGCATGTATTAACTTATTACATGTCCATCAAAATATAATTCAAATGACAGTAAATAAGTAATCATGTTCTTCATTCAAGCACTTAGACTTGGCTCCCCTCCCGGTCATCGACCTTTTCTTTCCCTTTCCTTGTACCTGCATTCTCCTCTGATGATAGAATTAGGGCGTTAGATCAATGCGCCCAGTAGGTTCCCGAATCAGGGCTACCACATGATTAGCATATAAAACATGCATATATATCATAGTACATGATTAGTAAAAATAGGTAAAACCATGCTATGAAGTATGCACATGCAATGAGTCTCTCCCATCATGTACATTCATAGCCATCACTTGACGTGCCTCGCACCGTTAAGGTAAACCACAATACACTTCCATCTGGGTCTCACATGATAAGGTAATCCACAGTAAACCTCGTTACCTGTGGAAAGACGCTTCATCATTGAGTTGATTCATATCACCATTAGTCCTCCTGGCGGGACTCTCATCGCCTAAAGAGACCAATGTGACTATGATCATCATGTTACTCCTCCTGGCGGGACTCTCATCACCTAAGGAGGACGTAACTCATAATTGCAACACTGTAGAACCTCAGTCATCATCCCATGTCCATGCATGAGATGCCAATGCTTTGTGTGCCATTTGTAAATGCATAATATATCATTCGAAACCACATAAAATAAACAAGAGTCTCATAAAGAAAACTAGGATAAAACTGTGGTTACAAGTAGGTAGAAAACCTACTGAAGATTCACTTCAGTATTTGATCTTTCTTTAGCGTCACCCGGTCACGACTCGCACGTCGTCAACTTCCGGTACCTTGTCCATAACAATCAGTAAATCATACTATCATTTACTTATTCATTCACATCCAAGACCTAACCACATCATGTGGGGTTCGGTTATACCCTTGGCCGAACATCACCAACTTAGGATTTAGCTTCCTTTTTCATTCAATCAACTCTTAATTACTTAACCCATTCCATCAAATAATTGTTGATGGGGTTCAGCCATACTACATGGCCGAACCACATCCTATAGATTTTCATCCCATAGTCCATAACTTATCATGTATGGTTCCTTAATTAAAACAACCATTACCTCCCATCCATAACAGTCCATTTATCTCAAAACAGCCCCAAGGGGTTCGGCCATACTCATAACCGAACCCTAGGGTTCACTTGATCCAATAATCACTATGATTACTCATGGTTTAATCATGCTAACTCAACCATGAATTATACATGGTTCAGCTGCATAATAATCCACCAAAACAGTAAACATGTTATTCCATTCATTGCCATAAGAACACCATAACTTTATATGGTTTTTAACTCACCAAAACTATCAAAAACTTACATGGGGTTCGGCCATCCAAGGTGGCCGAGCCCTATGTCCATGTTTTGATCTTTCAAACATGTTTTATGTGTCATTTTAACATATAATATCAGTATATCATTGCTGCATTTTTACCTCTCAAAACCATCAAACTAAGTTCATCAACTTGTCCAAATGACCATCATACTTCATGGGATTCGGCCATCCAAGATGGCCGATCCAAATGGTCCATTTCATCAGTTTTAAACCACTGTTTTAGACCCATGATACCTTCAGTCCTTATGTCATTCAGATCCATGTTTTTAACCCTCTTTAAAACATGCATTTGAATCTCAAATAAAACTCAAAAACAGTCCACAAAGACTCCATGGTTTGCATGTTTCAAAACATGAAAACCAACCAATCTTTTACATGGGGTTCGGCCCTCCATGGTGGCCGAACCCAATGGTCATCTTTACCATTTTAAAAACTTTGTTATTCAAGGTTAAAACCTTGGTGCAATCGGCCATAACCCTGGCCCAATGCACACCCTTTTCTTACAACTTATTTGGCTTAAACACTTAAGAAAACTTACCAAATTTTCCAAACTTTCTTCTTGCCTTTGATCCTTGGTTTCTCCTTTCTTGTTTCCTTATTTCTTTCTTTAATTCTTTGCTGGTTTATGCTTGAATAACTGATGCCAAAACTTCTGCTGTTCCACCAAGAAAACGAACTTGAAGAGAGGGAGAGAGAGATGGGAATTCTTGGATTTCCTTGTGTGAAAAACGGCCAACAATGGTGGTCTTTCCCTTTTGTAGTTTCAGCCCCCAACTCCCATTCATCCTCCCTCTTTACTCTTGCCAAAAACGAAGAGATGTTGGGTGTCAACCAAGACACCCCTTGGTGCCAAACGTTGCACCCATTGGAAATGAAACAATACATCCATTCAATGAATCGGCGCCGCCCAAGCTTGCTGTCCCTTGGCTTTGCCAAGGCACCTCTTCATACCGACGGTTGAGATTGATTCTGATCAAGAGTTGTGTGAGATTCCAACTCATTTCCAAGTCCTCTTGACTCACTTAACTCATGATATTTTTATTCTAAACCAACTCATCCAACTCATCACATTCAATTCACCAAGTTTGAGTCAACTCTTTTCTTAAATCAAACTCACTTCAAATCAGTCCAACTCAAGCTGAATTAACTCACACTTGAGTTCAATTGAGGCCCCACACGGTCATCCATGGTCAACTTGGTCAACCCGTCCCATTGGGTGCCCAATCAGCCCTTGACCCGTTTTGACAACATGACCCATTCATGGGCTGATTTTTGCCATTTTAATTGGTTTCCACTTGTGTTTCAAGCCTACCCATTTTTGCTATACCTGATTTCCAATCAGTTCAGCTTGACCCCATTTAATTTGAGCTTACACAATGGTCAAATCATCTATTTTGACCCATTAGGTCCAATTGGGCCCTTTGACCCATTTAGCCATTTTCGACCCAATTGTTGTTCATTACCCATCCAATCAAACTTGACATTTATAATGTGCTCATATGATCCTTAATTTGAGCAATGGGCCCCACCATTTCCTTATTTGACACCTCAAAATAACTAATTGAACAAACCAGGGGCATTTTCATAATTATCCACTTCATTGAGAAATTGGGGTGTTACATTAGGAATCTATGTTAGCCGAGTGAGGTTATTATGATCATATGTATGAGAGATATTAAGTGGGTTGACAATTATGTTTAAATCCGTATGTTGATGTGCATATTCATTGGTGTATTGTGCATATCAAATTACCTCACACCAATGTATGAACTACCTAGCTCGTGGAGGGCATTGGTACGAGGTGCATTTAAAATACGGGTTGTGTGAAACACTGAGCATGAATTTGCCGGCGGTGTAGGAAATGTATTACTCGCGGCTAGGGAAAAGCCGTATACGTCATTTGGTGGGCGTAACTTTTTGAGAAAGGCAGGACATGTCATGGTAAATAACTGTGTTGACATTATTGTACATGATTTCTGAGTGTATAAATTGTTGTTTGATAACATGTTTATTATGTTGATAATATACTTTATTATCTAGAACTTTCTATTGTTTTCTCTTCACTGAGCTTCTAAAGCTCACACCCCTTAGGAAACAAGAAACCCGGGGGACGAAGGACATGAAGATCTTCAACAGTAGTAACGGGTGGAAATCCTTTAGTTATCTACCCAATGTTGGGATCTTATGTTCAACTTACTAGACGTTGTACGTATGAACATGTAACGTAATAAACCTTTTATGGTGTTCGTTTGAGACACTATAAGATGTAATAAAGTCTACTTCGTTTCTGATGTGCAGTTCTGATGTTGATGGGATTGATTGATAGTAAATGTTAGGTAGATCATGTGTGACATTTTCTACTTGAATTTTTCTAAGAGGTCAAGTTATAAATTACATGTTGGTTAGTAGTATATCCACATACTATGCGTCGAGTTGGAATCTGTCAAGGTTTTGGGTCTTAAGCGGGCCAATGGTGACCCCTCCATCTGCCTAGGATTCTTACCGGCTAGGTATGGTTAAATCCGAACCCACCAAATGTCATATCTAAACTTGGTCATATGGGATCCGATGCTGCTAAGTGTCAGATCCAAACTTGGTCATTTGAGATGTTAAGTCCATGTATTAAAATGATTTCTGCAAAGGCTCAATATTGTGTTAAAAAAAAATCTCACATTAGTGGGCTCAGATGGTCGGGACATGACAACTTGGTATTAGAGCCTTAGTTCAAAACTCGGATTGTATATGGAATTACATGTCTACACTTAGGTGAGACTGACTTAAGTATTAGCTTGGTGAGATTTTATTAAGTCGTTGTGATAACTTAGTGAGGTTTCTTAATAGCTTAATTTTGGTAAATTTCAGATTATAATATTGTCACTCTCTACTTTCTGCTTGGAATAATCAGCTTTGTACAATCTGCTTTGTGTTTCTATATGCAAATGGTATCATTAGTTTCTTTGCAGGACTAATATCTGTTTTGTTGAAACAGCAATGACTGATAAATCTAATGCCAAAAGAGTCAAGGGAAGATTAGTAAGGGATTTCTATAATCCAACTCAGAGATGGTATCGACTCAGCATTCAACTGAGAGTTCAGGGAAAACCAACTCCAATTGAAATTCATCTGATAGTGATCCAGGTTCTCACTACTATATGCCATCAACACCACCTCCTGATACAGGAATGAAGTATGAGGTGCCAACCTCACCAGAAGTGGGAGAAACCTTTTTCCCCACTCACCATACTGAACTTCCAATGTGGAAAACGGTTCATCCAAGGACAGATGTTGGCAGAACCTCCAGACCAACCTTGTGTAACTTCTGTGCACAACCAGGACATAATTAGGACTTTTCCCCTTGCCCGAAGGATCAGGAATGCTCCAAATGCAAGACTTTTACCCCCACAAGAAGTAACTGTCCGTTTTCCAAGGGAAATGGCATTTATGGATGTCATGTATGTTGTCAGTATGATCTTAAGATGAGGGATTGTCCCTATGCCGATAACAAATTCATGTCATCTTCATCAGGGGAATAGATGAAGAGGCAGGAGCAGGAAAAGGATGATGGGCGATATGTAGTGTTGGGTCTATGATCCTTTTAGTTATCTTTGTTGTTGGTTTGTGTGTAAGGAGAAGTCATATAATAAAGACTCTCCAACTATGTATAATGCGATGTAAATTATACGGTTATGAAATAAAAAACTTAGTGTTGTAATAGCTTATGTTTCAATAAAATGCTTTGGTTATCTCATGTGAAACGCTTTGTGATGGAATTCTTTTGATACTTTGTGTATATCAGGAAAAAATGCCACGGAACGAGATAACCCAAGGAGAGGGATAAGCACCACCGCCACCTACTCCGCGTAGTCCGGAGCAGGACGCCATTTATGAAACAGTACGAATTGCAATGCAAGTATTCAGCGATACTTTTGGAAATGAACAACCAGCTAGAACTAACGGAGGAAGAGCAAATACTGCTTTGAGGGATTTCAGACAACTAAATCCTTTATCTTTTTCGGGAGGAACATACCCCACTATAGGAGAAAACTCACTTACTCAGACAAGCCGTATGTTCGGTACGTTAGGGTAGACGATGATCTGCGGGTAACGTTAGTCACCTACCAACTGACGGGAAATTTTTATAAATAGTGGGAAGTCAAAAATTTCACCAGGGAAAGTACGCCGATGAGTTGGGCTGACTTTTCGAAAGCTTTTCTCGCACGCTACTATCCTTTAGTGGTGAAGGAGGCATGACAGCAGTAGTTCATGGAGATACAACAGGGGAATGATGTGGTGTTCCAATACTACAGTAGGTTTATTAACCTCTTGCCGTATGCATCCAAAATGCTGCAAGATTAAGATGATAAAATTCGACACTATGTACGGGGACTTCGTTCGTTTATCCAGCGACAGATGGTTGCCCAACGTCACACAAGTGTAGAAGAGGTAATGTAAAAAACTTCTTTCGTAGAAGTAGTGGATAGACCAAATCCTGACCAAGGGACATCTCAGCAAGGAAATTCTTAGAAACCACCTCAATATACAAATAAGAAGAGGAAATTCAAGGGAAACCCTTTCAAAAAGGGTCAACCTTCTGTATGGAAATCAGGTGGCTTTGATAAGAGACAAGTTATTTGCTATACTTGTGATCAACTCGGACATACTTCACGTCAATGCCAAAATCCTAAGGCTTATGGAGAGAGATTGTGCTACACTTGTAGACAACTTGGACATATTGACAAAGATTGTCCAACTCCAAAAGATGCAAATGAAATAGAGCCAATATGGAATAACAGGCCAACTCAGCCAAACATGCAACTACCTTATAATAGACATTCGGCGCAGGCTTCAAGAGGATCGTCAGCACCCAACTCTTCACAGTAAAGGCCCAGTCAAGGGAGGGGATGAGGACGTCCTAAACAGATGAGTCAGGAGCAAGTCTACACAATTGGGCGAGAAGCATACGAGCCTATGGATCACTCAGTGATGGAAGGTACTTCACCTATTTTTAGTTCTTTAGCACATGTATTATTTGACACTGGTGCATCCCATTCTTTCATATCTACTTTGTGTATTGAAATTTTGGTTTTAAAATCGGTGGCTGTGGTAAACCACTAATTGTAAAGTCTCCTTTAGAAAGAGAAGTGATAATTGATCATGTATGTAAGTCTTGTATAATAAGACTTGGTGGACAAACTTTGAATTATGATTTGTTAGTGATAGAAATGGCAGGTTTAGATGGAACTTTAAGAATGTGTATAGATTACCGGAAGTTGAACCAGGTAACTATTAAGAAAAAGTATTCGTTGCCACGGATAGATGATTTGTTTGACCAACTGAAGTGAGCCAAGTGTTTATACCAAGTTTCTTCCAGATTGTTGTCCCACTGACAAAGCTAACAAGGAAGGACGTGAAATTCGAATGGAATGACGAATACGAAAGGGCATTCCAAGAGTTGAAGGAAAAGTTAACCACCTCCCCAGTATTGATTATACCAGAGCAAGGTCAGAGATTCGAAGTATATTATGATGCTTCAAAGAATGGTTTAGGATGTGTCCTAATGCAGAGGTAGAGTAGCAGCCTATGGCTCTAGACGATTAAAGGGACAAGAGCAAAATTACCCGACTCATGATCTAGAACTAGTAGTCGTAGTGTTCGCAGTAAAACTCTGGAGACATCATTTGTTTGGTGAGAAATTTAATATTTTCTCTGATCACCACAGTCTCAACTACTTGTTCACTCAAAAGGATTTGAACTTGAGACAAAGGAGATGGATGGAGACTTTGAAAGACTATAATTTTTAACTCTCCTATCATACAGGAAAGGCGAATGTAGTAGCAGATGCTTTGAGTATGAAAAATCATTGTAAGGTAGCTTGTATAGCATCTTTATAATGGAATATGTTGAGTACGATAGGTGAATTTGACCTACAATTGGTACAGTACGATAAATCAGTTCGGACACAGAGTGAAATCAGACAGCCAGAACTTATTAGGCTTGTGTTGGAAACACAACAAAGGGACCTAGAATCTATCAAAGTACGAACTCAGTTGATAGATGGGATTGACTTGAAGGATTGGAAGATCAGGACCGATGGAGGTCAAACTTTCAAAGTTAGATTATTTGTGCCGGAAACAGAGGATCGTAAAAGCATAGTACTCGATCACTGTCATCACACTCGTTTCGCAGTACGTCCTGGAGGTACTAAAATGTATCGTGATTTGCGACGTCAATTCTGGTGGAGTGGAATGAAGAATGACGTGGTGGATTTTGTATCTAAGTGCTTGACTTTTCAGCAGGTAAAAGCGGAGCACCAGAGACCGGGAGGAAAAATGCAACCTCTCGAAGTGGCTAGGTGGAAATGGGAGCATATCACCATGGATTTCGTTGTAGGTTTTCCTAAATCCTATAAGGGAAACAACTCGACATGGGTGATAGTGGACAGATTAAATAAGTGTGCTCATTTCCTACCTATTAAAGTGACACACTCCTTAATGACTTTGAATAAACAATATATAAGTTAAATAGTCAGACTACACTGAGTACCAGTTGTAACGTCCCGCCCTTTTTCACTTACTTTCCGAAAATCAGAGTCTAATTTTTTTTTTTAAATAATAAACAAAAGTGATAAAGAGCGGAGTGTCACGACGCAAGTTAAGTCCGGACTTCTAAAGTGCGACCCTTAACTGGCCAAACCTATGTGTGCATGGACTAAGTCCATGAAAAACGATTCACACATAGTACTTTATAATCTTGCGGAATTTTACTTAATCTAACTGCGGATTATAATAGAACCTAAGTCTACTCCATTTTAAAAAGCAAAGTACATAGTCATTTATCCAAAATTACCTTAACTTAATCATTCAATGAAACCATTCCAAACCATAGCAAATATTAACTAAGTTATTACATGCCAACATCTAACTACTCAAATTACATGTCCATGTAAACTTAACCAAATATCAATAAATAAAAGTCCATTCAGATATCCAAGCTCCTATGCTTGGTTTCCTTCGCGATCCTCGATCTTTCCCTTTAGCTATCTACCCAATGTTGGGACCTTATGTTTAGCTTATTAGACGTTGTACGTATGAACATGTAATGTAATAAACCCTTTATGGTGTTCGTTTGAGACACTGTAGGATGTAATAAAGTCTACTTCGTTTCTGATGTGCAATTATGATATTGATGGGATTGATTAATTGTAAATGTTAGGTGTATCATGTATGACATTTTCTACTTGGACTTTTCTAAGAGGTCAAGTTATAGATTACATGTTGGTTAGTAGTGTATCCACTACTATGCGTCAACTTGGAATCTGTCAAGGTTTTGGGTCTTAAGTGGGCCCATGGTGAACCCTCCATCTGCATGTGATTCTTACTAGCTAGGTACGGTTGGATCCGAGTCTGGCAAATGTCAGATCCACATTTGGTCATATGAGATATTAAGTTTATGTATTAAAATGATTTCCGCAAAGACTAAGTATTGTGTTAAAAAAAAAAAAAATCTCACAGCAGTGGGCCCGGAGGATTGCGGCATGAGAAAAGTTGTGAATCTTGTTTTATTAATAAATATGAATTATTATTTAGATCTTTACGTGAATTTCAAATCTAGCCTTTACTTTGTTTATATGTCTTGGGTGATGAACGGTTTATTCCAAACAACCACATTTTCCGTTAGTGCACATTTAATTTCAGTTATTTATTTTCATCCAATTTAATTTTCTAGCCTTTAATTATGCTAAATCTTTTGTTTGTTGTGTAATAGTTGTTTTAACCCAAAATCTTGTATAAATATAATATTTAATTCTGTAACTCTTAAATTCATTCTTTAAATTATTTAATTCATTCTTTTAATTCTTTCATTCTCTCTCTCTTAAATCACTCTATCTCAAAGATCCGTTCAATTAAAGTTAGTAAGATGTATAAATAATTTTGTAACTTGAAATCCTAAACATGATTAAGATTAAAAGTTGATTCACCATATTAGAATAAGAAATCATACATCTTATTTACTGATTCTCCAAGTTAGACACATAACTCACATAATGATTCAATTTCTTCAAAACAATTCATTTTTAGAGGACATTAATTTAAATTCATATACTTTGAGATTTTCCATTAGGTTTGACCTCACTCTCACAATACTATACTATAAATGGTTTGTGCGCTTGCAAGAATTATAAATTTAAAACATCAATTAAGTTTTTGTGACATTTCTTACTTGGACTTTCCTAAGAGGTGAAGTTAAAGATTACATGTTGGTATGTGGTGTATCCACATACTATGCGTCGAGGTGAAATCTGTCGAGATTTTGGGTCTTAAGCGGGCCCATGGTGACCCCTCCATCTGCCTGAGATTTTTACCGGCTAGGTATGGTTGGATCCGATGATGCCCAATGTCAGATCCAAGCTTGGTCATATGAGATGTTAAGTCCATGTATTAAAATGATTTCCACAAAGGCTCAGTATTGTATTAGAAAAAATAAGTCTCACGTTAGGGGGCTCGAAGGGCGGAGCATGACAACTTTATATCAGAGCCTTACTTCAAAACTCGGACTGTATATGAAATTACATGTCTACAGTTAGGTGAGACTGACTTAAGTATTAGCTTGGTGAGATCTTAGTGAGTCGTTGTCATAACTTAGTGAAGTTTCTTAATAGCTGAATTTTGGTAAATTTCAGATTATAATATTGTTATTCTCTGCTTTGTGCTTGGAATTATCAGCTTTGTGCAATCTGATTTATGTTTCTATATGCTAATGATATCATTAGTTTCTTTATGGACTGATATCTGTTTTGTTGAAACAGCAATGACTGATAAATCCAATGCCAAAAGAGTCAAGGGAAGATTAGTAAGGGATTTCTATAATCCAACTCAGAGATGGTATCGATTCAGTATTCAACCGAGAGTTTAAGGAAGCCCAACTCCAAATTAAATATCATCTGATAGTGATCCAGGTTCTCACTACTATACGCCATCAACACCACCTCCTGATACTGGAATGAACTATGAGGTGTCATTCTCACCGGAAGTGGGAGAAACCTTTTTCCCTACTCACCATACTGAACTTCCGATGTGGAAACCGGTTCCTCCAGGGACAGATGTTGCCGGAACATTCAAACCACCCTTGTGTAACTTTTGTGCACAACCAGGACATACTCAGGACTTTTGCCCTTGCCCAAAGGATCGAGAATGCTCCAAGTGTAAGACTTTTGGCCATGCAAACTGTCCATTTTCCAAGGGAAATGGAATCTATGGATATCATGTATTTTTGTCAGCATGATCATAAGATGAGGGATTGTCCCTATGCCGATAACAAATTCCTGTCATCTTCATCAGGGGAATAGAAGAAGAGGCAGGAACAAGAAAGGAATGATGGGCTATATATAGTGTTGGGTCTATGATCTTTTTAGTTATCTTTGGTGTTGGTTTGTGTGTAAGGATAAATCATGTAATAAAGACTTTCCAACTATGTATAATGCGATGTAAATTATACGGTTATGAAATAAAAATCTTAGTGTTGTAATAGCTTGTGTTTCAATAAAAAACTTTGGTTATCTCATGTGAAATGTTTTGTGATGGAATTCTTTTTATACTTCATGTATATCAGAAGAAAATGCCATGGAACTAGATAACTCAGGGAGTGGGATCGGCACCACCGTCACCTACTCCACGTACTTCAGAGCAGGAAGCCATTCATGAAACAGTGCGAATTGCAATGCAAGTATTCTGAGATACTTCTGGAAATGAACAACCATCTAGAACTAACGGAGGAAGAGCAAATGTTTCTTTGAGGGATTTCAGACGACTCAATCCTTTATCTTTTTTGCGAGGAACAGACCTGATAATAGGAGAAAACTAGCTTAATCAAACAAGTCGTATGTTTGATACGTTAGGGGTAGATGATGATCTACGGGTAACGTTAGCCACCTACCAACTGATGGGAAATGCTTACAAATGGTGGAAAGTCAAAAAATCTCACCAGGGAAAGTGCACCCATGAGTTGGGCTGACTTTCCAAAAGCTTTTCTCGCACGCTACTATCCTTTAGTGGCGAAGGAGGCTAGCCAATAGTAGTTCATGGAGATACAACAGAGGTGATGCGGTGCCCCAATACAACAGTAAGTTTATTAACCTCTTGCCGTATGCACCCAAAATGCTGCAAGAAGAAGAGGATAAACTCCGACACTATGTGCGGGGACTTCGTTCGTTTATCCAACGACAGATGGTTGCCCAACATCACATAAGTCTGGAAGAGGAAATGGAAAAAGCTTCTTTCGTAGAAGCAGTGGATAGACCAAATCCTAACCAAGGGACATCTTAGTAGAGAAATTTCCAGAAACCACCTTAGTATACAAATAAGAAGAGGAAATTCAAGGGAAACCCTTTCAAGAAGGGTCAACCTTCTGTATGGCAATCCGGTGGCTTTGATAAGAGACAAGTTATTTGTTATACTTATGATCAACCCAGATATACTTCACATCAATGCCAAAATCTTAAGGCTTATGGAGAGAGATTGTGCTACACTTTTAGACAACCATGACATGTTGCCAAAGATTGTCCAACTCCAAAAGATGCAAATGAGATTATGGCCAACATGGAATAACAGGCCAGCTCAGTCAAACGTGCAACTACCTTATAATAGAGGTTCGTCGTAGGCTTCAAGAGGGTCATCAGTACCCAACTCTTCACAGCAAAGGCTCAGTCAAAGAAGGGGACGCAGACGTCCTCAACAGATGACTCAGGGGCGAGTCTACACAATTGGGCCAGAGCAAACGACCTATGGATCACTCAGTGATGGAAGGTATTTTACCACATTTTAGTTCTTTAGCACTTGTGTTATTTGACACTGGTGCATCCCATTCTTTCATATCTACTTTGTGTACTGAAATTTTGAGTTTAAATCGGTGGTTGTGGATAAACCACTGAAGGTAAAGTCTCTTTTAGAAAGAGAAATGATAATTGATCATTTATGTAAGTCTTGTATAATAAGACTTGGTAGACAAAATTTGAATTATGATTTGTTAGTGACAAAAATAACAGGTTTTGATGTCATTTTAGGCATGACCTAGCTTTCGAAACACAGGATAGTGTTAGATTGTTATACAAGAATGGTGTTAGGGCATTGCCGGAGAAATCAATTTTTTGAGAATTAAAACCTTATAAAGGGTTTAGTGTGAGGAACTCTATTCTAGGTGACCATTTGAATAGTATGATAGCTGGTATAGGTTTTGAAAACGTAGAAAGTGTAGACTTAGTGATACCTCGGGTGGTGTGTGAATTCATAAATATTTTTCAGGACCAGTTGAGTGGTCTACCTCCACGCCTAAAGGTTGAGTTTGTTTTCAATCTACAACTTGGGACGTTACCTATTTCTATGCCACCATATAGGATGGCACTGACAGAGCAACAGGACGTGCGAACCCAAGTAGATGAGTTGCTTAAATTAAGCTTTGTGAGACTAAGTACTTCACCTTTGGCAGCTCTAGTTCTTTTTGCCGAAAACAATGATGGAACTTTAAGAATGTATTTAGATTACCAGAAGTTAAACCAGGTAACTATTAAGAATAAGTATCTGTTGTCACGGATAGATGATTTGTTTGACCAACTGAAGGGAGCCAAGTGCTTTTCAAATATAGACTTGAGATCGGGTTATCATCAGTTGAGAGTTAGAGATGAAGATATCTCTAAAACTGCGTTGGGAACTCAATACAGTCATTACGAATTCTTAGCGATGCCGTTTGGAGTAACAAATGCACCGGCCACGTTCATATCTTTGATTAATAGAGTTTTCCGGCCTTATCTAGGAATTTTGTAGTGGTGTTCATTGACGATATTTTGATATTTTCGTCAACGGAAGAGGAGCATGGGCAACACTTGAGGGTAATGTTACAGACTTTACAAAACCATCAGTTGTACGTCAAATTCGGTAAATGTGAGTTTTCGTTGAACCAAGTATAATTTTTGGGACATGTTGTGATACAAAATGGAATCACAGTAGATCCTGCAAAGTTGAGGCAGTGACAAATTGGCAAAAGTCAACAAACGTCTTTGAAATAAGAAGTTTTTTGGGATTAGCTGGGTATTATAGGAGATTTATACCAAGTTTCTCCCAGATTGTTGTCCCAATGACAAAGCTAACAAGGAAGGACGTGAAATTCGAATGGAATGACGAGTGCGAAAAGGCATTCCAAGAGTTGAAGGAAAAGTTAACCACCTCTCCAGTAGTGATTATACTAGAGTAAGGTCAGAGATTTGAAGTATATTATGATGCTTCAAAGAATGGTTTAGGATGTGTCCTAGTACAAGAAGGTAGAGTTCGCAGTCGTAGTGTTCGCAGTAAAACTCTGGAGACATCATTTGTTTGGTGAGAAATTTAATATTTTCTCTGATTACACAGTCTCAAATACTTATTCACTCAGATGGATTTGAACTTGAAACAAAGGAGATGGATGGAGACTTTGAAAGACTATAATTTTGAACTCTCCTATCATCCAGGAAAGGCGAATGTAGTAGCAGATGCTTTGAGTATGAAAAATCATTGTAAGGTAGCTTGTATAGTATCCTTACAATGGAATATGTTGAGTACGATAGGTGAATTTGACCTACAATTGGTACAGTACCATAAACCAGTTCGGACACAGAGTGAAATCAGACAGCCACAACTTATTAGGCTTGTGTTGGAAACACAACAAAGGGACCTAGAATCTATCAAAGTATTGACTCAGTTGATAGATGGGATTGACTTGAAGGATTGGAAGATCAGGACCGATGGAGGTCTAACATTCAAAGATAGATTATTTGTGCCAGAAACAGAGGATCGTAGAAGAATGGTACTCGATCACTGTCATCACTCTTGTTTCGCAGTACGTCCTGGAGGTGCTAAAATGTATCGTGATTTGCGACGTCAATTTTGGTGGAGTGGAATGAAGAATGACGTGGTAGATTTTATATCTAAGTGCTTGACTTTTCAGCAGGTAAAAGCGGAGCACCAGAGACTGGGAGGAAAATTGCAACCTGTTGAAGTGTCTAGGTGAAAATGGGAGCATATCACCATAGATTTCGTTGTAAGTTTTCCTAAATCGTATAGGGGAAACAACTTGGTATGGGTGATAGTTGATAGATTGACTAAGTGTGCTCATTTTCTACTGATTAAAGTGATGCACTCCTTAGTGACTTTGAGTAAACAGTATATAAATGAAATAGTCAGACTACACAGAGTACCAGTAAGCATCGTATCGGATCATGATCAACAGTTTGTATCCAGATTTTGGCAGAGCCTCCAAAAAGAACTGGGTACATAGTTGTGTTTTAGCACAGCTTTTCACCCTCAAACGGATGGTCAGTCTGAGAGTACTATTCAGACTCTAGAAGATATGTTGAGAGCCTACGTAATGGATATGCAGGAGGATCATCTTCCGTTGGTAGAATTTGTTTACAACAATAGTTTTCACTCTAGTATTCAAATGGCAGCATACGAACCTCTCTATGGTAGACTATGCAGATCACCGTTATGCTGGACTGAAGTGGGAGATAAGGCATTGTTAGGGCCAGATACGGTTAGGGAGACATCAGAACAAGTTGAAGTTATCAGACAACATCTCAAGATAGCACAGAGTTGACAAAAAAGTTATGCCGACAGGAGGCACAGACCTCTGGAATTCTCAGTGGGTGACCATGTATTTCTTCGTGTTGCACCTCGTCATGGTGTTAGACGATTTGGTCGTAAAGGGAAGTTATCGCCAAGATAGATAGAACCCTTCGAGATCTTGGGTAAGATCATAGGAATGGTTTATCGTTTGGCTTTACCTCCAAGCTTGACCAAAGTTCATAATGTATTTCATGTGTCATTGCTAAGGAAATACGAACCAGATCCGTCACATGTGTTGAATTTTAACGACATCGACATAATAGAGGACGTGACTTTTGATGAAAGGCCAGTAGAAATCCAAGCCACTAGAACTCTACAGCTCAGGAGAAAGACAATACCTCAAGTGAAAGTACTATGGAGGCATCATGGAGCAGATAACATGACATGGGAGCGTGAATCAATGATACAGGAGCTGTATCCCGATCTGTTCAAAAAAAAATGTCCCACTTTTGATTGAAAATTCAGGGCGAATTTTGTTTAAAGGGGGTAGGATGTAATAACCCGACCCTTAATTAGAAAAATGACAAATTTTTAGAGCTATTAACTCGGATTTGTGACCGATTAATGTAATAGAGTATAGAAAGAGCTTCCCGGAAAGGTATTATGTGACTCGATCAGAGCTCGTTTCCTTAGTGATCCAGCCCGACAAAGTTAGGAGGGCATTTTGGGCATTACTTAATATCTTTTGTTTTATATATAAAAATCATGAATGGTGTCTTGTAAACTTCTTGAGTGTGAAAGACCACTCTTCTTCTATATTCAGATCTTGAAATTCACACATATATTAAGCTTTTGAGTACGCTACTCAATGGTATTTCCAGAATTTCAGGAGAATTCCTCGAAACGTGTATTTTACACATGCTTTTATCTAAAAGCTCTGATTTTCAAGATACCCTGTATTCTGAAAATTGACAAACTCAGATCACCGTTGATCTGCATTTTATCAAACTCTTTGACATTTTTAGAATGTCGAAATGAGTACTTTAAGCACTTGTTTCGAAGTGTCGAAATCACGGTGATTATAAGCCATCTATTTTATTAAAACATTGACTTTGTGAAAAATACCCCATTTTCGGTGTCAAAACAAAAAGTGAAAGTTCTACCGTAAGTAAACCCCGTGTTCTCAACAAATCTGCGGTATCGGATTTTCACGAATTACGGTCTAATATGGTCGAACAAAAAAAGGTTAAGGTAACAGTGAATTTTACTGTTGGTAAAAGATGAGATTTTTATCTGTCAACAGTAACCAACAGTTGAGATACTGCCAACAAATCTAAGGGACAGAGTTCATACAGCCAATCTCAAATAGTGATTTTTAAACTCCTATAAATAGGTCTACTCCGCTTACAATTAAACTCACAAATTCACAGATTTTTTTTTTCAGATTTTCTCTGCTACTGGGTGTTTACTATTGCTCTATAACTGCAATCTTAATTTTTCGGAGGATTTCTGTAAGTTTTTATTTTGAATTCATATTTTTAGTTTGTAAACCTCATTAAGAGAAAGTTAGATATTCAGTTTCGTTAGAAAATGCCTTACGGTTTGCTCAATAAAAATCGGCGAAGAAAATACCCAAAATTAGAAAATCTGCCATTAACAGTAACTTTGCGGCGCACTGTTCAAGTGGAAGTTTGTCAGAATGGCATTTTCGTAATTTTGGTGAACAGTACCAGTGGTGTTTTAGTAATTTTTTATGAATAGTACCTGATGACATTTTCGTAATTTGGTCAACAGTTCTAGTGGCATTTTCGTAAAAAATTGTGAACAGTGAACTGATGGTAAATTCGTAATTTTTATGAATAGTTCCCTATGGCATTTTCGTAATTTTGGTGAACAGTACCAGTGGCATTTTCGTAATTTTATTATGAATAGTACCCGATGACATTTTCGTAATTTTGGTGAACAGTACCACTGGCATTTTCGTAAAAAATTTTAAATAGTTCTCAGGGATATTTTGGTAATTCTGGATATTTTTTTGGTACAAAAACGTTATTTTTTGGAAAGGTTTAAAAAATGAATTTTATGTTGTTTTAACTTAAAAATACTTATTTTAAACCACTTGTGGGTTTAGCTTTTGGTATTAAGCTCAGGGGCAAAATCGTAATTTTCATAAAATTGCAAAAAAAAACTCTATAAATGTATTGTCATGATATTCTAAACACTTAGGAATATATATTATGGCTATATAGTGTTATTATACATTATATTTACACTGTTTTACATTTTAAACAAATTACTGAAAAACACTCGCCAACCGAAGGTGAGAAGATTCAACCACACTATGTGTTTATTAAAATGCATCTCATTTTGCATTCAATATAATGTTTCTTGCACCATTAGCCCTACAGCAATAAATGGATGTCCGTGGTCATTTTTATTGACGGAAAGGATGTGATTGGATTAGAATGCGATGTCGACATTATTCACACGTAAGGAGGTGATTATGAGTTTCTACATATGAAACGTGAACATGAGAGTGTTTTGGAATGTCGAGATCTAGCCATCCTAAAACAAAGTACGGAACTCACTTATTCCTAGAGACTAGTTGGTATTGTGATGTTGGTGATCTAATGATAGATCAGGTATCCAACTGTGATTCCGATAGAAATATGCATTTTGTGTATAACTGTGTATATTGTGGGATAATTAATCTATGCGATAAATAATAAGCATAGGGTAAACGTACCCGATTGGAGAGAACGGCAACACTTATCTGTGTTATAATATAACCCATTGGTGGTCTTTTAATCTGTGTTTAGTTTTTCCAGCATAGTATAGTTAAATACTGATTGCTGATATTTGTATTATGATTCATGAGGGAGGGCTTAGGAATCTATGTTAGCTGAGTGAGGTTATTATGATCATATGTATGAGAGATATTATGTGGGTTGACAATTATGTTTAAATCCATGTGTTGATGTGCATAGTGATTGATGTATTGTGCATATCAAATTACCTCACACCAATGTATGAAGTACCTAACTCGTGGAGGGCATTGGTACGAGGTGTATTTAAAATACGGGTTGTATGAAGCACTGAGCATGAATTTGCCTGCGCTGTAGGAAACGTATTACTCACGACTAGGGAAGAGCCGTAGACGTCGTTTGGTGGGAGTCTCTTTTCGAGAAAAGAAGGGCATTTCACGGTAGATAACTATGTTGACATTATTCTACATGATATCTGAGTGTATAAACTATCGTTTGATAACATGTTTATTATGTTGATAATATGCTTTAATATCTACAACTTTCTGTTGTTTTCTCTTCACTGAGCTTGTAAAGCTCACACCCCTTACAAAACAAGAAATCCGGGGGACGAAGGACAGGAGGTTCTTTAGCTGCAGTAAAGGGTGGAAACCCTTTAGTTATCTACCCAATGTTGGGATCTTATATTTAACTTATTAGACGTTGTACGTATGAACATGCAATTTAATAAACCCTTTATGGTGTTCGTTTGAGACACTGTAGGATGTAATAAAGTCTACTTTGTTTCTGATATGCAACTCTGATGTTGATGGCATTGATTGATGGTAAATGTTAGGTAGATCATGTGTGACATTTTCTACTTGGATTTTTCTAAGAGGTCAAGCTATGGAGTTTGGTTAGTAGTTTATCCACATACTATGCGTCGAGGTGGAATCTGTTAAGGTTTTGGGTCTTAAGCGGGGCCATGGTGATCCCTCCATCTGCTTGGGATTCTTACCGGCTAAGTATGGTTTGATCCGAGGCTGCCAAATGTCAGATCCAAACTTGGTCATATGAGATGTTAAGTCTATGTATTAAAATGATTTCGGCAAAGGCTCAGTATTGTGTTAAAAAAAAAAATCTCACGTCAGTAGGCCTGGAGGGTCGGGGCATGAAAAAAGTTGTGAATCTTGTTTTATTAATAAATATGAACTATATTTTAGATCTTTACGTGAACTTCAGATCTAGGCCTTTTACTTTGTTTACATATCTTGAGTGATGAGCAGTCTATTCCAAACAACCACATTTTCTGTTAGTGCACATTTAATTTCAATTATTTATTTTCATGCAATTTAATGTTCTATCTTTTAATTATGTTAAATCTTATGTTTATTGTGTAATAGTTGTTTTAACCCAAATTCTTGTATAAATCTAATCTTTAATTCTGTAACTCTAAAACTCATTCTTTAAATTGTTTAATTCATTTTTTTAATTCTTTCATTCTCTCTCTCTTAAATCACTCTATCTCAAAGATCCATTCAATTAAAGTTAGGAGGATGTGTAAATAATTTTGTAACTTGAAATCCTAAACATGATTAAGGCTAAAAGTTGATTCACCATTTTAGAATTAGAAATCACACATCTTATTTACTGATTCTCCAAGTTAGATACATAACTCATATAATGATTTAATTTCTTAAAAACAACTCATTTTTAGAGGACATTAATTTAAACTCATATACTTTGAGATTTTCCATTGGGTTCGACCTCGCTCTCACAATACTATACTATGAATGGTTCGTGCGCTTGCGAGAATTACAAATTTAAAACATTAATAAGTTTTTGGCGCTATTGCCGTGGAAAATCTTTAAATTATGTCCTTTTTAAATATTAATTATTGTTAGGAAAAAATGTTATTTCTGGAAAGTTCTATTTTTGGCAACTTTTTAAAAATGGAAACTTTTTCTATTTTTGGAAAGTTACCTTAAATAAGAAATTATTTAAAATCTCAGTTATTTGAATCAAATTATTATTGGAAAGTTTCTATTTTTTGAATAATCTATTTTTGGTAATTAATCTATTTTTGGAAACCTTCCAATTTCAGAAAAATTTCCAAACTTAGAACTTTTCTAAAACTTAGAAATTCTATCTAACTTATGTAATCTTCAAAATAAGATATCAAATCTTGGGATTCATTGAAAAAAAATTTTATGGTGATCTTTGATTTAATTCCCATAATCTTGTCATAATTTGGAATTCTTGTTTATAGTTTATATCACATCCCCTTCTTTAATATATATTAGGAACAATTATTTTAGCTTAGGAATCACGCATTCTTTGATTTAGACTCTACATCACAGTTTGCGTGTGTTGTTTTACAGGATGCGTGCTTGAAAATTGCTTAAAGATTGCTTGCAAAGTGCTTGAAAATTGCTTAAAAAAATTTGCTATGTAACATGCAAGCTAGGCTAAGGTGAGTGCCTAAATCATTTTATTTTAATTTTCAATTTTATCATGCATTCATATCGAAATTTTCTAGGATGTTCTTTAATTCAATTGCATATTCAAATTGCTCATGCATTTTAGAATGTTAGATTCTTGCATTAGTAAGATTTTTTTTTTTATTATTTTGCATATTTGCTTGATGTTTGTGTGATAAAATAGGATTGCATTCACAATATCTAGAAAAATAAAATAGTAAAATGGTTCGTGCATCTCCTAATAAAATCAATTAAGGAACCATTAGGCTAGATTTTTAGGGTTTCATGCTTAATAGGAACATTTTTTAATTCAAATCAAATTTTGGAACCAATGACTAGTTTATCTTTAAGAATGGTGTCTAAGGTTAGTTTTGTCACCAAGGCATTGTGGTTGAGCATGACCTAAGGATAAGCTGGGAAGAGATGTCGTGTGCTCCTCACTTCCCTGGGAACTTACCTGGCTATCTTGTGGTTGAACTCTCATTGGAAACGTAGATTATTTGGAGAAAAATTTAGAAGCAAGTGTAGATACAATTTTCAGGGTATTCAATAAAAAATTTGATTGCATTAGTTCAATTTAAATTTAGATCTAGGCATTTTTTTGTGTGAATTTGTTTTAGCGTGTATGATCGTGTCTGTGTATGCATAATTGGTAATGTAACTCCTCTAATCGCTTGGTTAGTGTTACACTTCCCGTCAAAACAACGATTGTTGCGTCCAAAGCTCAGTACAGCCCAGTCATGGACATAGATGATTCACCTACTTCACCATCATCATCAACCTCATCTACTCCTCCATCAGCTCCCATGACAGAAAAAATTGCGGAGAAAACTCTCCAAGATTACTTCTCACTAGTCTCAGCCAATTCACCATCAGGTATAGTTGTACCTGCAACCAATGTTACCTTTGAACTTAAGCCAGGACTCTTACATCTACTACCAACCTTTCATGGTCTTGATAGAGAAGATCCGTACCTCCATGTGAAAGAATTCTTAGAGATCTGTGCCACCATTAAAATCCAAGGAATTACTGATGAATCTATTAAACTTTGATTATTTCATTTTTCTCTTAAAGAAAAAGTGAAATTATGGCTAAATACTTTACTTGCGAATACCATCACCACTTGGAATCAGCTAGTTAAAAAAATTTTGAATAAGTTTTTCTTAGTATAAAAAACAAACGTTCTCAAGAAAGAAATGATAAACTTCATTCAAAAGGAGAGTGGGCAATTCTGTGAAGCATGGGAAAGATTTAAAGAAATATTTACAAAATGCCCCCATCATGGTTTTGTAACATGGAGACTTGTCCAATTTTTCTACGATGGTTTGACCACATCAACCCATCAAATGCTTGAGTCTATGAAACATGGGGACTTTTTGAAGCTAACTGAAAACAATGGATGGACATTCCTAAAAAGATTGGCGGGAAATTCTCAACGATGGGATTTTTCTAAGAAAGATATTTTAGCACAAATCTCAAAAGAAGGGGATTTGTACGAAGTCAGTAGTGATTTTGACGTTAAGTTAGCAATCGTAAACCTAACGAAAAAGTCGACTCATTAGTAATGACTCAGGTGATGAATCCATCAATAAAACCAAATACTGAATTTTGTGTCATGTATTCTAGTCCAGGACACACTGCTCAAAATTGCTCTTCCCTAGAATCAAATTCTAAGTGATCAACTGAACAAGTAAATGCACTCAATAATTTTGGAAGACAGCAAGGAATCTCGTTCTTTGCTATATATAATCTTAATTGGCAAAATCATCCCAATTTTTCTTGGCGATAGAATCAACCTCCAATGAATCAAAACTTTCCTCAATGTCAAAATCAGTCATTTCAACCACCTCCATATCAGCCACCACCTCAAAATCAGCCATACCATCCATCCCAGCCATCCCAATCAAATCAGTGTTATCCATCACAACAATGTAAGCCTTCGGTTGAGGATACGTTGCAGTAATTCATGCAATCTACTCAGCAGGCTACACACAAGCTTGAAACACAGCTTGGACAATTAGCCACTGCTATTGGTGATAGGGAATAAGGCAAATTTCCCAGTCAACCTATTATAAATCCTAAGGGAAAGTATGAAGTTTCATCATTCAAACCAGATGATGTTAAATCAATTACTACATTGAGATCAGGGAAACAGGTAGATAACAAAGTGGAAATGCCTAAAGAATCAATCAATGATCAATCAAAGTAATCAGATGACTCATTGAGTTCATCCCCTGTCCAAAATCCTTCGAATTTATCTGCTAAAAATATTTTCACCAAGGACTCCATATCCTCATAGGTTATCCACAAAACAAGAGATACCTTATGGTGACATACTAGACGTTTTTAAACATGTCAGCATCAATATCCCTCTATTGGATGCCATCAATCAGTTACATTCGTATGCCAAATTTCTCAAAGACCTATGTACAGTGAAACGGAGAACCAATGTTCCCACAAAGGCTTTCTTAGCAGAAAATACGAGTGCACTGCTCTAACAAACATTTCCAATCAAGCATAAGGATCCTGGATGTCCAACGATTGCTTGTACAATTGGTACATACATAATTGACAGGGCATTATTAGATCTTGGAACTAGTGTCAGCCTATTGCCATATTCTCTCTATGAGCAGTTAGGTTTGGGAGAATTAAAACCTAATTCTATCACACTACAATTAATTGATCGCTCAATAAAAATCTCCAGATGTGTGATAGAAGACGTTCGAGTTAAGGTTGACAATTTCTACTTCCCTGTAGATTTTGTGGTATTGGATACACAATCAACTCAGGACGATAATGGACATATCCCAATCATTCTTGGACAACCATTTCTAGCCACTGCAAAAGTAGTAATCAATTACCAAAATGGTATGCTTAGATTATCATTTGGAAATTTGACAACTGAACTCAATGTTTTTGGCCTTTGTCGAAAACCTCTTTGCATGGATGATCCATTTGAGGTTAAGTAAATTCAGAGTTCAGTTGATGAATTTTTCCTTCACTCCATTTGCAATGATCAATTCGAAAAATCACTGTCTATCTTAGACAAGGATTTAAATTTCAATGAAGTGGATGTTATCTTTAAATTTGAACCTCTTTCTGTCAATCCATCAATGTCAGACCTATCTATCGTGAAGCCACCAAAATTAGAACTCAAAGATCTTCCTGAAACTCTCAAATATTCATATCTTGGACCTTCAAACACATTGCCATTTATCATAGCTTCAGACTTAACTTCTGAGCAGGAGTATAAACTTTTGACTATTTTAAGAGATCATCATGAAGCTATAGGATGGTTCATTGCCGATCTCAAAAGAATTAGCCCTTTTGTGGTCATGCACAAAATTTATATGGAAGAAAATTCCAAAATATCTAGGGAACCACAAAGACAGTTAAATCCAGCAATCCAGGAAGTAGTGAGAGCTGAAATTTTGAAACTTCTCGAAGCTGGAATCATTTACCCAATTTCAGATGGTACATGGGTATGTTCAATCCAAGTTGTCCCGAAAAAGTCTGGTGTCACAGTAATAAAAAATGAGGAAATGAGTTAGTTCCAACACACGTTCAAATGGGTTGGAGAGTTTGTATTGATTACCGGAAGCTAAACACTGCCACCCGAAAAGATCATTTACCTCTTCCATTCATTGATCAGATACTTGAACGTTTAGCCGGTCATGCATTTTATTGTTTCCTTGATGGTTATTCCTACTATAACCAGATCTATGTTGCTCCTGAGGATTAGGAGAAAACATTCACCTGTCCATTCGGTACGTTCGCCTATCGTCGTATGCTTTTCGGACTTTATAATGCACCTGGCACCTTTCAAAGGTGCATGATCAGTATTTTCTCCGACATGGTAGAACATTTCCTAGAAGGTTTTATGGATGATTTCTCAGTCTTTGGATCAACTTTTGACCAATGCCTGCACCATCTAACCCTTGTGTTAGTCAGGTGCAAAGAAATGAACTTAGTACTCAATTGGGAAAAATGTCACTTTATGGTGAAATCAGGAATAGTACTTGGGCACATCATCTCAGAAAAAGGAATTGAAGTGGATAAAGCCAAAGTTAACCTAATCTCTAATTTACCAAAGCCACAAACTGTTAAAAAGATTAGGTCATTCTTAAGTCATGCTGAATTTTATGGAAGGTTTATCAAAGGATTCAGTGATATATCAAGACCTCTCTGTAGAATCCTGACCAAGGATGCCATTTTCAATTTTAATGAAAAATGTGTCATAGCCTTTGAAAATTTGAAACCTGCCTTGACTTCTGCTCCAATCATACAGCCACTTGATTTGTTTGTACCTTTTGAAATTATGTAAGATGCCTCTAACTATGCAGTAGGAGCCGTGTTAGGACAAAAAATGAACAAATTACCTCATGTTATCTACTATGTTAGCAAAACGTTGAATGACGCTCAACTTCATTATTCCACCATGGAAAAAGGAGCTGTTAGCAGTCGTATTTGCGCTAGACAATTTTGATCTTACTTAGTGGGTTTGAAGGTCGTTATCTATTCAGATCACGCTGCACTCAAGTATCTTCTGTCTAAGAAAGATGCTATGTCTCGCCTGATCTGATGGATACTTTTGCTACGAGAATTTGATATTGAAATTCGAGACAAAAAAGGTTCTGAAAATGTGGTAGCAGACCATTTGTCTTGATTAGTAATTACGATCATTGAAGATAATCATCCTATCACTGAGTCCTTCCCTAACGAGCAACTCATGTCTTTTCCCAAGTACCATGGTTCGCAGACATTGTTAATTATCTTGTGACTAGTCAAATGCCTCCTCATTGGACTAAAAAAGATAGAGTTAAATTTCTGGCACAAGTCAAAAAATTCATTTGGGATGATCCATATCTATTTAAGCATTGTGTGGACCAAATTTTCGTCGTTGTGTTCCTGAAAAAGAACAACAAAGTGCCATAAGTTTCTGTCATGATCAAGCATGTGGAGGCCATTTCAGTGCTAAAAAAACAACTGCAAAAATCTTTTAGTGTGGATTTTACTTGCCCTCCATGTTTCGTGATACCCATACCTTCTGTGTTTCATGTGATAGATGTAAAAAATTAGGAAGTATATCCTGTCGGAACATGATGCCTTTAAACCCAATCTTAATTGTCGAACTTTCGATGTTTGGGGCATTGATTTCGTGGGACCTTTTCCTAATTCTTTTAGCAATATATATATATATATATATATATATATATATATATATATATATATATATATATATATATATATATCCTTGTAGGAGTTGACTATGTATCAAAATGGGTAGAAGTAGTGGCATGCAAAACCAATGATCACAAGGTTGTCACTCATTTCTTGAAAGAAAATATATTTTCTAGATTTGGAATTCCACAAATTATCATCAGTGATGGTGGTAAGTATTTTTGTAATCGCCCATTCGAAAAATTGATAAAATCATATGGGGTGATTCACAATGTAGCTATCCTCTATCATCCCGAAACAAGTGGACAAGTGGAAATATCATATAGAGAAATAAACATATCCTTGAGAAGACAGTCGATCCATCTCTGAAGGGCTGGTCTTCCAGACTCACTGATGCACTATGGGCTTATCGAAATGCGTTCAAGACATCCATAGGAATGTCACCCTATCACTTAGTGTATGGAAAGGCATATCATCTTCTAGTCGAAATAGAACACAAAGCCTATTGTACAATTCTAGGTTGCATCTTTTTCCTAGAAAATTGAAATCCAAATGGTCCAGTCCATTCATCGTCACAGCCGTATTTACATATGGTGCCATCCAGATCAAGCATCCTAAAAATGGTCATCTTTTCAAAGTCAATGGTCAACGTCTGAAACCATTTTAGAGCCCTACACTCCAGAAGGAACAGAGGAAAGCCTGCTCATTAATCCAGTTTACCAAAACTGATTTGCACATCTTTACCCAAACTCATTTACCCTTACCCACTCATCTTTACTCAAACCCATTGATCCAATCCCACTTACCCTTAACCAATCATCTTTACCCAGACCCACCAGTCCAATTGTTTATGTCTGAGTTGGTCTAAAGTTCATCAGTCGTCAGAGTCAAGTTGTTATTTTCCTTGAATCTAGTTTTTATTTGAGTCAATCTAGCCTAGAAGTCAGTCATTTCATCCCATGGTACAACCCATAATTAGCTTGTTCGTTTTCTAAGATATTTTTTCGTTTGCACCTAGCTAGTGTAGATTAGGGAACATTGAGGACAATGTTTAATTCGAGTTTGGGGGTACTAAGGTCATTCATTCATTTTCGTAAAAATTCTTAGGGGAGAGTAAGTTCACAACTGAGACCCCTTAAAAAAAAAATTCAGCATCCATCACCCTATTGTCTTTGTGACCAGCAGACATTAAAGAACTAGATAGAAGTCATGCACGTAGACGGTCGAGTTTTTATTTTTGCATTGTGTCTGTCTAGAACACAAGCTTCCCCAGACTTGTGTAGGAAAATTATTTCCTTAGTTATGAGGGTGAGGAATTTGGAAATCCAAGAGGAACAATCTAGTCCTCTCTGTGGTCGAAGCACTCTGCCTGCAAAGAGAAAAGCTAATAGGCTAGGAATCTGTCACAAATGCGGACGTGGGAATTATAATGGAATAATATCTGATCAAGGAGTTCGTTGTGTGACAACAGCAGAGCATAGACATATAAGTGGAAATAGACAGATTTATTTGGATTTAGTCAAAGGTAGAGTAAGTCCGCAAAAACTGAGACTCCTTGATGTCCAAAAAACTATTGATTTTCGCTTAGGGGACTACAAAAGTCTTGACAATATAACATTAAACGAGTCATAGTTTTTTTTAGGCAGAGAGAGACAGACTCAATCCTTTTGAGGGCAGAGTAAACAAAAGCTGAGACTCCTTGGTACTTAACAAGACTATCAATTCAGGTTTTAGAAAAGCAAGCGTCTTGGCGATCTAACGTAAAAAGAATCACATTTTTAACATTAATACTTAAATAGAGATCTTTATATCATACTTTTTTCGGAAAGATTTTTATTGGATTTATTTTTGGAAACCACTGTACACAGCCATATTAAGTTTAATTTGAAAAAGAAAAATATTCACGAGTCGAGTAATCACTAGAAGAATACCAGTGGAGACTTAACCCAGTGAACTTTAGAGCCATTTTCTTCTTCTGAGAGTTATAAGTCAATTCTATTTTCTTTGGAAGCGCAAATAAGTCATTGTTGAACTCATTATCTTTCATCTTGGTCATATTATTGAGAACGCCATCAAGATTGAGTTATTATATCTAATTTTTTTTTTTGGAATTTATTTAAAATAAAAAAACCACATGTTGAAACTTAGGATATGATCTAGGCCACTGTTGGATCGTTTGAGCCTAAAAGCCCACCTATATTTTGTTATCTTATCTTGATAGTTCCCCAGTTGAGCCTTATATAGCCTGTTTTCTTGACCAACCATGTCTACCATACCCAACTCCAGTCCAGGAGTATGAGCCAATAAAAAATATCCATGACCTATTCTTAGAAAAGGTTAAAGATGAAAAATTAAGGGATGGTAATCTAAAAATAAGGGCATAAGAAAGAACAGAACAAGAAAAAGAAAAAGAAAGGAAATAGCATCCAAAAAAGGAAACATCCAAATACCAAATGAAGGATGTGAAAAAGAAAAGAAAAATAAAGAAAAAGAAATTACTTTGAAAAGTGCCAAAAAGAATAATAGAAGAAAAATATCCCATTAAAAAACAATGAAGATCTCTAACTATTTCTATTCAAAGTATTTATTTTTAGAGCCTTATATCCTTCTTTGATTTGACCCAATCCCAAGCCACGTTTCGTCCTAAAAAGGAAGTCCTATTGATCTTAGGTCTAAATAGGGTGTTTCACGTGGAGAATAAAGGAAGAAAAATGATTGTATTTGACTCAACGTTCTCAAGAAAGTAGCACCTATTCATGAGATCATTCATTTCTTTGATATGAGCCGTCTTTGTTAAAACATATGTGAGATACTTTGATTTTGAGTACATAAATTCTGCTCACATATACTTGAGAGAAAATGAACCCGAACCTCTGTGTGTTAATTTTTTCGAGAGATATATCCAGTGAGGCTTGCAGTCAAAGCGCATTTCCAAGCGGTGTGAACAAAACTTGAGACTATTTGGAAAAGGAGGTCTATCTTAATATTGGCTAACCACACACTACACTCCAAGTATAAACCTTGTAAAATGATTTTTAGAGTTGTATGATGTCTAGACCTCTCATCCTTGTGTTCTTGTTAAACATGTTGATATTTATGGGTATTATCACAACCCTCACGAGACTATAACTCGTCCACTAGTGGGGAGTTGGGGGCTTAAAGACTTACTGCATACGCTAAATGCAATCGAGAGTACCAGCAAAAGTGATTTAGTCAGGATTTTTGTGTGTCGTTAGAATTGTTAGTTTTAGTTTTGCTCGAGGACTAGCAAAATTTGAGTTTGGAGGTATTTGTTGACCACTAAAATCTTACATTTTTACCCCCTAATTATTGGCTCAGTTGATCCTCAATTTTGTATATAATGATGCATTTAATGTAGTTTGTCACTTTTGTAGTAAAAAATGGAAAGTTCAGGAAAATTAAGTTAAAACAACAGAATAATATAAGATTAGAGTTTTAAAGAGAAGACCTAGGATTATTATAATTATTTCATGTCACTTTTTAGGATTTTCATTTAAATTAATTAATCTAGATCCAGTTTTGAGAGTCTATGATTAATTAATAATTTTTAGATTTAAAGTGACTGAATAATTATTTAATTCTATAGGTTAAAAGCTGCAATCCAAGAGCCAAAGCCTGAATTTCAAGTCAATGGGCCAAGATTCAGTCCAACTAGGCCAAGCTATGCTCCACAAAGCTTCAATGGGCCAAGCCACATGCAAGCCCATGCGTATTTCACACTCTGGGCTAGGCCAGTGTGCAAGCTCAATCCAATTAAGATCCAAAGACTCAAATGCAATTCAAGTGGGCCTGAGTTGAGGTCTTGATCCAAATCCAAAGCCCAAAGTCCAATAAATTCCATGGTCCATGTTTGAATTTACCTAAGTTCAACCCAACTACCCATGTCCAAAACCCATAACCCAACTTCACATCCACACCATCCAATTTCCATCTTTGACCTTAACCTTCCATCTCACATACCCAATTAGGTCAAATCTTAGATCCACCATCAAATCTAACACATCTATTCATCTATCATTATCGTGATCATCTTAACCTTAGATTAGTGTTCATCCATGCATCACCTATTAATCATTGCATTCATTTCATGCATTAGTCATCTTACCCATTAGATATTAGGTCATCTAATCTCATTCACCCATTCATTTCTTAGAAACCCTAGAGCCTCCACATGCATCCATCACATGCACACATTTCCTTAGATTTAGGTCATACATTTCATCATCCATGTAAGATCCACCTATGCATCTAAACCCTCCATCAACCATTTACCCAATTTTATAATTATTTTACCCTAAATACCTTAGAGCCATTAGATCAAAACAAATTAAATCTAAGTCCTTCATCCATAAAACCCTAAGCTATGAACAACTTGTAGTTCAAGCTAGCCCCATGCACATATCACACGTCATCATCCATGCCAAACACACCTCATAATCTAATCCCCAAGTATCTCACACGATTTTTCCCAATCCCAGAAAATCCAATTTCTAATTTTTCTCCCAATCTCCTATCTTCTCTCCACCTTGACCTAGCCACCAAGGAAGCCACACAAAAATTGTGTGACCCTCCTTGTGTAACCCTAAAAACCTAGTTTTAATCCCCATCATCCATTCCCATTTAGATTCAATCCAGTCCATTGATTTCCCAACTTAAACCTTGATTTAATCCAAACCATCCATCTCTTTTCAAAACCTATAAATACCCCCAAGGGTAAAATTCGAACATGACCTGGAATTCAAGATGACTAAAGGCTAGAGCAAAAGACAGGAAGACAAGGAGCACCATGCGAATTTACAAGCGAGAGTGTAGATTTTTATATTTTATGTTGTCTTTCTCATATTCAATTTAGAAAAACCTCGTACTTTAATTCTTCCATTAAATAAAGTGAAGCATTCATTTAGAACCTTGGAACATCCAATTTATAAAATACTTTTATGATTACTTTGTTTTTAATTTGAAGAACACAATTTTTATTTATTTGATTGAACATGAGCGTATGCAATTGTTAGGATCTTGATTGTAAGACTTGAATCATGATTACTAAGGTCTTGATTAGTTAAATTAAAAATTGTGAATCTTGTTTATTAATAAGTATGAATTGTATTTGTTTACGTGACTTTGACATCCACCTTTTCTGTTACTGCATATTTAATTTCAGTCATTTATTTTCATGCAATTTAATTTTCTGTCTTTTAATTATATTAAATCTTATGTTTATTGTGCAATAGTTGTTTTAACCCAAATTCTTGTATAAATCTAATCTTTAATTCTGTAACTCTTAAATTCATTCTTTAAATTGCTTAATTAATTCTTTTAATTTTTTTATTCTGTCTCTCTCTCTCTCTTATATCACTCTCTCTCAAAGATCCATTCAATTAAAGTTAGGAAGAGGTGTAAATAATATTGTAACTTGAATCCTAAACATGATTAAAATTAAATGTTGATTCACCATATTAGAATAACAAATCATACATCTTATTTGCTGATTTTCCAAGTTAGATACATAACTCATATAATGATTTAATTTCTTAAAAACAATTCATTTTTAAAGGACATTAATTTAAATTCAT